>JANRMT010062789.1:12657418-12697143 GCA_026402145.1 Polypterus bichir lapradei
TCTCTCTCTCTCTCTCTCTCTCTCTCTCTCTCTCTCTCTCTCTCTCTCTCTCTCTCAGCTTAACAGAAATTGTTGGGTTTTTCTAGGTTGGCCAGTTCCTCTTCAAATTTGGGGGATGGTGGTGCAGTTGTTTTTACAGCATAATGCCCTTCCTGATGACAACTTAAATCAATTTTTACCACATGCAGGAAGAGAAGTGTTCTTACTTTAGTCCACAGTCAAAGGGATTAGATGATAAATGTAAATCCACTGAAAATGATCAAACTCAGAATATTGTCCCAATTTATTAATTTAAAATTTTAAGGCATCCCCAAACACAATTTGAACACCTTCAGAGCAAACTGTGTCAGGTAATGCTGTTAGCATTATACAATGACAGAAACTTGCTAATTTTGAGGAAAATTGCTCTAAAGTCTACAGAGATGGTGATTTGTGTATTTAAAAGTCGGTTGACCTACAATATTTGTTAACATAACACCTATATGTAGGCAGAGTCATTTGTTGGACACATTTTTTAATTTGTGAAGATTTGCTAAAGATTTTTAATTCTTGAAAGAAATGGTATTATGTAGGATTTGTCTAGGAATCTTTTAGCAGAACATGAACTTCTTCATGTAAACTGGTATAAATGTTTTAATGGCATGCTATTTTTCACTCTGCTGTCGGATTGCACACTATTGTTTTATCATGCTAGGGTCCTATGGTGACCCTGTTTCCTTGTTTACTCTTTATTTTGTAGGCTTAAACAGAATTCCAAAAATCCCATACTCCTACCCCACTGTCCGGATTGACTTCTGTGGTAGTTCAATACTTGTCCCTTTCTTTTATTTACATCTATAAGCCCAGACTATTACAGTACCAGAATAAGCTGAAGAAAAAGATGCAAGTGTATGCCCTAAAAATATCAGCAGAGTACAAATGTGAGTGTTGAATGTTGGTAAAATAATTAGGCTACCAGGTTGCTCTTTCTCTTACTACGTCAATTAGTCTCTGGTCTGGCTTAGTCTTTGCTCCCCCCTGGCGTTTGAATGGAATGGCTGAAACAGACTGCGTGCCCTGCCTGAATGTGGCCACTGAGAGAAATGGTCTCCTCGGGATAGCAAATGGCAGAGAGAGAGTGGGTTTTTTTGTTTTGACCAAACTCCCCCCTGCCTTTATGGTGGTACAGCTTCTTTGAGATTTCTCTCTGGCCTATGAGATATCAGAGTGCAGGCTTCATTCGAGTCCTGTTTAAGTATACCTGAAATCGGGCAGATTCAGCCCCACATTCCAGCCAATGTCAAGGGGTGCCATAAATTCTACCTATCCTTTTTATTCAGGATATGCCAGTCTGTTAATCTTTCATCTTAGCCTACCTGTATTCTTCTGTGGCTAGCTAACCAGTTTGTTTCCGAGTTTTATCTGTACTAGTTTAAACCCATTGTAGGTACACTTGGTTTGTATTATTGTTTTTTAAGTATATATTTTCATCATCATAAACCATTCATGTGACAGTTGGTTAAAATCCTCATCCTGAAAACCAATTGAAATTGGAGGGGGAAACAAAGTGGTGCTCCATGTATCTGTTTTGGCTCCAGCAGAATGTCTTATTTGAAGTTGAAACCTTATGCTGCCATAGTTTTCCTGGTAGATACCAACCAGATTGTGTGGTTCGTGTTGGTCAGTTTTTGGTAAGGGGTATTGTTCTTTTATATTTGTTAGTGAAGATTAAAGTATAAAACAAGCAAATCAATTATTAGTATCATTGTATATCCATGGATTTTAATGCTAATTTATTTTCTAGGTTTGCTGTTCAGATTTGAAAGGCTTTTATTTCTAAATTCAGTGTTCTGTCTAACTGTTAGTGAGTAGTTTAATATTATTAGATGCTACTTGTAAAGAAGACTATATTGTTTATTTTGCCTGCAGTGTGCTCCGTTTGTTTTTTGCATTTAAATAGCATATAGTATTACTTCAATTATCATGAACATTTTCTCAAGGGGTCTTCCTGAAGATAATTAATAAATTCTGTGAAGCAGTTTATTATTATTCTTATTTCAAATATATTTTTACAATTTTATGTCTAGAAGATTTACCACGCTGCACACTGTTGTACAGCTGTAATCTTTTTGGGTGAAGTTTATTTGTCCTGCCACGCTGTATTGTAAGGGAGTTTGTCACTGAATAATTTGTTTTGCACCATAATCAAGTCAGGAGCCAGCTCTTTGTGGAATGCTAGTTCATTACAGGGTGCGCTTGCATAAATAGACATAGTTAGTCAGCCGTATTTGATTGGCAGGTTCATCAGTGATGTGTTTTGGCATGTGTGAGAAAATCGGAGAACCCTCAGAAAATCCATGCAGACATTATTGGGAACATAGATAATGACCTGTGACCTAGACAGGAACTGAAACCTACTTCCTGGAACTAAAACTTTTCCACCATGTTGTCTGCCTAAGAAAGGATTCCCCTCTTGATAGCTATGAAGTCCCGATTTGCATTGAACCAACAATCCCCCCCTTGAAGTCCCAGTCACGTTGCAGCAGTAAAGGGGTAGGGGTTGGGGTCGCCCAGTGAAATTCTAATCCTGTTGAAGCTTGTAGTTTCTTGAGGTGCCAAAAATCCCAAAATACAGGTACTCTACCTATTTATAATCTGGGTTTTCCAATACTTTTCCAGTACTGGTATAACACACAGCCTTAGGATGGACTAGTGAGGCGAGGACCCGAGCGAGCAACCAGTTGGTATAAAGTGCTTATTGTGTTGATTCAGTCCATGTCCAAGTAAATTGTGCAGTACTTTCCTCATCAATAAATAATCCAAAAATAAATAACTGGAGAAGATAAAACCAACAAATGAGTTAAATAAATATTTCCATTGAAAAACCAGGAATAAAAACAGATTCTCTAATGCGCGCTCTCCCCTGCTCACCCTGTTAGGATCTCTCATCAGGGCAGACACCGCAGGAAACACTGTTAACCTTCTGTCTTCTCATCTCAGCCACCTTGCTTGGTACCTGCGGTGACATTCCTGCCACCATGCTTTAGCATTTACAGAATTACATGAGCCCCAAACGCTTTTCCTCCACAGCTCAGCAGAGGTGATCCACCCCTGGAGCTCCATAACTCTCAGTACGCTTCGAAGTGTCCCGACCACTTTGTCTGTTTTTCCCCTTCCAACTACTCGGACTCCTTTTTATTCCAATGAGTCTTGGTCCTGCACTCATGGACCCACCAGGACTGCTAATGAGGGGTGGATGAGCAAGTCACTCCTCTGCACACATGCATAACTAGTTACTCCATTACCTCCTTAATGTCCATCCAGCATGCACTTAGACCTGCAAGTGTGAGCTGCACGATTTTAAAACAAAAATCCCTGCACCGCCACGGACCCCTAATGCACTTCAATATACAGGGTGTCCATAAAGTCTCTTTACAATTTCAAGATTTTATTAAAAAAAAACAAATGAATAGACAAACCCGTGGAAATTATTACAAAATGAGTAGATATTGAAGATTTTTTTTCCTTATTTAATACACCTCTATATGGGCACCATTAGTGGCACGAAGCACATCAAGACGGTGCTCGATTTCTTGCCATGTTCTCTGTAGCATAGTGTCATCAATGGTGGCAATGACATAAGTGATCTTTTGCTTTAGGTCATTAATGTCCTGTATCTTTTTATCGATACACGATATCTTTAACATAACCCCACAGAAAGAAGTCCAGGGGAGTGATATCTGCTGAATGAGGTAGCCAGGGAATTGGGCCACCCCTTCCAGTCCGATTTTGTTTCAATAAACCACGCAACACATTGTCCCTTTTCTTGAGGAGTAGCCATTTTTTTTAGCGGTTTATGCAACAGCCTCTCTTTCATCAACAGGGTACCTGAAATGCACAAATGCAGTGTGATTACAAACTTTGATAACGACTGAGTACATAGGACAGATTTGATTAATATATCTCATCAATTGCCTTTTTAGTAATTTTTTGAAATTGTAAAGAGACTTTGTGGACACCCTGTAATGCGTTTAATGTACTTTACTACATCTATTACATTCAGCTGTCACTTTTATAACTCATTGTTATAATTAGCAAAACTTTGGTACCTCTGTGTTTGAAGTCCATTTAAAATAAATTCAAAATACTTCCAACTTTCAGAACACTTACCCAAGACCCCGAATTTACCAACACAGATATCTTTACCGTTGTCATACTTACAAACAACAAAATATAATGTGACAACTCTTCTAAAAACCGCACTATAAAATAAACATTGCTCAAAATCACATATACACACAAGCAATAAAACTGACAATTAATAATAATCAGATTCACGAATCCATTAGCAGAGTCAGCTGAAGTAGTGGTGTGTGTGTAATGACATTTCAAAGGAAAGTTTAAATCAGTTAGGCAGGGGAGTGATGGAGGCCACAGCTCTAGGAAAGACACAGATTTTTCAATTTGTTTGTGCAGGATTGAAAATCTTTTTTTGTATTGCTCTGGATCTTGAATTTGCAGCCACTTCTTCAATAACCTTGTCATCACCACCAAATGTTTCCCCAGTGAAGGCATCTTTGATTCCAGTGACGTGTGAAACTGAGTTAGCAAGACTTGGACTAGATGTTGGATGGGGATTGTTTCTTGTGTTTTCAAACTTGTGTACGGCTGTGTGTTACATTAAAGGAGGATTTCACCAACATATCTGAGAAGCTGAACACTCATTAGTAACTTTTGCTATTTCTTGAGAGTTTGAATGTACTGATGTAAGCGCAGAATAAAGGTACTAGACAAAGACAGAAAACCAAACTTTTAAAATGGTATAATAGTAGCATTTCTGGATTTTCTGTACTGGAGGTGCACTTCACCTGTCCACTCAATTCCCCCATTTCCTTAACACTCTGTATTGTTTGTGTGGAAAAATATCCATTCGGTAGACTTTACAAAACAAAACCCTAGGCTCTGGCGAACTTGAGACTTCATAGGGAAACCCCCCAGTTGCTTTGAGATTTGAGACTTCATTGGGAATTTCAAACTGCTTTGACATGAATGAGACTACATGGGGGACCCCTTAAACCCCCCTTATGCTTTGACAAATGCACACTTCATGCCTTCCTCCTATCAAGAGGGGAGCAGTGAGGCATGATTGCACAGTGCACCAGGGAGGCTGGAATAACTTTAGGAGTTCTCCATTATTTGTTTCAAAACTGGTTTGGTTTGGTCTGAATCAGCACACAAAGCCTACGACTCTGACTCCTCAATTTATTATACCACTGAATCTGACTTCACAAGTCACATACAAGATACATCAGGCTACCTTTTAGCACCCTAACCTATTAAAGTTGGAGTTTAAAGGCTGTAACAATGCTGTTGTGGCATTTTTATAGTATTTATCAAAACATTTCAAATATTAAACAAAAGGTAAAAGAGGCTACATTTTTATCAAAAGGCTAGACATAAAAAATGTTTAATTGAATTAGTATATGTGAAACTGGAAATTTTAACCCTTTATATTACAATTTTTAAATTTAGTCCAAGTCGGTGCAGTTTTACCCCAACACAATCATTGCTTGTGCCTTCAGCTGTACTGTCCTGATTGATACTAAACTGAAAAGTTTTGTACCAATCCCGCACTAGTCTCGGGTTGAAAGCTGTGTATCCATCACTTGGCCCTATTGTTGAAAGGCTCGCAAAAACGCCAAAAATGATGATTTGTTACCTTTATCATGTGGACTTGGCTCGCACACACAGGCAAGAAAAAAAAAGTGTCTCAAAATGAGTAAATAATAAAGAATATATTAAACAAATAAGAAAAAAAAAACAACTATTGAACAAACAACCCCTATGCAAAAGTCCTCCCTGATAGCCTAGATGGCGATGATAATTGGCTTAAACGAAGTACGAAAAGTTCAACGTAAAAACTCTGTACAGATTCAGAATGGAGGTGATAAATGAACGTAAGTGAATATCTTTCAGTGTAATATATAATACGTTTTGCCCTACTGTGATGGTAAAGAATTGCAGGCATTGAGAGTGCTCCACAGACAAATGTTTGTCAACTCTAATTGGAGCACACAAACACAAATCCTCAAACTGTAATTCTCAGGGAAATGGCAGTAATACGTTATTGGGGATAAGCGTTGAGACACACAAGACAGATGATTGACCTTTTTTTGCCGGCCTCCTTTGGCTTTCTGGCTCCCTTTTTAAGCCTGCATCATGTTCCATGTTCTTTCTCCCACCAAACCTAGTGGCAAAATCCGCCATTGACCAGTGGCAAAGTTCTACCAGGGCTGCTGGTATTTGTAGTTCATTTAAGTTGTACTACTACGTGTTTAATTGTGACAAATCTTTCACCCTCAGCCTTGTAATGGAAGAAGTCCAAAGACTTCTCTTTCTGCACAGTTTTGTGATCAAATGTTAGGCTAAACTAGTTTGTAATTTTGAATGCCCAGAATACCTAGCAGATATTTCCAGATAATTGTGACTGAAACACAGAAGGTGATGCATTTTTTTATTTTGACAACCAAAATGTATAAAAAAAGATTAACATGCACATCTTTCTGGAGACCAGGTTTTTAAGGACAGCAAGTAGTCATTTTTGCTCTTTGGGCCCTTTTCTGGTAAACGCAATCAGCCAACTAGCCAAGTTGAAATCCAAAATGAAAATTTTGCCTACACCTTTCTGTAAGAGTGTATATAGGAATGGTATTAAAGGCAGACTGAAGGTCCATGAATAAAATCCTAGCATAGGTCTTGGCATGTTCTGTAGACCTTTGCTGAAAATGTTACGCAGTTAAAATTGTGTCCTCTAACTCTGTTGGTATGATAGGTAAATGGCAACTGATGTGATACATAAAACTGTTTACCTAGCAACATTCCTTCAAGTTTACCTTGCTGTAAAAAAGTATTTGCTCCTTCCTGATTTCCTCTGTTTTTGCTTATTCATAACAATTGTTTCTGACTTTCAAACATATTTATTATAATACAAAACACCTCTCCAGAAAAGCCTGAAGTTCCTAGATTTTCATCTGGGATCTTAAGCGACTTCCTGAATAAGTGTGTGCTGTGTTTTTTTTTTTTCTTTTTTTTTAAAAAATGTGTATGTATATACACATATACTGACCACCCCAAGCTCATTTACCGCTGTTCCAAGTTTTCTCCATTTGAAGATGATGGCTGTCACGTGGTGTTCATTGGAGTCCCAGGGTTTTAACGATTGCTTTGTAGCCCTCTTCCAAATGAAGCATTTCAGTAACTTCCAGAATTTCTTTTCATCAAGGCATTTTGTGCTGCTTGTTGAGGCCTTTTAGCCAATTTCACATTGCTGGAAATGTTCTGTTTTAAGTCATATGCTGGGCATGTCTAGTCTAATTTATTCTGTCATTTAAACTTTGTATAGTAGTTGGTTGGGTTACTAATTGGGCAGTTACTTTTTCACATGGGTGGTCAAGGTGTTGGTGAACTTTTTTATTTTCTTCAATAAATCAAATGATCATTTTAAAAATTGTGTATTGTGTTTACTCCGGCAGTCTTTTGTATTATATTAGTTTAAATATCAGAAACAAGTGTTATGGATAAGCAGAAATGTTGGAAATCGAGAAGGGGGGCAGATGCTTCTTCAAAGCACTGTATATGATGCTTGACTTGCAATCCTTTTTTATTATATTGGGTTCTCATTTGTTCAACTAAATTTCTTCTCATTAAAGGCAAAAGTACTAGGGTGTTGTACCGTATTAGCCTCTATGGATGTAGTGAGAATTTAAGCAAAATGACACCTTTTATTGACTAACTAGAATGATTACTATAAGCAAGCTTTCAAGGCAACTCTGGTCCCTTCATCTTGCCTGACGAAGGGTCCCGAGTTTCCTTGAAGGCTCTCATATTGTAATCTTTCTAGTTAGTCCTAATAAAAGGTGTCATTTTACTTAACGTCTCACTACAATAAAGATAGAATAATAAGATGAAACATATCTACAGATTCTTGAGTTTTGTGGAGCAGGCAATAGTAATTTCGTAGAGGATCTGTTTTCAACCTCTTTTGTACGGAGACCATCATAGGCATTTTGTGTGTTCTCTTTCATTCTGTTTGGTGGGGCAAAGTGTTAACTGGGAATGCTCTTCTCTCTTCACAGGCAGAATTCCTGAAAGGACTTCCTGTCTATAATAAAAGTAATTTTAGTCGTTTCCATGCAGACTCTGTGTGCAAGGCGTCGGTAAGTGTCATCTTTTTCTTCTCCATTTGACTTAACAGATCTTCTCATCACAAGGGACATCTGTCATCAAATGAATCCATATACCCTTTAAACATTAAGCTGAGGAAGTGCTCATATCAATCGTTTTATTGCCTTTCATTTAAAAGGCACTTGCTGTGTAAAATGTTTTTTCTTCTGCCTTTTAACATTTTAGCATCAAAAGAAAATTTCATCCTTTTTAACATATGGGCTCATTATAACTCTCTCTATATTAGGGTCTTATTTCCTTCATATCTGAAACGCATTTAAAATCAAAACTCATCTTGCATAATTTATAAATATATTTTGACCTTTACTGTGTGTAAGATAACCTTTGCAAATTAAATTTGAGCATTTTTTTTTCCCCTGAAATTATTTTAGAGGGTCAAAATGTAGAGACATTTTCTGCGTGGATTTTAAAAAGAAAAAATAAGGAAATAACAATACAACACTTCCAATGTGGGTATGCTGTCCAGAAGTAATGTTCATTGTTTTCTAAAGATGAAGACCTCCTACACTGTTTAATGTTTCCTTTGTTCAAAAATAACATACGGCTTTGTCTCACCTGTAACTACGAGATATAATGTGTGAAGTGAAAAATGAGAGGCTTGGCTTACCAAGCATTTCTGTTTTTGTTTGTTTATTGGTAGACAAGTTGGATTGGGGATAAACAATAATAAAACTTTAGGATTAATATGCATATCAAAACCATTTTGATTATAGACATGGGGCCTGGTTGAGTGTCAATATGAGTCTATATGCCCCAAAGATTAAACTTCATCCATCCTCTTCTGATCGGTGCAGCGTCTGCTGTGATGCGGGCTCTGCAGTCTGTTGTGGTGAAAAAGAAGCTGAGCTGAAAGGCAAAGCTCTCAATTTACCGGTTGATCTACGTTCCTACCCTCACCTATGGTCATGAGCTGTGGGTAGTGACCGAAAGAATGAGATTGCGAATACAAGATTGAACTTTCTTTTTAAAGTTAATTTTCCTTCATACATTTAAGATATCTCATTCTAGATGTGTATAGTGACAATAAAAGGTATTCTATTCTATTATACAGTTAGGTCCATAAATATTTGGACAGAGACAACTTTTTTCTAATTTTGGTTCTGTCCATTACCACAATGAATTTTAAATGAAACAACTCACATGCAGTTGAAGTGCAGACTTTCAGCTTTAATTCAGTGGGTTGAACAAAAAGATTGCATAAAAATGTGAGGCAATAAACTGTATACCAAGGGGAAAAAAAAGTGGACCTTTTTGTTAAATGTGTACACAATAACAAAACTTCTGGATTAGCGTAAGCTGCCCTTATTCAGGATGTTCATAAGATCTGGAATGAATCATTGCATAAGGTAGAAGTACATAATAAACAAGAATAGCTCCATCAGATATTTGAAATATTAAAATGTGTGCTTCAATTTAACTATTTAAAGTCTAAGTAGTATAATAATACATTTTATTTATTCTCGATTGTAATTGAAAATTATCACCACGTAGTAGAGGTCCACAAAGGATTTGACCCTAGTAAAGGATCGAAGATTTAAAAATAACAATATATATATTCTTAGTCACTAACATTGAAGTTGTTTTAAACAATACCCCACATGCTTAATTTTGAAATGTAGTTATTTGTAACCTTCTGGGAGTGGCTGTTAGGAGGGTTAGGACCACCAGCAAAGAATCAAATATCAAAAATATCATATTTTTGATTAGCAAAAAAGGCCTATATTACCAGTCCTCATTTTAAAAAAAAAAAAAAAATCAAAATATTTATGGGGGGGGGATTGCCACAAAAGCTCGACATCTTGCATAACTAGACATCAAGATGAGTCAAATGGTGCATTGTGTGTTGGGGTTTTCTTGTACCAGTTAGTTCAAGTTATTATGAATACAACAGTCAGTCAGTTTAAAAATGTATGAATGGATCAGATATTGATTACTTCTGAGTACTGTAGTTAGTGTTTCTTTTCATAAGATTGATTTAATTAAATGAATACTCCACCCAAAAAATATAGTGTAGTTTGTAGTGGTGGCCAAGAAAATGTTTTAATCTCACGTTTTCATGCAGAATGGAGAGAGGAAAAAAAAAGTTTGACATAATAGAAGCCAATAGTGAAAAATGCTACACCGTGGCAAGCAATATGAAAACCTTCATGGGGTGGGAGAGAGGGGGAATAAATACTTCAGGAATTGTCAGCGCACCTCATAAACAAAAACCCAAAGCCTCATGGGAGTGACTTTTAAACTGAAGACAGGACTCCTGACCAAGATATGAGGAGGAGGTTTAGGTTTGAAATTCAAAACATCACTCCTTTGAAGGTGTAGTTTCTCTGTTTATGATGCACGTCAATATTATGTCAAAAAAAGAGCATGTGTTAAGCATGTTTTGTGCTTACAGCAAGATAATTGACATGTGGTTTACGCAAGCTCCACCGAATCTGTACCCTCGGTGTGCCCACTCATCTCCCCAAATCCCAACACAACTACAAAGCATATGAGTGAGTAAACCTATTAAAAATAATTTTAGAGTGTAGTATTTCTTTAAGCTTCAATAATTCTCCACATACTGTATGTGATAGCTTATTTTTTGTCATAGAAACTTCAGTCAATAAATGCCACACACTTATTGTTTCCTCCAGGAGCAGAAATTATTCAGATGCTTTTTGTTTTTTTTGTTTTTTTTCATTCAGTTAAGTTGCCGCTTTATGCTAAAAATCTTAAATTTTTTCCCCATATTAAGTAACACTTAATACCCCCAGAATAACAAAGCGAAAACAGGGTTTTAAACATTATTAAAAGCACTCTTGTCTTGTTTTTGTTTTTCTAAAATATTCTGTAATGTGATTTTTACAATAAATACCCATTTTAAAATGCTGGAGCTGCATGATCAACATATTGTAAGGAATATAGAAGATGAGACCTGCGTTTTTTTTTTTATACTCATAAGAATGTTTGTTTTTATACAAGCAGAGTCTCTTGGAACGTCTTGTCTATGCAAAGTTCATAGTTTTTTTTGTGGAAATTGTTCGCAATGTGCCAATTATATTCTAAATCCTTCCATAGTGTATACAGTATGTTTTCATGTATATAACAGTTTAATGACTGGGATGTTTCTTTTACAGAACAGGAGGCCATCTGTTTATCTGCCCACACGGGAATACCCATCTGAGCAGAGTAAGTTGACAAGCATTGTCAAGAATTTCCATAAGCAAGTAATCATGACCAACATTTGTGAATGTGCCAAATACAAATAACAGTATGACTAAGTTAAACAAATATAATTTCTGATGCAGTAATGAGAAAATGAATAATTTTAAGACTCTTGATTTTGCAACCGGAGTACTTATTTTCTTATTTATGCATTCCTTGACGACTAGTTACTGTATGTGTATGTAAATTTAAGCACAGCCGCCTCCTGTGTGCTATAGATGCAAATGTAACAAACAACAGTCTTGGTTTTAAATAAGATACTGTCATATTTGTAACAAGGCAGGAAATATCGATCAGATATTGGGACAGTGTGTACAGGGTTAATTCAGAGTTGCCAAATACAATAAATGCACTAAATGTTTTTGCCAAGTTCGCATGTAAATGCAGAACCTGGGGTTGGTAGGGTAGGGTTGGGGATGGTTGGTAGTGATAGCTGACAGACATGGAGAAAATGTTGTTTATTTTTTTAACTAAAGCAATACTCCACACAAAAATATTTTTTATGTTACTTATTCCACGGTTTTTGTAGTGATGACTGGGTGGGGTAGAATTTATCTCATATTTTTATGAAGAGCAGATATAAAAATAGGTTAACGATGTAATACAAGCTTAATGGTATCTAATTCTGTACAACTCATAACACATAATTTGCATGGCAGTCATCCATCTGTTTGCATTTTACATGTTGTAAGCGTGCATTTTTTGCTATAATATTGTTAAATAGATCATTCCGGAAAAATCAGAGTGCATCATAAACAGGAAACACAATTCACATGGGATCGAGTTTATAAATTGAAGATCTGCTGCTCCACTTCATTTATTGGTAGAGAGTGCTGTCAGTAGGAGTTTAAAACAGAATAATACATTTATGAAAGTATCCACTTCTACAGTATGGGTCAGTTGTAATCAAAATTATTCAAAATATTCTTTTTTTTTTTTTTTACAGCCTTAAATGAAAGCACACACACAAATATTTCTTCCCAACTTACTCAATGCAACCTATAACATCCAAGTGAAACATATCACAGCTACAGTTCAGAAAAATTATAAAAATCAAAAACAAGACCTAGTGAGATTAATAAAGGATCACCCCCCAATGTCAGTGTTGTTTTGTTGAACCACCTTTTGCTTTAATGACAGCCTTGAGTCTGTACTTCTCTATCAGCTTTGCACATCTAAATTGAGTAGTATTTGCCCACTGTTCTTTACAGAACTGTTCAAGTTCGGTCAAATTGGATGGTGAGCATTGGGGGGTCTGCTATCTTCAAATCTTTCCACAGATTTTCATTGGGATTTAGGTCTGGGCCACACAAGGACATTCACCTTTTTCTTCTTCAGTCGCTGTCGTCGTGTTGAAAGGCGAACATTCTGCCCATCTTCAACTTTCTAGCAGAGGGTAGCAGGTTTTCTTCAAGAATTTGATGGTATTTTGCCCCATCCATTTTTCCTTCTTACCCTAACGAGAGTCCCTGCGGCAGAGAGACACCCCACAACAGGATGCTGCCACCTCCATGCTTTACTGTAGGTATGGTGTGTTGTGGATGGTGAGCTGCATTGGTGTACCATTTGGTATTGAGGCCATATAGTTCGATTTTGGTCTCATCTGACCATAAGACCTTTTTCCACTTGGCATCAGAATTTGTACAGTATTCTGGCAAAGCTCAAATGAGCCTTAATGTGGCTTTTTCCTTGCAAACCTCCCGTGCAAGCCACAATTGTGGAGCGCTTGTGAAATTGTTGTCACATGCACACAATGACCACTCTTTGCCATCAAATCCTGTAACACCTTCAAAGTGGCCATTGGCCTCTTGGTAGCCTCTCTTACCAGTTTCCTCCTTGCACTTCCATCCAGTTTGGAGGGATAGCCGGATCCAGGGAGGGTCTTAGTAGTACCAAACACTTGCCACTTCTTTATTATGGACTTTACTGTGCTCCTTGGGATTGATAAAGCCTTTGAGATTTTTTTGTCTCCATCTCTTGCCTTATGTCTGTCCACAACTCTATCCTTGATCTTGTGAAAGTGGCTTGCCACCCACACAGCCATGGGCATCCCAGATGGGTGGCATATTAGCTAGCCGCATTCAAATTCCCACCCCGCCCTATGCCACTTGTGTTTTGGCAGTAAGGTGCCACAGGCGAGCTGAACAATCAGAGTGGTTAAATTTAGGTGGGAGGTATGTCTTTGATTCACCCTTATAGAGTGACATTTTGTAGGTAGCTTATTTGTTCAATATGGGTCAAGCAGTGAGAGTCCGCTTTCAACTGTGACATGTGATTGACTGCTAGTGACATATGCTTATATCTGAGAGAAGATGCTGAGATAAAATATTAAGATGGAGGGGTTTCCCTGACCATGGAATGCAGTATGAAAAAAGAGCATCTTTCCTCACATGAAAGAGAGACGAGAGATCGGTAAATTTATGTAAATGATCAATTGGAAATCTCTTCAAAAGATGAGTTGCTGCATTTGAAAAAAAAATCAGGGCTAGGACTGTATTTATTTATGTATGCATGTATGTATTTTATTTAAATGAAAAACAATCATCCCCCCCCTTCACCCAACCCCCAACAGCAGCCTCCCCATAAGCAGGCTTTTTATGTCTGCTTTTCAATTAGTCTGATTATCATTGTTTGCTTCAGGAGAAAAGTCATTTATGAAACGGCATATAGAACACACATTATCCTCTTCCGTGTCCTCTGCCTGCACTGGCCAGTTCAAAGTCTCCCACCACATTTTCACGCTAAACCTTTTTGATTCAATTCATTCCTGAATCAACACTACCCAGAAATTGTGTCAAAGCCGAGGGATTTTTGTGAAAAAGAGCATCTTAACAGGCGAATGTTCTCTTTTTCCCCAATGAGAAGCTTGCACTTTATGCGTTTATTTGTTTGTCTCTCTTTCTCATAGGTCCAGTCTGTTGACACTGGAAAAATTTTAGTTCAGTAATCGTTTTTAGTGTACCTTCATTTTTATGTAAAAATGTATTGTAAAAATTGTCAGACTAATGCAGAAGAATATATAATGAAGAACAAAGGCAAATATCAATTAATAATATTAGATTATAAAAAATAATTTTAGTCTTTGTTAATACTTATTAACAATGAAAAGTTTTTTCAGACATACAGGCAGTCCACAGGTTACATACGAGATAGGGACTGTCGGTTTGTAGTTAAGTTGAATTTGTATGTAAGTTGGAACAGGTACGTTATTTTAATAAATGCTGTTGTTGACCGACTGTAACCAAGTGCTCTGCCAATGAATGATGGAGATTCACCCCTCTCTGACCTTTTTATTATTTCTACTTTATTTTCCATGGTGATGGTTTTTCTCTTCTTTACTATATTACCAGCACTTGCATCAGATTTGTTTTTCAGAGACGTTCTTGAAGGGTGAAGACAAAAGGTTAAGACGAGCTCTTCTGCACAGCACTGTACACGCTATCACAGCAGGAAGGCACCCGTCAACATGTCTGATGTACTGAGTAGGGACAACTTCCTGCTACATGCATAACAGTACAAGCAGGCTTACTATTGAGAATGAGGGGGGGGTTCATCAGTCACCTCCACTACAGTATTCTGCCTGCAGCATCCGTCCACCGAGAACAAACACGGTGTGGCCAAAGGTGGGTAGTGAATCGCCCAACCCTAATTCAACAGGCAGCCATCCGAGGCACACTATAATGATACCCCCGCCGCTCCATTCACCCTCAATAGCCTCCGTTCAGCCACAACTGGGTCCACGCTTGCAGCATTACTAGCCGTGTGTGCTGGGCGGGCAGTGAAATTCCCCCCTCCACTCCATCCAGCCTGCGTCCAGTCAGGAGCAGTAGCTGCGGCGGCGTAGTGGGCAGGCAGCGAACCATTGTCCTGCACACGAGCGATAGCTGTGGCCCCAGTGTCTATGGACCATGGGTCACTGCTTGCCGCCGGAAGCCGCCCAAGGGACGCTACGCTGCACGAGCAGTGAAATCGCCCCCCTCCAGCCAACGCTTGCAGCATCCCCAGGCCAAAGATGACGGAGCGACAGTTACTGAGGTGCATGCGTCGCAGCTGTGGCCTCGTTCGTAAGTCATAGGTCGGATGTCCGTAACCTGGGGACTACCTGTAGTTGTAAAGGTCAGGAATTTTCATCCTTCCTTAAAGTCAATACAGAAAGCGTGAGAACCTCAAAGCAGAACTGATTAGTCTTTACCTTAACCTTGAGTTATTGTGCCTTTTTTTTTTTTCCTTTGAACTGGAGTTGTATGTAATTTGTGAATACTTCATTTGATCTGAATTCATATTTAACTGTATAATGTAGAGTATGATAATTGGCTTTTTTATTCTATATCAAACCAAACCACCATTCTTGCACTAAAAGCAAAATAATTAATTTAAAAGCATTTTCCTTACATAAGAGAATTAAAAGAACACATACAGAACATATCCATGAAATCCCAAAATACATTATTAATGATTGGAGATGGAAGAATCCTGTTTACCTTTAGTTGTTTGTGCTTAATAAAATTTAGTACTTTACCAATTTCAAACTGAACAAATTGTGGGGTTTCATAACATTCAATTCCTGGAGGATATATTCTATGAACAAAAGGTTGAGAACCCCTCTAGGGTTCAATTATGTGTTGATTGTCGGCTTTAGTTAAGCACTTGCTTTCAGTGGTCTATTACTGAAAATCATGCTGTGTGACTGCTGTTAGCAGTAACCGAGAATCCAAGATCATGCCCTGCCTTGCAGTATTGGGTTTTATATTTATGGGGTTTGGGATAGTGGCTAACCAGAAGGTTCAGCATTTTGAGGTACCATGGCTTTTAAAACGAACTTAACAATTTTTTATCCAATTGAAATATTTTATTTTAGTATATCAACATTTTCTCACCCCACCTACTTTTTCATGGCGTTGTCTGTATCAGACATGTAATATTCCTGTATGTCTGCAACATTATGCATTGTGTTGTGAACCAAATTCATAAGCTGTGCCAACATAGATTCTATTCAGTTTTTAAACTAAGCATGACATAATTCTTGATTTGTTAAAGTAACCTTCCCTAATTATATTTTTTCTTCAGTTATAGTTACGGAAAAAACAAATATTCTCCTCCGTTATCTTCATCAGCAATGGGACAAAAAGGTAACTAAAAGAACTAAATAAATATGATGTTATTGAATGTGCTTGTTTTTAGTTTTTCATCTTTACTGAAATTGGGGTAATAATGCTAGCAAAACACGCAGACCTACGGTTCTGAAATAAAATGCAAAGAATTGTACAATTGATTGTGAATTCTGAACAAGTATGTACCATGTCCTGAGAGATTATTAATAGATGGGCTTACAAGGACTGTGCTTTAAATACAACAAACATTTCGGCCTACCAGGTTGCCGCCACTCAAACATTTTTTGAATTTCCAGAATATATCGGGTCATGAGCTTTTAATTAAGATCAAGATCAGCGTTCTAGCCCCAGTAGCTCATGAGTAATCTTTTGGGAGATGGACAGACATTAGTATTTTATCCATCTTAATAAAAGGACAAGTGTCTGTTTACATCTTTGTGCCTGGCCAGTTGCTAGGGGTTAGGAAGAATGTTGAAATAGGCAAAACATGAAGTAGGGTAGAAAAAAATGAATTTCAAATAAGGGTCCAAAAATAAGAGAGTTGGTTTTATTGGCCTGTTCTGTTGTCGATATTATATAATGACAACAGCACCATTATACTGAGTTTCTTACGCATATTCAAGCCACGTGAATGGACCAAATGGACAACCCATGTATCAAAACATTTGAAATCTACATTGATTACTTAGATTTCAACCCATCTTAGTCTGGTAGCTCAGCTGATAGTATTTGCAGTCCCCTCCACCATTATTGGCACTCCTGTAAAAGAGGAACATACAAGGTTATAAAATCTTCTTTGGGTGAATTACCTAAATCTCACACTGAAAAAATTAAAAATCCAACCTTTTAACTGAAGTAAATTTAGTGTGAAGAATAAAAAATTCTTAATTAAGAATATTTTTTTTTTTTTTTTGTAAGTTTGATCCAAGTGTGTTGGAAGTTTCAAGCATTAAGCCATAACCTCCTGTGTTACCTGGGTACAAATGAGGTGGCACAGACGCCAAATCCCTTTATTCGTAGTTCAGCATACAAAAAATAAGGACATACAGTTGAGGAAAAAATGTGTTGACCTTCATGAAATGGCTGTGTGTGGTGGGGGGGGAAAAAAAAAAAAGCTACTTGCCTGTAGTTAGGACAATAATTAAAAAGTTCAAGTCACCTGGAATGGTTACCAACAAAGCTAGAAGAAGACCATGGGATTTTTTTTTTTTTCTTTTTCAATTAAAGGTTGGGTTTCTCTTTTCCCAGTGCGAGATTATGGCAATTCACCAAAAGGTTAACCTCCAACCAAACCCTAAAACCAACCATCTCATCTTTACCAATGGTGTCAAATTGTGGAGTGTATCTATAGATTTGTATGCAAGCGTGATGTTCTGTGTAGTATGAGAAGTTGAAAATCTTTAAAGCAAATGTCATATTACACAACTTTTTGTCGTGGATATGTCAGATTTGCTGATTGCAGTCGCTGATCTCATCTCTGCACCATGTCAAATTTAGGCAGCTGAAAATTACAGCCCATGTCACATTTACTGTCAGAGCTGCAGTCTTCCCACACAGTCGTGCTTGCCCCCTTTTCTGAGAGCCAGTAACAGCATGTTGTCTAATGGAGCTGGCCATGTACAAAGGGTTACTAGCTGTAGCGAGTTCAGCAGTAATTTCTGCCCTTTATTTCTTTTTTTTTCCCATTATGTTACGGGATGTAAAATATAAGACATCAGACAAACAAGCTTCCCTGCTGTTTTGTGAGGTCTTCAGACCCTGTGATGCATGACAGAGCCAACACTGCAGATAACTACAGATAACCTTCTCTTCTATTTGTGAGGTTCAAAATGCAAGTGTTCCTTATTCCCTTTCCCTACATTCTATGCATTGTACTTCCTGATGGGCATTCGTAGTTTCAATTTAGTTGTCAACTCTCCTGCTTTCACAGCCTGTCCTTCCAACTGATAAAATCAAACAGGTTTGATTTTATCCCAACCAACAGTAGCCTAGTTATCCTCATTGGTTGGGTGATGTCACATTAAAGGATCACTTCATTTGGCCAAGGTTATGTAAATTAAAGTTCAAGACTGAAATTTGCTAGAAATGTCGCCTAATGCGATTTAGCCTTAAGATAACTTGGCAGTTAAAATTGGTTTTCTGCAATGGCTGTATGTGCTTTAGAGCAAAAAGTTTTCAAATCCTGTGCATCTTTGAGCGTCTTATTTCTGCTGTAGGACATGCTTTACGGTCCTTGTTTGATTTGATGATTCTTTGAAAATGGAATAGTGCTTCTACATTTTGTATCACAAGAAAATAAATATGCAAGGTTGATAGATTCTTTAAGTTTGAAAAGCCAGAATAAGCAAATCAATTCATCTCAATTGTGGCTCTTTATTGGTTAGAAGCACCTTCGGTTTTGCAGGCCTGAATCTTTCAATGCAGATCTCTTAAATATACAGTCATATGAAAAAGTTTGGTAACCTCTGTTAATTTGTATTTTTGTTTATCATTGGCTGAGCTTTTAAAGTAGCAACTTCCTTTTAATATATGACATGCCTTATGGAAACAGTAGTATTTCAGCAGTGACATTAAGGTTATTGGATTAACAGAAATATGCAATAGGCATCATAACAAAATTAGACGGGTGCATAAATTTGGGCACTGCAACAGAGATATGACATCAATACTTAGTTGAGCCTCCTTTTGCAAATATAACAGCATCTAAACACCTCCTATAGCCTTTGAGTGTCTGGATTCTGGATGGAGGTATTTTTGACCATTCTTCCATACAAAATCTCTCCAGTTCAGTTCAATTTGATGGCTGCCAAGCATGGACATCCTGCTTCAAATCATCCCATAGATTTTTAATGATATTCAAGTCGGGGGACTGTGACGGCCATTCCAGAACATTGTACTTCTCCCTCTGCATGAATGCCTTTGTAGATTTCGATCTGTGTTTTGGGTCATTGTGTTGTTGGACAACCCCTGCGTAACTTCAACTTTGTGACTGATGCTTGAACATTATCCTGAAGAATTTGTTTGATATTGGGTTGAATTCATCTGACCCTCGACTTTAACAAGGGCCCCAGTCCCTGAACTAGCCACACAGACCCACAGCATGATGGAACCGCCACCAAATTTGATAGTAGGTAGCTGGTGTGTTTTTTGGAATGCGGTGTTGTTCTTCTGCCATGCAAAGGGCTTTTTGTTATGACCAAATAACTCAATTTTTGTCTCATCAGTCCAAAGCACTTTGTTCCAAAATGAATCTGGCTTGTCTAAATGAGCATTTGCATACAAGTGACTCTGTTTGTGGCGTGAGTGCAGAAAGGGCTTCTTTCTCATCACCCTACCATACAGATGTTCTTTGTGCAAATTGCGCTGAATTGTAGAATGATGTACAGATCTTGCACCATCTGCAGCGAGATGTTCTTGCAGGTCTTTGGAGGTGATCTGTGGGTTGTCTGTAACCATTCTCACAATCCTGCGCATATGCTGCTCCTGTATTTTTCTTGGCCTGCCAGACCTGCTGGGTTTAACAGCAGCTGTGCCTGTGGCCTTCCATTTCTTGATTCTATTCCTTACAGTTGAAACTAACAGTTTAAACCTCTGAGATCGCTTTTTGTAGCCTTCCCCTAAACCATGAGACTGAACAACCTTTATTTTCAGATCTTTGGAGAGTTGCTTTGAGGATCCCATGCTGTCTGTCACTCTTCAGAGGAGAGTCAAAGGGAAGCACAACTTACAATTGACCACCTTAAATACCTTTTATCACTCATGATTGGACACACCTGTCTGTGAAGTTCAAGGCTTAACGAGCTCATCCAACCAATTTGGTGTTACAAGTAATCCGCATTGAGCAGTGACAGGCATTCAATTACAAGGGGACCCACATTTTTGCACAGCCAGTTTTTCACATTTGATTTAATTTCATACAACTAAATACTTCTTTACTAAAAATCTTTTTTCTTGAAAGTAGAGTCAATTATTATGCAGGCTGAGAGGGGTTCCCAAACTTTTTTATATGACTATTTGTTTATTGTTTTGTTTTTTTTTTTTCTTCTGCCAATCATTTTTTTGTAAAAGCACCCAGCTGATGCTGTTTTTTTTAAAAGTGAATTAATTTCTTTTTCCTATCACATTTATTTGAATTTACCTATGGGATTAGTAAAGTTTATCTAATCTAATCTAATTTCAATCCTGACAGAATGCAGCTAAGAAACGAGAGCAAGATCAAGCCCAAGGAGAAAGTCCAGCACCCCCCAGGAAGATTGCCAGGACAGACAGCCAAGACATGAATGAGGATACTTAAGAACCACAGAACTATGTGCCATGCAGATGAATGGCATAGATGACCAGGATTATTATTATTATTTTTATTTTTTTCCCTTCATGGTGTAGCTGTTTTCGAGCGCTTCCGTTATTTGTCTGCCTCTGGACAAAAAAGTGGTCAGAATCACTTGTTTTCTCTTCTTCTGCAAGACCCTTCAACTGTGTTGGACTCTTATAACAAGAGGAGAATGCTTGGGAGCTTTTCTACATTGCATGATGGCCCAAAATGTCAGGTTTTTGCGTGTGACAGCAGCAGTGTGCTAGTAATTATCAGAAAGCGCATATAAATAATCTGAAAATATTTATATGTATGTATAAATTATTTTTGTTGCAAGTGTATGGGGCTTTCTGATTGCACCCTCTCCATTATCATTTATGGGATAATTTTTATGACAAATTTAATCTGAGAACATGTTACGCTTGTTTAGGTTATTCTTCATTTCTTAATATTTCAACAGGAAAAAGCAGGAAGAAAAAAGTTTATGGTCAAGTGCTTATTTAGGTTTTTTTTGGATCTGTAAGTAAATAAGCTTTGCCCCACCCAACACATAACAACATGTAAATTGTTAATGCTATTGTTTATAATCTCCTGTCCACTCTCCTTTAAATGACAGAGATAACGTTACAGTTTTATTGCATTGAATATGGTAATTAAACACTTCATTTTGGGAATCAATTATAGAATAAACTAGTCGGGCAAATCCATGCCGCATGCTAGAAAAGAGTTTGTAATTACTTCAGTATATCTTAATTATAAAGTAGTTTGCAGTACACTCTGTACTACAGCTGGATGCTTCTCTACTTGGTCTGGTTTGATGTCACTTCATGTACCCAAGTCAAAAATATCGTAACATCAGCTGCTTCTAATTAGTGGTGCTAATGAGCTTTATTTTTGTTCAGCAAAATTTAGTAACATTCAATTCTGGTTTGCATAATCCAAACCTACACATATAGATAGGAATAGGGTTTTTGCTTTTTTTTTCCCCCTCCACCTCCTTTCTGGATAAAAGAAGTGCCACTCAACTTGAGTAGAGGATCATAGTATTTAAAAATTAAAGGCAAAGGGTATTTTAAAGGTTTTGCTTTTTTGTCCCATTTTGCAGAAGCAAGCCAATAATTTACAACCTCAAGAACTGCTCAGATAGCAGGCCATCGCTTGGCGGCTGCTGCAGTGTGACAGTGCCATTTTAAGTGAAGCGTTGTCCTTCAAAGCCACTTCAGATTCAGCTTGTACACTTGTGACTTTTCTAGTCCTCATGCTTTCATTTTTTGAGGTGAAGGCTGATCTGAGGGAATTACTCGTGTTTTGCCAGTCAATCATATCTTGTGTGTGTTGCATATCTTGGGTACGCAATTTTTACTTCAGGTTTTTGTTTTATCCAATCATACAATTTTCCCCCCCAAAAAATATCAATTTGTACTTAAGTATTGAGTTTTATTTATAATGTTCTTTTCTCATCAGTGTTTTTTGTTCCGCTCACGTTCTATTTTCCTTGTTTCTTTTTCAAGTAGCTCACATTCTTAGTTTCATGTATCAATTTCATTTTGTCATATTGAACCAGTTTGCATTGATAGTGTGACGCTAGAGACACGATGCAGGCGTAACTGGCTCATGGTTTGGGGTGAGAGCCTTCCCATAGTATCTCCAAGATAGTTTCATTGAATCAAATCAATTGAAAAGTATGCACATTTGACTAGAATATAGGTAAATTATGTAAATTGGAAAGATTTGTTCTTTAGTCATGGCATGCTTTCATTTCTATTGCTTGAACGTATTTTTCTTGATGATATTTTGGTATAAAACTATTGTGAGGATTCAAACAGGTAATTTAAAAGTGCATTTTTTATTTTGTTTTTGGAAACTGCATGGAACTGTATGCAGGCCGGCCTTAAAGAAAACTAGGATGTTCATTAGTAACCAAACAGGATCTACCAGCTGCTTTTCATTAAAATAAAACTATAAATATTATAAATAACTTTTTTTTTTTCCTTAATATATTATTTTTGCCTTGTTAGAGGTTCTACTCTTGTAGCCTTGTTAGCATTCTGTTCACCCCTGGAAAAACTAGTTTTTTTTCTAGCAAGAAAGAACTGTTGCTGCTTGTCACAGAAGGATATAAATACCGAAATGTCCAACATAAATACAGTAGAGAAGCTATTTTGAGTGTCTACTACTGTACTGATACAGATTTAGTACATGCACTTTGTGTGACCTGTTTTAAGACAGACACCTACACATCTGGATTGTCGAAGTGTGTTTATCTGTGCACTTTTCTCATGTGTTTTTTTTGCTTGCGCATGAGACTATAGAATGTCAGTGCCTAAACTATACAATGGACGCCGCCAGTTGGGTTATTGTAGGCCTCTACAGCACAAGGCTTAGTGACTTCACATTTTCCTTGACAAAGACATTGACAGTTGCTTCATTGTGAATGATGCATAGGGGGCTAACATCTTTCTTGTGTGTGAACTTGATTGCAATCAGTTTGCCTTTTTGCCACACACCAACTTGCACAACGGTGAAGCTTTATGCGACCGAACTCACCATGCGTATCACAGCAGTCCGTTTGTACAGAATGTCAACATCTGATGATCAATTCACATTATCACTTGATACACAACCAATGGTAGTATTGGTTTGTTCTAAAACTGGCTTTACAGCTTCTCATTTACAAGCCATTGTGTGTTGGTTGAAGGTTCCACCCCACTCATGAATATTGATGAGTTAACCTTTGTGTGGCAAAATGTATAAAAGTATTTATGATTTGTTTTGCAGCATAATGCTATTCAACTAGATGGCAGCAGAATTCTGCCTCAAGGGTTGTTTGGGCTTAGTGTTCTGCATTGGTTTATAACAACCCAAGAGGCATTTGGGGTTAACCATATTTACATAAAATTCTGAGCCCCACTCTAGGGTTAACGCCAAGGAAGTTATAAGTTTCAGCACCACAGTCTTATAAAAATGTAACAGTCTTGGCACCTTTAGATCATGTTGATCACACTTTAGTGTGCATTTTTATTACACCTTTATTTTTCTTGGCTAGCCCAAAAAAATAATACCTGGAATGAGCACAAACTGCTGCTGCTGCATTACTGTGTAAAGGAGTCAGAGGAGTAATAACGTGGCCTAAATTTATCAGTCTCTTCCTCCCATCCTTGCCCACAGCATCACTGGGTCTCCATTAAAAGGACAAAAACTCTGCCTCTAACTGTGTTGCAGTGCCTTTCTCTGTTATGACTGTTTTTGTGTTTGTTTCAAAGCATATGCTGACTGCAGAGAGGATGGTGGGACCAATGAATAAATGAATGCCTGAGCTTCTGTGACTTTCGTAAAGCTTTGATGCTGAGAGCAGGTTCAGCGTAGATGCATGGACCGTTTGTTGGAACTTTGCATCGCTAGCTGGCTACAAGGAAGTTTTAAATGGTAAAATTTAAACTTTTTACACCTGATCTGTTTTTTCATTACTCCATTCTTTTCCCTCATCACATGTAGCAGAGTGTATTGTTGGCATTCAGCGGGGAGAAAGAAAAATGATGAAAATGGTTATTTGCCCAAAGTCCACTGAAAAAAAGTGGTGTTGTATTTTACAAATACCTGTGTGTTTCTTGTAACCTTTTGGGTAAATAATAATAATTTAAAATAAGTTATTGTGGATGTTAAAAAAAAAAAAACTCCACACACCCCTGGCAAAATTTTCCGGTTTTGTGTGACTTTTAATAAATGAAACCAAGAGAAATCCTGTCGGAACTTTTCCTCCTTGATTGCAAAATAGCAGTCTATACAAAGAAGTAGAAAATAAATCTGTTTAGTGAAAAAAAGAAAACCAAAAATCCTGCAAAAACCTGGTGGTGGTAGTGTGCACACCCTCTAAACCAGAGGTTCTCAAAGTCGATCCTTGGGGCCCACTGTGGCTTCAGGCTTTTTTTCCCCAACCAGATTCATCAATTGCGACAACACCCGATAACACTGATATCAATTAATTACCTGGTATTTTTGTTCTCTTCTCTTATTCTGCATTAAGAAAGCACCGCAGCATGATTTTTAAATTTATAAGACATTTGGGAATATTTCCATTTTTGCTAGAGATTTAAATGCTTAACCGTCTTTTGTTGATTTTATTATATTTTGCCCTTTCCCTGTGCAGTTTGCTCCCTTCATTGTCTCTTAATGACAACCAGCAGAGCAGACAGCCTGGCAAACACTGAATAATCAAATGCTGCAACTACTTTAGTGTGAGATCCACTAATTAGAATCAATTAAACAACTAAAACACCCAGCAAAAAATAGAAGAAAAAGATGAAAATATTGTTAAAAAGAAAAAAAAAAATATATTCCTATATAACTGCTTGGTACATTTTAATATGTATATATATTTTTCTCCCCACTCCTCCTTCCAAAAAAAAATCCAGATCTGTCAAATTATGAGGGCGTCT
The DNA here is from genome assembly GCA_026402145.1 of Polypterus bichir lapradei. Lineage (NCBI taxonomy): Eukaryota > Metazoa > Chordata > Cladistia > Polypteriformes > Polypteridae > Polypterus > Polypterus bichir. The sequence continues at coordinate 12,682,705 of JANRMT010062789.1, forward strand.
CCTGTTCACAGCTCTCCTCAGGTCACCCCACAGGTCTGGGCTCTGCCTGGCCATTCCAGAATGTTGATCATCCCTTGATGAAGCCATTACTTTGTTTATTTTAATGTATCCTTTGGGTCATTGTCATGCTGAAAGGTGATCATCTTCAGCTTCCTAGAAGATGCTTGAAGGTTTTGTGCCAATAGAGACTGATACTTGGAGCTCTTCATAAGTCCATCCACCTTGACTAAAGCCCCAGTTTCAGCAGAAGGGAAAAACAACTTAAAGCATTGAGCTGCCTCAACCAGACTTCACTGTGGCTATGGTGTTCTTTTGATGATGTGCTGTGTTATTGTTGCACCAAGCATATATTTTGGTACTATGGCCAAATAGTTCAACCTTGGTCTCATCAGACCATAATACATTTTTCCACATGGCTGTGGGAGACTAGGTATACATTTTTGCCAAGGTTTAGCTAAACTTGGATGTTTTCTTTGTGAGAAAAGGCTTTCGTCTTGCTACCCTACAATACGACTGATTGTTGTCATGTGTAGGTAACAACCAGTACTTGCCAGGAAATCCAGCAGCTCCTTTTATAATGCTGTAGGCTTCTTAGTGGCCCCCCTGACAAGTTTTCTCTCTGTCTTGGAGTCACATCCTGATCTTGGTACAGTCACTGTTGTGCCATATTTTCGCCACTTGTTAATGGCTGTCTTCACTGTGCTTCATGTAATGTTTAATGCTTTGGATACTCTTTTTGTATCCCTGCCCTGATTGATACCTTTTCAATGATGAAGTTCCATTCATGTTTTAAAAGCTCTTTGCAGACCATGGCTTTAGAAGTATATTGCAACCAAGAGGATATTTGAATAATCCTACAGGAGCAGCTGAACTTTATCTGAGCTCAATCAGAGCCATTTTAATTGATGTCAGGTGTATACTAGATACTGTTTGAGATGAGGCTTATTGTGATTGGTTGATTCTGATCGCAGCCACATTCTTGATTATGAAAGGGTCTGCACACTAATGACACCAGGGTTTTGTAGGATTTTTTTTTCCTTTTTTCACTAAACAGTTTCTGATTTTTCACTTTCTTTATATAGATTGCAATTTTGCAATAAAGGTAGAATACGTTCTGACAGGATTTATCTTGGTTTCATTATTTTATTACACAATCTGTGAATTTGGCAGGAGTGTACAGTAGACTTTTTATATCCATCGTATATGTAAATAAGTGTTAAGTTTGTTCTGATTCACCATGCTTTTGGTGTATATATTGTTTGCATAAATTATCTTGAACAGTGACCCTAGCATGGTAGGATAGAGAATTTTGTTATAGCTTATTAGTAAATTTAGGAATGAGACCAGTGCAGTATTTATCAAGCGTCTCAGAGAAGCAATATGGTCCTCTCCCAAAAAAAAAAAAAAAAAAATCTGAAGAGTGATGCTAATGTGACCCTACTATTAGGAGAGTGAGTTAAAGCATTTTATCAATTTTCCTAATTTAGGAAACCACCTCTAACTTCACCAGGACTTGGGAGAGATCGTGAGCAGTGCTAACTAGCTAGGAGCTCCCTGAAGATGGCGTTCAGGCAGACATCAGCACACACATTCCAGAATAGGTGCAATATTTTGGGAACTCTCGACTACAGTGAGTCTGTAACAATATATCAATGGACTAATACACAGTACATAACAAATCTTGTACATCACATGACCGATTCATCTTCACAGAGGAGCCATGTGTTGTCAGCCAAAATGAAAGTGTTGGTATATATATTTGGCCACAGGGAAAATGCAGCCAATGATTTTTGTATGTCGCAACCAACCATTTTTAAAGTTTTGAGCGGCCTTATAGCACATGAGGTAATTTGCAGATTCATACATTTCCCCACCACTCCACGTGAGTTAATATTGAACCAAGCTGCATTCATGAAAATCGGCCCTCGCATAAAGAATGTTGCCCCAAGTGTGGATGAGCAGGCATATGTGAGTCGCAAGTGATATCACAACATCATCACATAGGGGGTCCCAGATGCAGTCTGTACTGTAGTAGCCAGCATATTAACCTTGAAAATAGGTGGGACTAGATAAGTGATTGACAGCCATAAGCCACACAGGTACACTGAGCTCTGCATTCCTCGAGCAACTAGAACATTTGCATTATATTTTACAAGCCAGGAAAGGTCCCAGAAGGCAGATGGAGACTCCTAACATGTTGGATAAATAGATCTTCACAGAGATGGAGACGGCATGCGAATTGTGAACACTGAAGGAGTGAATGTGGCTAGTTTCAGTATAACTGACTCTACGAGGTGTTCCCCATGTGTCGTAACTGCAGGAAGGCTATTCTATTGAAAGTACAGCCGGCTTAACTCATTCGGGGTGTGTGTTTGTCTTGGTCTTTCCATCTCGGTACTCGTTAACTGCATTACTCTTGATGTTGCTGTGATCAAGTGGCGACATTTTCATGCAGCTTGGCACAATTTCCTACCATGCCCAACTTGATGGCATCCTGACCTCACAGATTCTTCTTTTTTCTCCTACTACCTAGAATATTATTAGAGTGAAGCATTAGCATTAGTATCAGGAAACTACAAATCATTAAAATTGTAGCAAGGGTTGCCGTCCTTCTCAAACGTGGCCTCCTACTCTTTGCAGGAAGTCAGTTCATAACTACTTCTCATGCCCTACTCTGAGGTAAGACAAGTGTGGCTTTTAGTACAGTTCATAGGAGACACTGATAAATCTGAGACGCTTGATAAATTTTGTCCTAAAATTTTATTCTGTCACAGCTGACTTGATATGTGACAAATTCCCAAAATATATTTTTTATTCTCCAGTACCCGTTTATTGCCAGCCAGTTTTCTTTAATCATCATGTGAGGTAATTTTAAAGTGTTTGCATTGTGCCAGGTCATCAGGGTTCTATCATACCAATCCTGTCATGACACAGTTGTTAATGCTCTAGTTTATATTGTGGAAAAAGAGAAGTAAATAAGTGGGGGTGAGAGTCAAATGTGCCATCTGTCTCCGTGAAAAGCACATTCTACTCGGAGGAAAATAACCGGTAGGAGCTGTGATGTCCAGCGCCCCTATGTGTTGAACAGAAATGGTTTCCTGACCTCATGGCATCCGGTAAAGCAATGAAGGCATTTTTATGTGTTTCGTTAACTCTAGCGTGAGTGTTCACAATTTAGTTGTAGTCTAGTACCTTCATAGGTACCTTGCATGCTTCTCTGTGAAACTCAAGCTATTCTTACAAATGTGTTCTTCAGAATGCTGGTGTGGTATCTTTAAACTTGCCTTGCCAACCAAAGTTATTTTGTTTATACATTTGTAGGCCAATGTTTAAACCCACTTATGCGGGCTTATCCCTCACCTCATCATCCCATATTGAATCTCAAAAAGCACTCCCAGGGTCCCCCTTAGACTCCCCACCTTCCACGCTCCTGTTAGCCACAGCTGGACAGTGTTGAGGTGTTTGGTGACAAATTCTGGGGTGAGGCCCATTTTGTGGACTGCTACATGCACTAGAGATGTAAGGAACTGTTCCATCAGTTCTATCCACATGTGTGTGTATATGTATATGTGTGTGTTTTCAAATGTTTCTATAGGTCCTAGTTCAACATCATAGATCTTAACGAGAAACTATACATGCATTTGGAAAAAAATGTGTCAACACATGTATGCAGTGCACATTTGTAATATTGTAAATTTTTATCATGTATTGATTAGCTGTGCCTTTGAGAAGAGGTCAACATAGGCTTTGTTTTTTTTCCCTTTTGCAATAGAAAATATATCTAGGAATATACAACGTATCCCTGTCTTTTTTTTTTTTTTTTTGTCTCTTTGTATTTTCTGGTGAGTTAAGGTGTCCGGGAGAAGCCCAGTTCATCTTTTTTACAAAAATTCCTCTACCTGTATTTCTACCAATTTCTTTGGTTTCTATTGTGTTCATCGAGGAGACTTAAGATGACAAACCTCGCTTGTGGGACCTTGTGGGTCAGTTGTAGTGTACCTGAGATACCAGCAGCAGATCAAGACCATACTGTGTAGTAAGGTACGAAGAGGCGATGATCCTCCGATCGAAGTGCTAAGAAGATCAGTCCCAAGCTAAATCCTCAGTGAGCCTTGTTTCTGTTTTGTTTTTCTTCAGCCTGTTCAGCTGGCTGCCTCCTTGCCTGTTAACCAGTAATTACAGCTTCACCCTCACTCAGTTTACAGCATGCAGCTACACAATCCTCTCGATTTAAAGCAGAGGTGGGCAACGTCAGTTCTGGAGGACCACAGTGGCTGTAGGTTTTCATTCCAACCAAATCCCTTAATTAGAAAACAGTCCTTGCCAATCTCGAGTCAGTTTGGGGAGCATGCACTGGTGCACAACGAAACAGCTCAGGATCCTGGTTGGCAACCTGCCAGGCAGACGCGCGGTCCACTTCCTCCCTCTGGAAATGGCCATCTATTTTCCACAGCCAGGTGTTACGTGGCCTGGACCCGCCACTCGTGTCCTCGACAATGAGTGTCCTGTGAGCCGGATCAGTCTCTGGGAATTGCACCACATAGCTGTAGTGCTCCCTTACAATGTAGGTGATGTGCCTAATTGGGGACTCCATGAGCAAACCAGCAATACCCAAGGATTCTCTGAAGAGACACAGCGTCCATGTCTCTCAACCATATAGCAAGACCGGAAGCACCAGGGGCCTCATGCATAACACTGTGCATAAAATTCACACAAAAACTTGGCATACGGACAAAAGCGGAAATGTGTGTTTGCACCAAAAAATCCAGATGCAGAAGTCTGTGCATATGCAATCTTCCACGCTCTTCCACTCCATAAATCTCAGCATGAAAAGTAATGCTTGTGCATGCATCTGCCTCCCCACCCTGACGACTCCCAGAATTATGCCTCTTTGAATATGCAGATCAATATAAATAGCATCTTATGTTTTGCATTCTGTGAAAAGCAGAACGGCAAAAGCACTGGGGGGGAAAAAAGAATTTCAGCAAGTATCAAGTAGAGGCAAGGAAAAAAGTTCTATTTGTTGAATTAAGCAGTGATATAAACAACAAAAGGACGTTGATCGAGTGGCAGAGAAACTCAAAAGTTCAGAAAGTCGCACAGTGTCCGAAATAAATGAGAAGTGGTCGGATATCAAAGTCGCAGTGAAAAGGCGAGTCGTAGCCCACCGTCTGAGTGTCATGGAAGCTTATTAGGGTACAGAGACAATAAAAAGAACTGGTACACAGTGGAGCAAAATGTCCAAATGTCAACTTTAATCTCGATATTTCCACTTTAATTCTCTTAGTTTGTCATTGTAATATTTTTATACAGAGGACAGTGACATATTAAACTTGTTATCTAAATCTACTTTTCTTTCTACTCATATGCACAGTGGACACAGATTTAGCACAGGGGCTCATCATTTAGAACTGCTAGGCAAAGCATAAGACAAGACGGGAAAAGACAGCTGGGGAAACGTGCACTTTTTACGCGTGAATTCGTAACCTCTTTGCCTTGTTTGGAATTGTATTATTCACCTAAGTAGGGGCCTGCACATGAAGAAAGGGTATAAAGCCTTGGAACATTGCCTGGCACACTTTTTGAAGCCGACAGATGGATGGGAGATAATGTCATCCGATCCAGAAAATCCATCAAACGCAGCAACGAAAATAGCAGACTCATGGCTTCCTTTGTCTGTTATGCAGCGTAAACCGTCATTAAAGGAAGCTAAGTTATTTCTCCTATGTGATTTCTTATTGCAGCATCACTAAGGGAGGGGTATCGCTTTTTTATATTATATCTATATAGTTTCTGGTTATGTAACATGCTACAATTTTAAAAAAAAAAAAAAAAAAAACTCATTCCAACAAGGGAGCTAGTGCCCCCTGCTGGATACAATCATTAAAGTAGAACTTCATAAACGTCATCTTAAAATCGTTTAACTAGTTTCTCATATCTCATCGTAACTAAAGTAGCATGTTAAATGCTTCATATTCTGTGTGTTCTTCCATGTACAGTGGAACCTCTGTTCACGAATGTCTTGGAACACGTACAAATCGGGTTACGACCAAAAAGTTCGCCAAACTTTTGCATCTGTTCATGACCACACACTCTGTATACGAACAAGCCAGTTTCCCTTTCAGTTTGTGCGCGCCGATGATTTCCGCATGTGTTCAGTCTCTCCCTGTACTGTACATTGTTCTCGGAGCATCGTGCAGAGGGTCTCTCCTTCAAAACTGTAACATCCTCTCACCCCAGCTTCCTCGTGTGGTATAGCGGATCTAAAGATCCCGTCAAAAAGGCCAGTTTTAATAAATAAATAAATAAAGCCGGTGCAGGAGTGAGAGAGAGCAGGCTCGCATGCAGCAGAGCAGGGGGCCAGGGTGTTTGTCTCAGTGTTATTCAGTGTTTTTACATTAGTTTTACTTCAGTTTACTATTACACTATGCATTCTATGGTATAATTAACTATTTTTGTGCTCAAAAATCTTTAAAGAAAATATATTTACAAACAGTTCGTACAGTCTGGAATGGATTAATTGTATTTACATACAATCCTATGGGGGAAATTACTTTGGATCACGACCAAATCGGGTTACGACCAGAGTTTTGGAACGAATTATGGTCGTGAACTGAGGTTCCACTGTACTCTTATGTGAATCAGTACGTGCTTCTTAAATGGGCTTTCTCTTCCGCTGACAGGGCACACAACACATTACATTCATGATATTGAAGCTCTGTGAACAATTTAAATACTAAGATGTATACTTTATATGATTTTCATAATGATAGGAATTAAAGCATGTATTAAACATGGAGACCCGATGGCACAGTGATAGTGACGAGCTGGCACCCTGTCCAATGATTGTTCATGCCTCCCACGAGATGCTTGCTGGGCCGTGCCCGACCCTTGATAAAATAATTTATTGCAGCAGTACTGTCTCTTTCAAACGACCTAACCCCCAATTCCTGTCCTTCCTTTTCTTTCTCCAAGTAACCAATTGCCACACAATCAGCTCTGTAATAGATGTCAAGCCATCTGTAAGCTTAGAACGCTGATTCTTCAAAACTTTTACGGAACATTGAAATGTCTTCGTAGTACATGTTTAATTATTCTATCCATCCAGGGTCGTGTCGGCCCCAGCAAGCATACAGCACGAGGCAGGATCAACCAGCTTGTCGCTACCACTGCGCCACTGTGTCCTCACATGTTTAATTATTAACAATATGCATTATTTAAATGAAGTTAATGTATTTGTATAATAAACATACTTTACTGCATTTCATCTTTAAAAATTATATCAAGAGCTCCAAGAAGATGGTGCTTGGAAATCTAAATCAACTTAGAAGCCAGACATTCTCATTTGTAAATATGTGCTTTATAAAGTGGCTCAGGTTGTTCAATATTATAACTGTAGTGGAAGTTTACAGTGAGGTGATTGTACTTATAAGTACAAACAGTTCTACCAGGAGCTCTTGATTGACTGATTGAGCGCTTTTAGAGTTCTTGGGATGAAACTGTTTCTCAACCGTGAAGTCCATACAGGAAAGGCTAGTATAGTATAGTATAGAAAGGCCGAGTATATTTGATGACATACATTCATTGAACGCCGCAACTGGCTATAGCCGGTTCCCAGTGCAAACTATGCTAGAAGGCTGAAGCTGATCAGTCCGCACCGTTCACTGGTTGAGCAGCCAGCTCGGGACCACTGGCGCCCCCTGCTGTACTGCAGCATCACTGTCCCCGGGATTCAGTCGCTGCACTAGACGAGCCTGCCAGCATCAGCGTTGGCCTCTGTGTGTTTGCATTTGGAGGCTGTCACAGTGAACTCTCAAAATGAGGTCCGAAGAGCTGTCCATGCAAGTAAAAACAGGCCATCATTAGGCAGAGAAGACGAAACAAATCCATCAGAGAGGTAACAGAAATACCGTAAGTGGGCAAATCAACCATTTGGTAACATTATTAAAGAGAAGGAACACACTGGTGAGCTCAGCAACTCCAGAAGGTCTGTGGACAATTGTGCTGGATGATTGCAGAATTCTGCCCTTGGTGAAGAAGAACCCCTTTCACAACATTTAGCCAAACCAAGACCACTCTCTTGGAGATCACGACTTCATGAAAGTAAAGACAGAGGGTTTACCACAAGGTAGTAAAGTGCAATTTGCCAGCAGGCTGGAGCTGATCAGTCCACACCATACAAAGGTTGAGCAGCCTGCTCGGGACCACTGGTGCCCTCTGCTGTACTGCAGCTTCACTGTCCCTGGGGTTTAGTCGCTGCACTAGACGAGCCTGCCAGCGTCAGCGTTGGCCTCTGCAGCCAGTTCAAGCGCAGTTTGCTCGGTGATTTACTGAATTTCATCAATGGCGTCAGTTGCACTTTGTACGTATTGTTCCAGTAGTTTTTTACAGTTCATTGGCAGTGTGTAAAATGATCAGTGTTGCAGTAATTTGCATGAATAAAAATGTGTTCCATTAACATTTCACTTTTTCTTTGTGAATTGTGACGTTTACTTAAAAAGTGCAGCAAAAAATATTTTGGCGTCCAGGGGGTACATTAACCCCCCAAGTATGTGGCGGTTTAAGGGTTAAGGATTATTTATTTATTGAACTCTGAGTTTGGAAGCACTGCACTGTTTATTTGGACACAGTGTGCTTGTATTCATACAAGCACTGATCACTTTTGCACCTACCTCTTGCTTCATGTGGTGTCCTCATTTGTTAAGCTCATCCCGGTCAGGACTGTCGACGGTGTCGGATGCAAGAGGCTCCCAAAACTGGAAGAGGGGAGCATAAGAGCCGGACCCACACCGTCTCAACCACATCATCTGTGAAACATGGTGGAGAAAGTTTGACAGACAAACGTGACGACCAATGGAAGAGGGTCAGTGGTGTTTAGTGATGATATGACGGCTGACAGAAGTAGCAGGATGAATTCTGAAGTGTTGGTTTTTGTTTTGTTTTTTTTTTTTTAATAGGCGCTCCTGCTGTTTTTCTGCTCGTTCTTTTGGCGACTCTTCGCTGGCTGGTAGGACTTGTCCAGCACCGTTGCATTATTAAGCTTACATACAAAGTCACCAGTCCCCTAATAAAGGTTAATAACTAATTCTTGAAATTTTGCTTTCTTAAAAAAGCCTAACGTAACAGAAGTGTGTAATACGCTTTTATAAACCTTCCGGGCGTATCTTCTTATATAATACGCTACCGTGGTTGTCTGTTTGTCTGTCCAGGATTTTAAATCACCTGTAGCTCGCAAACCGCTTGATGTATTGACCTGAAATTTAGTACACATATACTACGTGACGTCTACTGTCCTCTTTCAGGGTGACGATTTCTACTACTCTTTTTTTGTTTTATTTTATTGTAAAATTAACTATCGGCAGCAGATCTCTACCTCCTTCTCCGTCACTTCCCCTACCTCTTCACATCTTAAATCATTCTTGAGGCAGATTGAAGACTTAGGTGCCAGCTTAAGTGAAAAATTAAGAAAAACATAATTCAGTTTTAGGGTGAGCCAAAATGAAGTACCACATTCCTCAAGGTCATTGTGCGAGGTAGAGGCAGTCGATTGGGTTGAGGTGGGGGGTCCTCTGATCGGCGATCCCTTGTAGTTTTCATTCGGCCACATGCCTTGGTCCAGTGCGCACCATGCGTTCGCTGTTGAAGCGTCCTTCAAAAACAATGAATCCATCATCCCCTTCCGAATGCACTTCAGTGTTCCTCCTAACGGTGACGTCCCAAATCGGAAAACAGTTCTTCAGTGGGTGGCTAAATTTAAACAGACTGGTACAACATTGAACAGAAAATCTCCAGGCCGTCCTCGGACTGTACGAATGACAGCCTGAAAACATCCAAGCTGTAAAGGTATCAATTTTCCAGTCTCCGAGACGTTCAGCGTACAAACCTGCGTCGGCCTGAGACATTTCCAACACGTCTTTGGGGAGGATTTTGCATGAGGACTTTTATTTCCATCCATACAAAATGATGGTAGTGCAGGAACTCACTGGCAGAGACTGGGAGAGCTGTAGAGAGTTGTGCGCCAACATTCTGCAAACCATTCATCGAGATGCCATCGTCCTTTGTGGTGACGAGGCACATTTCCATTTGAATCAAGTCAAGTTGGGGAGCATGCACTGGTACAGCGCGTTGCTGCACCCACCACATGACGAAACAACTCAGGATTCCAGTTGGCGACCCCCCAGGCACCCTCCAGAAATGACACTCTGTCTGTCGCAGCCAGGTGTTTCGTGGGCAACCCCTTGGCCTGGTCCAGCCACTCGGGTCCCCAACAATGAGAATCTTACGAGCTGGGTCACAATCTAGGAAAGCGCCACATGGCCGTAGTACCGCAACTGACACTCCGTCACAAAGCAGGTCACGTGCCTCATTCGGGACTCCATGAGCAACACAAAGTCAAACCAGCGGGAGCCAAGGATTCTCCAAAGACACACATAAAGGAGTCCAGTCTTCATCTCAGGTCACTGGATAGCATCCACATCTCGCAACCATATAGTAAGACAGGAAGCACCAGGACTCTGAAGACTTAGACCTTCGTCCTTTTACAGATATCGGGAGCGCCACACACCCCTTTAAAGTGACCTCATGACCCCCCCCCCCCCCCATGCTCTCCCAATCCGTCTACTGACTTCATAGGAAGAGTCACTGGAGTCATGAATGTCACTGCATTATAGGCCCTTACTTTTTTGAGGAGGTGGGAGCAACAGTCACCGTCACTTCAGAACCTTACATTGAAATGCTAGAGAACTTGCAGCCCCAACTGGATGAAATGGATGTGGTGGATGCCTGGTGTCAACAGGATGGAGTGACAGCTCATACGGCACGGAGATCCATGCAAGTTTGGCAGGAGATGTTTCCGGGAGAAGCTGATCACCCTGTGCAGCAATGTTGGGTGGCCTTCACATTTGCCTGATCTCGCTCTTTGTGATTTCTATCTCAAGTCAATGGTCTACACACACCAACCTCAAAACCTTGAAGCCCTCGAGGACGCTATTTGCCACGAAATCACCGCTATTCCACCCCGCTGCCTGCGCTTGGGAATGCAGATCATAACCTGGTTCTGCTTCAGCCTCACTACAAACCAAGCATGAAGGCGCTACCTACAGCCACACGCTCATTCAGGAAGTGGTCCCCTGAGGCAGAGCAGGCTCTGAGAGATTGCTTTTGAATTACAGACTGGGATATCTTGCAGGGATCACATAGTGAGAACATTGAGGAGGTTGTTGACTGCACTACTGACTACATCAACTTCTGCATGGACATTGTAGTTCCAGTAAGAATAGTACGCTGCTATACAAACAACAAGCCATAGATTACAAGTGACATCAAGTGCCTTTTGAACCAGAAGAAAAGGGCTTTTAAAGGCGGTGATCAGCATGAGCTCAAGCGCGTGCAGAAGGAACTCCGAGTCCAGCTCCGGGCGGCGAAGGAGCAGTACAGGAGAAAGCTGGAGCAGAAGTTGCAGAATAACAGAATGAAGGAAGTGTGGGATGGGATGAAGATCAACACTGGCTGCAGCTCGAAGCAGGGTGCCACCATCGAGAGAGACGTGGAGAGAGCAAACCAGATGAACAACTTCGTTAACAGGTTTGACCACCCTAACCCACTCTCACCTCGGAGTACTGAACCCTCTACCCGTCCTTCTGCTGATACCAGCATAGGAGAGACATCCCCACCCACAATTACAGCAGCCCAGGTAAGCAGAGAGCCGAGGAGACTTTGTGCCAGCAAAGCATAGGGTCCAGATGGAGTATCGCCACGACTGCTGAAGGCCTGTGCGTTGGAGCTGGGTAGTCCTCTACAGCACATCTTCAACCTGACCCTGCAACAGGGGAGAGTCCCGAATCTTTGGAAAACATCTTGTATCACCTCAGTCCTAAAGGTATCACGTCCTAGTGAGCTGAATGACTTCCGGGCTTGTCACTCTGACGTCGCATGTGATGAAGACCATGTAGGCCACAGGTCCACCACGCCCTCGACCCTCTGCAGTTTGCATACCAGGAGAAGGTGGGAGCGGAGGATGCCATCATCTACATGCTACACCGATCCCTCTCCCACTTGGACAGAGGCAGTGATGCTGTTAGAATTATGTTGCTGGACTTCTCTAGCGCCTTAAACACAATCCAACCTCTGCTCCTTAGGGACAAGCTAACAGAGATGGGAGTAGATTCATACCTGGTAGCATGGATTGTGGACTATCTTACAAACAGACCTCAATATGTGCATCTCGGGAACTGCAGGTCTGACATTGTGGTCAGCAGCACAGGTGCGCTGCAGGGGACTGTACTTTCTCCGGTCCTGTTCAGCCAACATACATCGGACTTCCAATACAACTCGGAGTCCTGCCACGTGCAAAAGTTCGCTGACGACACTGCTATCGTGGGCTACATCAGGAGTGGGATTATAGGAAGCTAATCAAGGACTTTGTTAAATGGTGCGACTCAAACCACTTACACCTGAACACCAGCGAAACCAAGGAGCTGGTGGTGGATATTAGGAGGCCCCGGCCCCTCATGGACCCCGTGATCATCAGAGGTGACTGTGTGCAGAGGATGCAGACCTATAAATACCTGGGAGTGCAGCTGGATGATAAACTGGACTGGACTGCCAATACTGATGCTCTGTGCAAGAGAGGACAGAGCTGACTATACTTCCTTAGAGGGCTATCTTTCAACATCTGCAATAAGATGCTGCAGATGTTCTACCAGACGGTTGTGGTGAGCGCCCTATTCTACACGGTGGTGTGCTGGGGAGGCAGCATAAAGAAGAGGGACGCCTCACACCTTGACAAACTGGTGAGGAAGGCAGACTCTATTGTAGACACAGAGCTGGACAGTTTGACATCCGTGTCAGAGCGACGGGCGCTGAGCAGGCTCCTGTCAATCATGGAGAATCCACTGCATCCACTGAACAGGATCATCTCCAGGCAGAGGAGCAGCTTCAGCGACGGACTGCTGTCACCGTCCTGCTCCACTGACAGACTGAAGAGATCATTCCTCCCCCAAACTATGCGACTCTTCAATTCCACCCGGGGTGGACCTTTTCGTCAATATTGCATTGAATGTTGATTCCGTGTTTGGAATTACATCGTGACAATGCAACGTATAACTGCCCGTGAGTGAATTTCGTTTCTTTCTCTCTACAAGAAATGTGTCCGACATAACCACGTGGGACTTTTCCAAATCTCTTTGCATAAAAGCTGTTGTCTCGTGGGGCTTCCAGCCCTGGGCGTGGTGACATCGCTTGGCACGAAGACTCGATGTGAAAGTATCTCTCTGAAACAATCCCGTCTCGTCTCCTTCCAAGATATTTTTTTGTAATAGAGAGAAATACACACACACACACGTATATAGGTGGCATCACCTCTGGGTTGCTGTGCCTTGGACTCTCCTAGGGCTCCATGGGAGTTGGAGTTGGGTGCAGCCCTTTTGGGTTCTGTGGGCACCGTCGGGGTGCTGCCAAACACTTCCTAGGTAATACCCTGAATAAGCTCACCCACCACACCACCCAACTGTCCATCTAGTTAAGTGACAAATCCACATTTTTTTTCCTCTTGAAAAAGAACAAAAGGCCAAGCCCACTTCACACTTAAAATTTTTTTTTCCTTTCATTTTTTAATGTATTTTTTTTTCTTGGCAGATTTTACAAAAATATGACAAAATAAATTAAAATAAATAATTAATCCCTTTTATTCCTTGGAAAAAAAAGCCAGTAAAAGTAGATTTTTTTTTCTTTTCTTTTTTTTTTTTGTACAGTAGAACACTGGAAGAACGTAGGATGAAGACACAGAAAGCTTCATGAAAAGTAAAAACAAAAAGATGTTTAAAACCCACCGAACGCCAGCCTTCCAAAGTGACACCTCCGCAGTCTTTGAACCGTTTTGAGTATCCCATCCACGCTTTCCTTGTGTTAATACACGTCAGCGTCCACAAGTTGAAGACCCGGTGGACTTGTGTTTCTTTGCCCAGATGCCAAGCTGTATGTCCACATTTTTTCAGTATTGCATAAGCAGCAGAGCTGTTTGTACAGAGAGCTTGTGACGAGGACAGGACGGCAGGCCATTTCTGTTGGTCTGTTTGTTTTTCCTCATCTTTTGGTTTTTTTCCCCCCAAATGGGTGGTTTTCATTCTGTAATGCTAGCAGTTACTCAGAAACAATTATTTCCAAGGTAATGCGACCATTGAACCCCCCAAAATGAATCTGCCAGTCATTAAAATCAACTGTGTCTGCAAGTCTTAGTAGTTTGGAGGAGACTGACGGCCTTAACTCTACATTCATGGAGAACCGTGCTGTGGATGATGGGGTCAATGTGGTGTGGATGATGGGGTCAGCATGGTGTGGATGATGGGGTGAACATGCTGTGGATGATGGGATCAACGTGGTGTGGATGATGAGGTCAACGTGGTGTGGATGATGAGGTCAACGTGGTGTGGATGATGGGGT
>JANRMT010062789.1:12703026-12713999 GCA_026402145.1 Polypterus bichir lapradei
AGAAGTCCAGAGATCGCTCGAACTATAGAAGTCCAGAGATCGCTCGACCTGTAGAAGTCCAGAGATCGCTCGACCTGTAGAAGTCCAGAGATCGCTCGAACTGTAGAAGTCCAGAGATCGCTTGACCTGTAGAAGACCAGACATCGCTCGAACTATATAAGTCTGGAGATCGCTCGACCTGTAGAAGTCCAGAGATCGCTCGACCTGTAGAAGTCCAGAGATCACTCGACCTGTAGAAGTCCAGAGATCACATGACCTAAAGAAGTCTGGAGATCGTTTGATTGCTCGAACTGTAGAAGTCTGGAGATCGCTTGACCTGTAGAAGTCCGGAGATCGCTCGAACTATAGAAGAATGGAAAATTGCTCGAACTGTAGAAGTCCCCACCAAGTCACACAGTCAGATTTGTCACCTTAATTGCCGTGTCCTTCATGCTAGTTTCCTCAATATGGATGTTACTTTGGCAAATGATATTTTCAAGAAATAACTTTACGGGAAACAACATGGCCGAAAAAAAAAAGAATCTGGTTATCAATTAATGAGTTAAGACCAGCACCAAAATGTAAAACCCTATGAAAATGAATGACAAACATTTATCAAAAGAAACAAAGAAAGAAATCCAGCTTTTGCATACATTATGAGGCAGGCTGGTTTCTCCCATTTCCCTTACTGGATTGTCTCTCAGTTGAGATTTCCTCCCCAGTGCTGGGGATCAGGGAGTTTAGTGCAAACTTATTTTCATTTTTTCTTTGTTTTCTCGAGCCATGCATGGAAATGTAATCCTGCTATCTGACTTGTTTTTGCAACTGAAAAGAAAACTGCAACGGAATTCCTCCTCGGTACCACCGCCCCTTGTATTTACAACACAAATGCATTCGGAAAGAAGTTCATTTTCTGAAGTCCTTGTAACCTCGTCCAGGTTATCCGCATTTAGTTAATTTATGAAATCATGGTTGACTAACTTTTTCATTCTTTATAATCTAAAAATAATGTTAATGTTTCACTTCTTCCCTTGAACTAATGCAGATCTACTCACAAATCCACATCCCAGGGGCTCAAGAAAACCCACACGAGGAGTAATTCTGTTACATTTGGTGAATAGGATTTAGTTAGAAAAGAAAGCCTCAAGGTGCCTTTTTGCTATTTCAACTCATAGATTCAGATTTGGCTGATTGGTATAGAAATCTGCCCATTGACAATGTTGATGATTTCTGTGCATATGCAAGCAAAATGTCGTGTTTGAAGTAACAGTTAGCTACCGTTTGATATCCCCTTTTACGAGCGACTGCCACCATCGTACGTGATGCCCTCTCTGAAAGTTTTCTAGTCCAAGACTGTGAGAGTGTCATCTTCGTTTTGCTATTCTCTTTAGTTAAAATGGAGAGCTTATTGGAGATATTCCTCGTTTGTGAACATTTGATCGACAGACAGTGATAATGAATCGCATTACTTAAAATCAACTTGAGAGTGTGTATCAGGTTTTGAGACCCACATTGGCATTCTAGTTCCTACTTCTTAGGATGCTTTTGGTTTTGTACAAAATTGAGCAGGTTTTCATTGAGTATGGGTAATTTAATATGCTTTGCTTAATACTAATGAAATACGCGGACCTATGGTCCTAAAATAAAATGCTACAAAATGACTAGTGTCATGCATGCACATCGGAGGACCTCCTTGGCAGGCTCAGTCAAGGAATATTGTGGAGGATGGCCGGCCGTTTATCCCGGCCAATACCCCCAAGCTGCCAGGTGAAGCCCTCCTTGCAGCATGGAGGTCCCCAGAAGACCAGCAGGGCATCATGGACAATGGAGTTTTTATGCATAGCCCTGCTGGATGCCATGGGGGCCACTAGGGGACGCTGCAGGGAGGAGCAATGGATATTTTCCCTACGCCCCGGAAGCACACGTGGATAAGAGGAATGACGTGCTTCCAGGGTGAAGAAAAGAACTTGTACCTGACCCGGAAGTGATTGAGAGTCACATGGACTGGGGATAGAGAACACTTCCAGGTCAGGAGATATAAAAGGACTGTGGTAGCTCCCAGACACCGAGCTGAGCTGGGTGGAAGGGTGGCAACGCGACGGGGAGTGGAGGATTGTTTATTATTAGTGATTATTGTGTTTGTTTATGAGTATTGTGGAGGAGAGGGTGCTTTGTGCACTGTGGCGATTGAATAAAGTCAATTTGAGGACTTTTACCAGGTGTCTGGAGTCGTGGACAGGGGTTCAAGGGAGCGAGAGCGCCCCCTATCTACCACAATATATAAAACCCACCAAGACGAGAGGTCGTGCTGCCGCTAACGCCATCATCTCCTTCTTTTCCTACAGTGCCGAAAAGACATTTAACCCCGCCCCTTCCAGTCCTGCTGCCATAAAACCCTGGGCATCCCGGAAGGAGGCGGCATCAATACTGGCCAAAGCAACTCCCTGGACAAAGCTCCTCTAGCAGCGACTGCACCGCCTGCTTACTGTGACATTCCCGTTGAAGAGACGCACGCCAACGAGTGTTGTTTTGTTTGCTTTATGGTTTGTTTTTTTTTCTATGTCTGGACAACAAAGCGATGACCCGGTTCGCTCCCCAAAATTTCCTTGCTGCATCCTCAGCTGTCATTCCCATATCCGGCCACATTAGCTATAAACTACAGCAAGCTTTCCACCCATTGTGTACAAACATTATGATTATGAATTCTGAACACATAGAAATTTCGTGTTCTGGGGATTGTCTCTGGATGGGCTACCCAACAGGACCAGGTTGTGCTACCTAGATTTTTTTTAATTTCCAGAACATATCAGGTCATAAAGCTTTTGATTAAAAACAAGATCAAAGATCTAGTCCAATTAGTTCACGAGTAATGACGTGGCAGACATTTTCATAACTATTTATGAATGGGAATACTTACATCTGTGTTTTTGTTTTTTTCTTGTGATTGTTTCGCTATGGCCTCTTTTGCTTAATTCCATCCAAAAATGATCTTTTTTATATGTTACATATCCCATGTAGTTTGTATTGATGGCTGAAAAAAACTTTATATTATGTTTTCACTGAGAATGGACATAACTATATTTTACATATTACCAGACTCAACGGTGACCAATGCTGGACGACAGCAAACATTATCATTAATGTCCATATTGGCAAATTTCATCAATCCACACTAGTCAAGAGTCCTTTCTTCACTTCAAAACTCTAATCCCGTGTGAATTTATTTTTCAGAGTTATTTTTTGAACAATATTTTAGTAAAACAAATGCATGCATTTTGCATGTTGTGAGCATATGGCTGGATAATTGGACATGTGGATTATGCAACACGAGAGGTTTTTCCATCGATGGTTTTTGGTATTATGTCCAGCGTTGGTCAACATTGGGTCCCGTCTTATCAGAAACTTTGACGTGTCTGTTCTCCAAAATTTTTCTCGTCATTTGCTACAAACTTCATAGGGTAAGTAACATAAAAAATATCATTTTTGGGTTGAGTATTCCTTTAATGCGGAATATTTTGGTTTTGAAAAACTTGTTGAATAATTAGTACGGTTCGATCGACTCGATACTTCTGGCGTTAGTCAACTGGTTGATAAAATTGGGCCAATAATTAAAACAAATTCTGCCTTCCCCTCGATCGTTTTTAGAGGTTGGACACTCAAAATGTTTTGTTCATTTCAGCCTGTAGATTACATTTCTTTCATTTTTTTATTCACGTAAGAATATTTTCTACTGTGTTCATTTATTTGTACTGTTTCCGCCTACATTTTGTTTAGTTATGGTTGCCGTTAATCTTGCGTTTCTGTAACTTGGGTTACCCTGGTGTTTCCAGAGGTGTACTTTTGGATATTAGGACCGCTGAACAGTTAAAAAGTCACTTCGAAAGGTTAGTTTCTTGTCCGAGTTTACGGATTCCAAAACTGATTTTTTCCTTGAGCTTTGATCTCTACAAAATAATGTGTCTTAGTATTCTGGTTTTGCTCTTTGCCCATAGTTCTGATAATCATTTTTGCCTCAAGTTTATATTTCTGTTATTATTTTTCTGAATTCCTGGTTTCGCCCTTACTTACTTCTTTGCTTCCAGTCAGTTCTAAAAATATCTCTGCTCATTTTCCTAACAGTATAAGTAGAACTTCTGTACGCTCAGTGATTACTTTTTCATATACTTGCAATATTCTGATAATGGGCGGCACGGTGGCACAGTGGGTAGTGCTGCTGCCTCGCAGTAAGGTGACCAGGGTTCGCTTCCCGGGTCCTCCCTGCGTGGAGTTTGCATGTTCTCCCCGTGTCTGCGTGGGTTTCCTCCCACAGTCCAAAGACATGCAGGTTAGGTGCATTGGTGATTCTAAATTGTCGTGTGTGTGTGTGCCCTGCGGTGGGCTGGCGTCCTGCCTTGCACCCTGTGTTGGCTGGGATTGGCTCCAGCAGACCCCCGTGACCCTGTAGTTAGGATATAGCGGGTTGGATAATGGATGGATTATTCTGATAACTTTAATAGTGTTGAGATATATGAAACATTTCACAATTACCGTAACCTCAAATGTGTGTCGATATTTCACAATAACCGTAATCGTAGTATGTCATTTTTGGACTAAATAGGAAATGGACACGAATGGTTTGGAATTTCTGTGTTGTGTCCGTCTATAACTACTGTCATGCGCACACGTCAGAGAGTCCCCTTCCAGGTTTGTAGTGCCCCTGCAGGTCGAGTAGGGTGTTGCTGCTAATTGTGTCGTCTTCATTTACCTCCACACTACCTAAAAACCACCCAGTCAGGGCAACTGACTCAACCCCCCCCCCCCCTCTGTCCCACCAAGAAGCATAAAAGCCCAGCCGCCAGGAAGGAGGCGTCACTTGTTAAGTCAAGAGAGCTGGAGGGACGGAGTGCCTTTCAGCAGTTCCAAGAAGCCATGATAGGCAGTACTTTTCAGTTAGAACACCAGAGGGCGACATTCCTCTCTGTAATCGCGCCATTGAGCACAGTTTTCTTTTTCTTTTCCGTTTGAAGTAAGCAGGGACAACCGGGTTGACGCCCCCAACATTTATCGTTGTTCTCAACCGGTTCTTACCTTGGACGACCCAAACTAAATCAAAAAATTTCTAGTAGTAGAGGACCAGACATCTTTTGGTTTTAGTCAAAAAAAAGTGATAACTGGCTCTTTGTATATATTTACAATTTCGGAACGATGAAACGTGCTGCCAAAAGAAGGTGGGTATTCAAAGAAATATAGAACCCTGCATATTAAAAGTTAAAAATCTGCTAATCTGAATTTATACAAACCTTGTCGCACATGAGCTTCTTTTTTTTTTAGTGGAAATTACACTTCAGCTTTAATTTACAAATTTAAAACTTTAAGAAATTTTGTATTTTCTTTGATAAGAAATCTTACATAGCAGTCGTGTGTGTGTTTGATATGCCATCAACATTTTCAGTCGGATCAGAATTTCTATCACACAGCATTTCTAGCACCTTGTCATCTACAGAATAATACAATCTAATTATTTTTTTTTTTGTTTTGTAAAGGCTTTAAAATTGTGTAAGAATTACAGCTCATGCGTCCTTATAAATAATTCAGAGGAAGAGAGGGAGCCTTTAGTTTCTCTGCCTACCCAATGGTCTTTCTCATTTTACTGGTGGTCGCTTCTCTTTCTCCGAGTCACACTCGGACCCTTAACCAAGCAGCCCACCTGATGATGAGAGCTGATTTATTAATTTTTTTTTTTAATAAGAAAGGGGAAATCCAGTATTAGCTCTGATCTTATTACCTTGTTTTTTGTCTCATTAAAATCTGTTTCAGACGTGATTTTTAGAACCTGTTGATTCGGGTTCTGTGTCATTGGCAGGTTCTGAATCCGTAGAGGGCATTTCCTCAGGAGCCCCGTTAAGATCTGATTTACTTGGCAGTTTTTCTGCAATTCCATCTGTCGGTCTGGCCTGGGCTCCATTGGCACAGACTGTCGAATTCCCTTCGGACTTGCTGAAGTTGAAAAGTTTCCCTGGATTGAAGGGTTTGGTTGGAGATTGAACCTTCTCCTGGCTTGAAGCTGTCGTGCCTTCCTTCTTTGTTTCTGGCGATTTAAGGAACTTAAAGCTGAGGAATCCGGGCAACTTGGGTTCACTTCCAGTGGGCGACTGCGGAGAACGTGCTGTCCCGGAGTTGAACTTGTTCTGCAGTGGGATAATCTGTTTGAGCTTCATCACATTGTTTGTGGCCAGTAGAGAACTGGGTCTTTTTGGTTTATCCGAGACCTGGGATGCACTTCCTGTGCTGCCTCCAGATCTGGATTTTCCACCGTGGCTCTTGTCATGGTGGTGATGGTCTCCGTGTCCGGAAGAGTCCGACTTCCCTTCGTCTTTCTCTCTGTCCCGTCTCGCCTGGTATTCTGCCTGTCTCTGACGTTCTTCTTCCTCCCTTTTCCTCCTTTGCTGTTGCTGGTAGTGTTGTTGAGCCTGCCGCTCGTGCTTCTGTAAAAAAAAAATAAAAACAAGAAATTAAATGGTCAACCAAGAATTCAAAGTCAGACATCTCAACCATATACAAGTATACAGATTACAGATGAAATTGTGAAGCTCAGGGGTCTGTGGACTTTTTGGTATTTGAAATTTCATTTCAGAAAATATCATTTAAAAAAGAAAAAGAGACACTTATTTGATTTTCAACTTAAAAGGGAAAAATGAAAAAAGCAAAACAATGACTTTTTTCCTTTTGTTCTTTCGTACATCAGAAAAGAAAAATGCAAGAAATGAGAAGGAGAAAACGCCCTTTTATTTATTTTGTCTGAACCGGACGTTTTTGTGTCACTTGGCAGCAAACACTGGCCACTGGTGTGTAGACTGGACCATGATCGTGATGTTGGAACAGTACGCAGACGTGATTATAGAGATGGCAAATCAAGGCCTGTCGTCGAAAATTATACAGGGTGAGGCAAACCTTGAAATGGCTAGAACTCACCACTAGGTGGAGTGACAGATGTGCGGTAGGTGGCGTTAGGTTTGCGAAGTCTTAGCATTTTTTTCTTTTCTTTTTAGTTGAAGCCATGGAGCCGCGTTTTTGCGTATGACTGTTTTGTCAAGAACAACCAATCTATTACCGCAGTTCAGCGTGAGTTTCGTTGCCATTTCAATATCCACAGAAATAAAGCTGTTCCCGCTCGTAACACTATCCTACGTTGGGTTAAAGCACTAACTAAGGTACACTAATGAACAAAACACCGCCGGGGGCTACACGAACGGCACGTACCCCTGAAAATGTGGAAAGCGTACGACTAGCCGTGCTGCGTAGTCCAAGTCGATCTGCTCAGAAGCATTCTTCTGAACTTGGCCTCAGTAATCGTTCGGTAAGGCGTATTTTGCATTTAGACCTGCATTTCCATCCCTACAAACTGTCAAATGCTATTTCAATATGAACTCAAATCTTTCAATAAATTTCTTTGTAAGAACAAATTTACAATTTTGTGATTTTGTAAAAAACGTCCGTCCTTTCTGCCTCACCCTATATCTGTAAATCACCAAATGTTAGCTGTTTCGCAGTAAGCAACAACAATAACGTTCATAAAAGAACTGCTACATCAATGAAGCAAAGTTTGCAAAGCTTGTATTTTTACCTGAAAGATGCAATTTAGTTTATCTGCAGTCATGTCCTCGTCCCGGAGTGTCACACTTTTACTGTTCCAAAAAACAACGTAATGGTCCATCCTCTGCTAGTGTCATGCAGTGTAACTTCAAGGCCGTCGATCGAAGTGTTGTGAGGAGGACTGTTCACACGTGTCTTCAAAAATCGAGCAGAAGAAGAAGAAGCACTTCCGGTTTCAGACAACAAAAATGCGTCTGTTTTGATGTTTGTGAGCTATTACACTTTCATTATTTGAATCACAAATAAATCCAGAAAAGTACGTGTAATTTTAAGTTTATGAATGCTATTTGTTACCATAGAATTAAAAAAATACCTCATTTTCCCTCATGTTATTCTTTAAGCAAAAATCTAAATCTGAAAATTCCTTTCATTTTTGTTTTTTCGTTTTTGCTTCTAAAATGAAATTTCGAACACCAAAAAGTACACGGACCCTCAGGGTCCACAGTGTAAGAACATGAAGTGCAAATAATAAATTAAAAATAGAATTAAAATTAAAATTTTAAATTAAAACACAAACAAGACAAGACAAAGAAGTAGCAGCAATATTGATGTATAGTTAGCAATATGAACATTGATGCAATGTATGGTATTTGCAATCAAGATACATAAATATAGTCAATAGATATGTAATATAATAAATAAATAAATAACGTTGCGCCATGGTGTGTGGATCGTTTATTTGACAGTATGTAGATCGGGGTAATTATATTTAAGGCATTCATAGTCTGAATCACAATCCAATTGTATGGGTGGTTACCTACCAGGTAACGCTTGTGGTCGGTCAGCAAGTCGGCTAACATCCGCCACGGTTCCCTCTTTCAGTTGTGAGAAGCAGATCATAGAATGGTTGAAATAGTTTTTACTGTCAAATAATGCAAATGAGTCATGACACGTGTTTTGCCCTAATTCTGGGCTTATCAGGCGTACACACTCACTGCACTCCCTCTCGGGAATTGAACCTCGGGCGTCAGCGGCGAAGCCTCTTACGTTGAGCCACAGCGTGTGGTTCGTTTATGTGACAGTATGTAGATCGGGGTAATTACATTCAAGGCATTTGTAGTCTGAATCACAATCTGACTGTATGGGTGGTTACCTACCAGGTAACGCTTGTGGTTGGTCAGCAAGTCAGCTAACGCCACAGCGTGTGGTTCGTTTATTTCACAGTATGTAGATCGGGGTATATATATAAGATCGCGTTAGCTGCGGAACTCAGCTCGGAGCGAAATGAAGTGAATGAAATGAGGTGAATGGGAGGGGAGATGATGACGTGACTCCCTCACCCACCTTAACTGTCAATCCCTCCACAAGCACAGTCTCTCGGATTGTGATGTCCACGGCTTTATTTAATGTTAGCTCAGACCCGGCACTTAAAAGTTTCTCTCGCACTTTTGCTGAGTTTGTGCCAAACACTATTCGATCCCTGACGATCTCAACTCTCCTTTATATAAATCAGTAAAGGAGAGAGGACTAAACACTAAGGAAAAAGAACGGTAAGATCGCGTCAGGTGTGGAGCTCAGCTCGGAGCGAAATTAAGTGAATGAAATGAGGTGAATGGGAGGGGAGATGATGACGTGACTCCCCCACCCGCCTTAACTGTCAATCCCCCCACAAACACAGTCTCTCAGAATTTGCATAAGCACAGTCCTTCACCAGCAATTTTAACTTAGTGACAAAGTGATCAAAACTCTCGTTTATATCCAGCGTCCTCTCATTAAACTTGTATCCCGTGAATATCGCATTCATCGTGGGCATGACAAACGCCAGTGGCAGCCTGTCTATGAACTTAATTTAAACTTTAGGTTTACACCGTGCTTTGTTTCCGCAGTAGCTGCACTCATGAATATGCTTGTATGCGTCACTCGCTTCATATTCTTTTGCTACCTTCTCTATTGTGTAATGCATTTTTTGAACAGGTTTGATTCATCGAAGTGATCACTCGTACTGCGTTCACAGTCAGTTTACGTGAGCTGCTCTCTTGTGTGATCTTGCGATGTCCACAGCTTTATTTAATGTTAGCTAAGACCCGGCACTTAAAAGTTTCTCGCTACAGCAATTTTAACTCTGTTACAAAGTGATCCAAAGTCTCGTTTATACCTTGTGTCTTCTCATTAAACTTGTATCTCGCGAATATCGTATTCGTATTAGGCATGACAAACGGCAGCGGGAGCGTGTCTATAAACTTAATTTAAACTTACGCTTTACACCGTGCTTTGTTTCCGCAGTAGCTGCACTTATGAATATGCTTGTATGCGTCACTCGCTTCATATTCTTTTGCTGCCTTCTCAATTGTGTAATGCGTTTTTTCTTCAGCGCTCTTTGGAGCTCTTCCTTGTTCTCTATGTACTGCGTTCACAGTCAGTTCACGTGATTACGTGGGAGGCGTGATGATGCGAGACGCATCTCTGCCTCCTACGGCCATTGAGCTGCAGTCTATTACAGTATATGGACGAAATTGTGATGTCCACGGCTTTATTTAATGTTAGCTCAGACCCGGCACTTAAAAGTTTCTCTCGTACTTTCTCTCGAAAATAGGTTCCAGTTATGACCGTTACACGTAGAATTTCAAAATGAAACCTGCCTAATTTTTGTAAGTAAGCTGTAAGGAAAGAGCCTGCCAAATTTCAGCCTTCTACCTACACGGAAAGTTGGAGAATTAGTGATGAGTGAGTCAGTCAGTCATTGAGGGCTTTGCCTTTTATTAGTATAGACTAGCAAAATACCCGCGCTTCGCAGCGGCGAAGTACTGCCTTAAAATTTTTATTAAGAAGAAAATTTAACCTTTTTAAACTGAGGGAAAATATGCCAATAATTATTTCTTAAGGATCTCTTTGTATACCATGTTGTCAGTTCGGCCCTCCGGTTGTAACATGACCAAGCTGTGCGGTGAGCTTACTCTTGAGCATGTAACTTGCAGTTGGCCATGTGAACAGTAATCTTGTCTCAAATCTCACAGCTTGGATTGCTGCTGTCATAATCAGTTTGAGTTTCATGGTTTGTTTCAATTACGACAGTATTTGCAGGACTTGTTGTGTTGAAGTGACATTCGGCATCTGTCAAGCGTTGTAAGCATACAACCAGTTTCATCGATAAAATCACATCAGGCTTTTGAGAGTTTAAACACTCATAAACATCAAAGTGTCCACTACTGAAATCGTCACCTGTGAATCTAGGATGTTTAAGAGGCATTGGCGGTTGTCGAAAGGTGTAAAATATTTGGCCATTTCAGTACACTTGAAAGCGACAACCGAACAATTCAGCGGCAGCCATCAACTTACATGCAGAACCATAGGTGAAGGGCTTAAGCATTTCACTCTTCTAGTGCTCCTGTGTAGTATAATTATCTCCTGTACCGTCATCAGTA
>JANRMT010062789.1:12714399-12737427 GCA_026402145.1 Polypterus bichir lapradei
TGAGGGCTTTGCCGTTTATTAGTATAGATTAATCATTAAGTTATTATTAAGAATTATTTAATTATTTAAAGAGTCTTTCAATGTTGTTGATTTGTCATAGAAAGCCAAATGAAATCCACTGGGATTAAATGTTGTATAATAATAAAATATGAAAACTTTCAAGGGGATGAAGATTTTTCTTTAGTTGCTGTAATTTAATGCCACTATCATGGCAATATTCACATCTTTATAGCTTTTGAGTGACCTTCTTCCTAAATAGTCCCAGTGTATTTACTGCTATTGATTTCATTTTGACAACCAAAACGTGGATTATGAGCTAGTGCAGAAAACTGAGACATACAGAAAATTCAAAATGAAGAAACCGCATTGGCTATAATTATAACATGCTGAGCGTATGCATCACATGCTGTAATCCGTATTGGGTATAAACTCAGATCTCAACTGATAGTTAATTACTCCGAATGTGAAACAAAGCAAGCGTTACCTTGAAAGCCTCTCGGCGCTGGTACTCGAGCTTCGCCATTTCATCGGCCACCCAGGCGGGGATGTCTGGAATTGCGATGTGGATGACGTATTTGAGAAGAAGTGCAAAGTGCTGTAGAGAGACAGAGGGAGAGAGAAAGAGGTTTAGCCTGCTAAAGTTGCACCCTTGTGCCAGCCGCCATTATATGCTGGATATTTAAAAAAATATTTTATGTCAGTATTTGCAGTCCTGCCCCAACCCCATCTTTTTTCCCCCGCAGTTTTACATCCTTATTCCCCTGTTTATTTAATTGCTAAAGTGGCAGGGGGCCTTTAGTGGGTCCATTTATTTCCCTCATTTGCTGGGGCAGCAGAGTTGCCTGACATCCCGATTTGAGTGAGACTGTCCCGAGTTCAATAGACAAATCCTGAGTCCCTCTGAAAATCTCGATGGAACAAAAATTGTATGTGGAAAACAAATCTTAATTAAATTTTTATATTGAATTTCTGAGTTTCTGAGTTCTGAGTCCAACTTGAGAGGCCATTCCCAGTTCCAACTTCCCACTTCAAATGGAACACAACATAACACAGTCACCTGAGGGAGATTTAATAACCAACCGGCCTTGCCATAACTCCTTTCTGTGACTCTGCCTTCAATCTGTTGCTCCCAAATGACTTTGCAGAGTATTGTGGATTCATTAAATATATGGTTACCTCTTTGCTTTGATTGTTTGGATTTTGAGATTTTTGAAATCCCAAATATGTATGTATTGTATAGGGTGGTCCAGATCTAATTATGCAATTTTCATCACGCTGTAACTTATTAAGTTTATTACATAGTAAAATCACCCAAAAAATCCTGGACCATCGAGAAGTGTGCGAACTGACGACCTTAAGAATCGTCTTTGCGCCGAACTGGAATCGTCCTCACATAAATCAAAGTCATCCAGACGATCTGGATCTGCATAATTAGATCTGGACCACCCTGTATACAGTATACAGGCCAAATTCCGTTAGAACAGTGTTTCTCAACCTTTAAGTATTTGCGACCCGAGTTTTCATAACAGTTTTTATCACACCCCCCTAACTTTTTTTGAAACCCTAATAAAATTTATTCCTATATTTTTTGCTGCCGATACACAGCTACAAGTTTTATTATACCTACTTAACTTTTATCGACATTTATCTAACTCTATATTTATTTTTCTAGTATCAGAATGTAGTTTAAGTTAATTTGTTTTGGTTTCAATAGATGTATTTTTCATATTTTCGATTCTTGTTTTCTTTTTTTCACATCTTCCTTGTGAAATCACATCTTCCACCCTTTTATGTTACTTCGTGCCCCCCCTTCGCGCCCCACAGGTTGAGAACCGCCACGTTAGAACAAACTCCATTTTAACAAAATCCTCATTTCAATTAATTTTTTTTTTTTTTTTGGTCCTGGCCAATTTCCTTCAGAACTAACGTTGAAAAACCCTCATTACAGGCTAAGTCCATTTAATCTGCAAAATCCATTACAATGAAGTCATTTTTCAGAAAAAAAAAGCAGCAAAACACGCACATTTTTCTTCTTTCCTTGGCCTAAAAAAACGCGATTCAGGAGCTCCACTGAACTGCCAGTTTGATTGTATGTTAATGTCGAAATTTGCCTGACTCTTACAATGGAGCAGAGCTCAAGAAGGGTATTGCAACAGACCTCAGGCTGCATTCCATTTACCTCACATGTCGGAGCTGGGAATGACGTCACACCCGAGTTGACCGCATTCCTGTCACACATTTGAAAAACCAATATGGACGCATCTAGGAAAACCTGTGCTGTGCTTTCTCTATTGAAGTAAATAGTTGATAACAACGCACTACACTGTATTTAACATATCCAAACACTGTAGCAGCATGTCCACAGATAGAATTTGGACAGGACTGTGTGTACGACTGATTTAATGGGACACAAATAGGCAGAAGTGCTAATAAACAGTGTAATACTACAGGTCAAGTTGGGAAGCATCTACATGTATTGGTACAGCGCGTTACCACACCCACCACATTATGAAAGAGCTCAGGGAGCTGGTTAGCAACCCCCCCAGGCAGACACGCGGTCCAGTCCCACCCTCTGGAAATGACCCTCTATCTACCACAGCCAGGTGTTATGTGGGCAACCCCTTGGCCTGGTCCAGACTCTCAGGTCATCAACAATGAGGATCCTGCAAGCCAGATCACCCTCGGGTAAGCGCGCCACATGGCTGTAGTGCCGTAACTGACACTCTCTCACAATGCAGGTAATGTGCCTCATTTGGGACTCCATGAGCAACCGCTCATTCGACACAAAGTCAAATCAAGGATTCTCCGGAGAGACACAGCACTGAAGGAGTCCAGTCTTCATCTCAGGTCACTGGATAGCATCCATGTCTCGCAACCATATAGCAAGACAGGAAGCACCAGGACTCTAAAGACTTGGACCTTCATTCTTTTTACATAGATATCGGGAGCGCCACACTACATACAGTGGTGTGAAAAACTATTTGCCCCCTTCCTGATTTCTTATTCTTTTGCATGTTTGTCACACAAAATGTTTCTGATCATCAAACACATTTAACCATTAGTCAAATATAACACAAGTAAACACAAAATGCAGTTTTTAAATGATGGTTTTTATTATTTAGGGAGAAAAAAAAATCGAAACCTACATGGCCCTGTGTGAAAAAGTAATTGCCCCCTGAACCTAATAACTGGTTGGGCCACCCTTAGCAGCAATAACTGCAATCAAGCGTTTGCGATAACTTGCAATGAGTCTTTTACAGCGCTCTGGGGGAATTTTGGCCCACTCATCTTTGCAGAATTGTTGTAATTCAGCTTTATTTGAGGGTTTTCTAGCATGAACTGCCTTTTTAAGGTCATGCCATAGCATCTCAATTGGATTCAGGTCAGGACTTTGACTAGGCCACTCCAAAGTCTTCATTTTGTTTAAAAACCATCATTTAAAAACTGCATTTTGTGTTTACTTGTGCTATATTTGACTAATGGTTACATGTGTTTGATGATCAGAAACATTTTGTGTGACAAACATGCAAAAGAATAAGAAATCAGGAAGGGGGCAAATAGTTTTTCACACCACTGTACTATACTACAGCTTTCACTAAAGTTTGAGATGTACGTCAGCATTTTGGACTGATGTCATGACCTGAAGTCGGACAAACTTGGACTTGACAGAGATGCCCCGAGTTTCTGAGTTGGAAATCCAACTTGAGACGCCATTCCAGTTCCAACTTCCCATTTCAAATGGATAGTATGATACTACGGCTCTCAATAAAGACTTGTCGGGGTGTTCCAGATGAAAATAGCAACTAGGAACTCAGAGATCCCAACTTCCCACTTCAAATGAAATTGGATATCAGAGTTGGCAATGATGTCACACCCAAGTTGACCTCATTCCAGTAAAACATTTGGAAAACCAATATGGATGCGTTCAGGAAAACCTTTGCCGTGCTTCCTCCATTGAAGTAAACAGCAGTTGATAACAACGCACTATGTGGTATTTTTTGCAACCGAACGCCGTAGCATCATGTCCACAGATAGAAGCTGGACAATGCCGTGTGTATGACTGACTTAATGAGACACAAACAGGTAGAAGTGTTAATAAACAGCATAATACTACAGCTCTCACTAAAGTTTGCGATGTACGTCGCCATTTTGGATTGACGTCATGACCTGAATTCAGACAAATTCAGACCTGACAGACCGGCCCTGAGATTCCGGGATGGAAAAGGGTGACATTTGACAATGCCCTCCATAGCAGTATATTTCTGAAAACACCGGCACAGCGCTGCAGTCTGGATGGGCGAAAACAGTGAGTGCTGAAAACGTAGACTCAAATTACCGTCCTTATTACACGCTGTTTCGACTGAGTCCTGCTCATTACATATTCTCAGCCGCTATGCCTGCCTTATACTCGAGCATCACTCTCAATAACAATTCCACATCATCGCCAGTCCGAACAAAACTTTTTTTTATGGTTTTTCGTATTTGCCATTTCTATTCTCTGCGTATGTGAACAGAAGCTGCAACTGAAAGTCTAGCGTGGAGGACACGTCCTCTTCCGATGCGTCCATGCCCAGGGTGGGCAAATGGTTACATGGCATGCGTTTTCAGTCGTTTCAGTGCACAGATATTTTCGTAAATGATGTGAAAACGCTGGTGTGGATTGAGATTGTTTTTGCTTAAACAAACCTTTTTCAAATGAAATCGCAGTAGTGTGGCCGTAGTCTTAAATGATGGAAACGAAGGCTATGAATAAGAATGTTTGGAAAAGTCATGTAGTGTGACGGGGTTGCTTTTACTGTGTGGCACACACCCTTCCTGTTTTAGATAGGAACATTGAATGAGATTGAAGTAGCGGTTATGGGTGGGGTGAGACTGGTGCAAACATCTCCTACCTCTAGGATGACAATGGAAATAATTGCCATTTCTGGACTCAGCCATGGAAACAAGCGTTGAAGCTGTCCGCACTGGCCAATCAAGTAGCAGTTTACAATTATTGCGATCACACCCATAGCCTCCATTACATTCTGCAGGGAAGAAGAATACAACAACGTCAACATTTTCAGTGTATTTAGAAAAGCAAGCCTCTCTTCAACATCTATAACTCTGTCGTATTGCATAGTCAATCGAAGAACATTTAAGAGGACACACACATTTTAAACTTCACTCATCCATTACCTGCCATTGACCAATGCTTTCAACCCTCTGGCCAAACGGCCTCTGTAGGCCAGTGCAGAGTTTAAAAGCATCGCTGCGAATTTCAATGATGTTGTTGATCAGCGCACACATGGCCGCTAGAGGGAAGGCAGATGAAAAAAGGACGACGTAGCCGAACTGGATGAACATCTCCTGATAGTCTTGGAATGTATCCTGCAGAGCAACCAAGGAGAAAAGATTAGCATTTCAATACAAAACAAAATTAAACAACCTGAGGAGCTAAGCCCGTTGAATCATCATTAGTTAAGCCCACTGACTGCTTCCCATGTGCCCGCGTGTGACAGCCTGTATATTAACATATGATGTCGAAGGGAGGGTTGTCCCCAGGAAACACGGCCCACAAGACCAAACTAGCACCACCACGCCACCACTTTGCTTGTCCACCAACAAATGCTCAACACCAGACTTTGTTGCTGGAAAGGCAATTCAGAGAGAGACCCCTTACCAGGTAGGTTGGGTGTGCAGTGGGTGTCAAAAAGAAGGGGGTCAATACAATACAATACGCAGAACAGAACAAATCCTCAATACAGTATAAAAATAAAAAATGTACAAGTACAGAGCAGAATTTAACAGTAGATGATATCACATAATATGATTTGGATTTGTTTAGATTCCTGGAGACCTTGGCCATCAAGCTGCCTCCCCCATTTGGCCACATACATGGTACATATATAAACTCTTGATGCATACTTTTATAAAGTCACTGCACACTAGGGAGATTTTGAAGGACTGGAAAATGGTAAATATTATCCCATTATATAAAAAGGGTGACCAGGCAGATCCAAGCAACTATAGGCCAGTAAGCTAAATGTGCATCACAATAAAATTAATGGAACAATTAATTAAGGACAAGATTGAGCAACACATGGCAAGGACAGAGGGTTACTGAACAGTCAGCATAGGTTAAGACTAGGGTGGTCATGTTATACTAACATGCTGGAATTCTATGAGGAAGCAACAAAAGGATACGATCAGAGTGGAGCGTATGATCGTATTTACCTGGACCTTCAGAAACCATTTGATAAGGTGCAACATGAGAGAGTGGGCATCAAACTAAAAGAAGTGGGAGTTCAGTGTGTGGTATGTAGATGTGTGCAGAATTGGCACAGACACAGAAAGGAGAGGGTGGTGGTGCGAGAAACCTTATCTGAAATTAGGTGATGTTAAGAGTGAAATTCAACAGGGGCAGTGTGAGTGCTGCTACTATTTTTAATATCTGTAAATGATTTGGATAGGAATACAAATAGTAAGCTGATTAAATTTGCAGATGATACCAAGCTATGTGGATCGGCAGATAGTTAAGAATCCGTTGAATCGTCACAGAGAGACCTGGACAGCATACAGGCTTAGCAGATGTATGGCAGATTTTAAATGTAAAGTATTACATGTAGGAAGTAAAAATGTGAGGATTGAATACACAACGGGAGGTTGGAAAATCAAAAGTACACATTATGAGAAGGAATCAACTGCCAGACAGTGTTCAGAAGCCATTAAGAAGGCTAACAGAATGTCAGGTTATATAGCGCCTTGATGTTTGGAGTACAAGTCACAGGAGGTTCTGCTCAACCTTTATAATGCACTGGTGAGGCCTCATCTGGAGTCCTGTGGACAGTTTTGGCCTCCAGGCTACAAAAAGGACATAACAGCACTAGAAAAAGTCCAGAGAAGAGCAACTAGGCTGATTCAGAGCCACAGGGTGTGAGTTATGAAGAAAGATTAAAAGAGCTGAGCCTTTACAGTTGAAGCAAAAGGAGATGAAGAGGAGACAAGATTGACACGTTTAAAATTATGAAGGGAATTAGTCCAGTGAATCAAGACTGTAACTTTAAAATGCGTTCAGGAAGAACATGGGAAAACTTGTTAAAGGTAAATTTCACACAAACTTTAGGAATTTTTTTTACACAAATATCCAGAGACACGTGAAATAAGTGACCAAGTAGTGTGGTAGACAGTAGGACTTTAGGGACCTCCAAAACTCGACTTGATGTTACTTTAGAAAAAGTATTAGTGCATTATAAAGCTTCAGCATAACCTCTTTGGACTTGTACTGCACACATCAAGGCGCTATATAACCTGATATTCTGTTAGCCTTCTTAATGGCTTCTGATAACTGTCTGGAAGTTGATTCCCAAGTCCTTCTCATGAGGTCTACTTTTGATCTTCAGACCACCCATTGTGTATTCAAACCTCACAGTTTTACTTCCTATGTGTAATTCTTTACATTTGCTGATATTAAATTTCATCTTCCACAGATCTGCCCAAGCCTGTATGTTGTTCAAGTCTCTCTGTGATGATTCAATGGATTCTTGATTGTCTGCCAATCCACCTAGCTTGGTATTATGTGCAAACTTAACCAGCCTGTTACTTATGTTTCTTCGCAAATCATTTATATATATAAATATATATATACAGTATATATATTTTTTTAAACATAACACTCTTAATTTCACCCCGATTCCAGTAAGGTTCCTGGACTCATCTCCCTCTGCTTCCAGCAATTTTGCTCCAATTTACACACCACAGCCTGAACTGACACCTCTTTTAGTTTGATGCCCAACCTCTCATGTGGCACCTTATCAATTGCTTTCTCAGTGTCCAGATAAATAATATCATATGCTCTACTCTGGTCGTATCCTTTTATTGGTTCCTCATAGAATTCCAGCATGTTGGTAAAGCACGACCTCCCTCATCTGACCCCATGCTGAGTGCTCAGTAAATCTCCTGTTCTTGCCATGTGTTGCTCAATCATATCCTTAGTTGTTTAATCTTTTCCTTCATATGCTGAAATTGGTAAATGACTCCAACATGGAACCCTTCAACAAACAAGCTGCTGGTGAAGGTGCTAATGTAGTATCTGAGGGACATGGTCAGTCCATGGCTAGTGATAGCTGGATAAGACTTGCCAGAGACCAGCCAATGTTGAGTTGATGCTTATTGCGGTACCTGCTCTAAGATACGTATAAAATGCCATCATCAGATCTCTTGAACATTTTATGAATGTTGCACAAATGAATGTTCATAAGAGACCATGATAAGCCCTACCAAGCACAGCCTGTCTGATGACTCACCTCATATTTCTTCATGCAGCTTTCAACCTCAGCTTGGGTGAGGTGACTTGAGAACTTTTCCTCTGGAGGATCTATCCAGGAGTCTCTCTTGGCTTTGGTTTCTTCCTTATGAGAGGTGTGCCTGGTCTTCTGCTGTCGGAGTATCATGGTGGACTCGACGTCCGCCGGTAACGAAGCCCTCAGTATCTCGCTAGGGACTTCCTTGCTATCGAGACCCTCGTTCTCATCGTCATCGCACATCTCAAACACTGCAGCTGGGTCCATTCCTTTCTCAACCATCGTAGGGCTACCTTCCTCAAGAAAACTGTCGTCCACCTGGCTTATGATGGACCCCGCCTTCCGTTCCACCTTCTCAATGAAGCTCACTTTACGAAGTTTCAAGCCGCAGTCAATGAGGCTCTCTTCTTCGTTTTCTTCTTCACTTTGCCTCTCCTCCTCTTCCTCTTCTCCTGGCACTCCACAGCCTCCATTTAGACACTTCTTCTCCCTTTTGTCACTTTCTGCATTTGGGTCCCTGCTGCCTTGACCCTGGTGAGCCTGCTCTGCAGACGAAGCCTGGGCCTTTCCTAAAGCCGAACGGCCACATTTAAGCACATAGGAGATGAGGAGCTCCCAGACCACCTTCACAGTGAGTTCCCCCAGCTTGTGTCTCTCATACAAGTACGGCTGGAGCACCTCCTTGACGTTCTGAAGAAACTGACGGATTATCAGCAGAGTGGCCAGCATCTGAGGGGGGACATGAAAAGAATTAGGTTAGGATTATTTGACCATTTTGCCCCTTCTCTGGATACCTGCGGGCTCACCTACCCACCCCTACACAGAGATTCTCACAAAACTAAACGATAGAGTGGCCGAATCCAGCTAATATCCTACAATGATCTGCTGTTCAAATGGTGACCACAGCAATTAATAGATTTGTTCAGCTGAGTTCCTGTGGAGAACAAGATGAACCATTTATTTGACTGTTTCTTATGGTAGACTTCACAGTGGTGCAATGGACAGCACTCTAGAATCTCACACTCAAATCAGTCTAGTCACCGTCTGTATAAAATGTGCATGCCGCCTCGTGGCGTAACACGTTATGTGGGAGTTTAAGCTGGAAATCCTTGTGAACTACCTAAGATGACCACCAGGAGGCAGTCAATCCTGGAAGAAACAGGTGCAAATCAACAATCAGTCCCAGACTGAAAATCATTCCAACACATGACATGATTATGTTCACACTGACAGTCATTTACATGGGGAATTTGGCCAACTGGCCTAACCTGCATGTCCTGTTTGGTTTCAAACCTGGAAGTTATCATCACTGATCATCATTTGAAGGCCTTATAGGGTCATTACATCCATGTTTGCAGAGTACAGCAAAATTCTTACCTGCATTTGCTAATGAACATGCAACACAGGACATAAGAAATGTGACAAACGAGAGGAGACCATTCAGTCCGTCAAGCCCATTTGTTTAGCTGTCAGCTAAGGTGTCCCAGCATCTCATCCTGACTTTTCTTAAAAGGTTTTCAAGGTTCCTGTTTCAACTACATGCCTTGGTAGTTTGTTTCAGAGTCCGACCATTCTTTGCGTAAAGAAGAGCTTCACTGGCACTATGATTAGTTAGGATAACAACATTACCTTAAAACTTCTTTCTTCTTCACCTGAAAATGTACATGAGGCCAATTTAGAGTTGCCAGCTTACCTAATCAACGTATCCTGTGCCATGTTTGTTTGCTGCTTTGTTCCCTGTGCTGAAAGCACAGAAAGCACATGGAATGTGCTTTCATGTGGAATCAGTGGGTTCAGAAAATAGAAATGGGACTGGTATGAGTTACTTGGGTTGAGTGTGTGAGTGCATCTTGTGAAGGACTGAAGTCCCATGAAGAGCTGACTTCCAAGTGGCACCTACTGTTGATGTCATGTGGCCCTGATTAAGCAGATTAAACAGAATTCTTTTGAGTAAATAGCAGATCACATACGCAAGGATGCTGGTGGAAATTAAGGGCATGTGTGTTGCTGATTAAATTGTAAGAATTTGGGACAAATGACCAAAATCTTAACAACCTTTAAAAAAAGTATTTGCATGAGATGTCGGTGAAGATGAATAAGTTCAAATATTCATTTTAGTTTTAAGGTAAAATTGTTGGCTGCTCCAGACACTGATGGAGAGCAGTCCTGACACTTTGCCAATAAATTACAGAGTGTTAGAGAAATACTGAATCATTATAACGTGCCTATAATGAAGCCATGAGGTTGTTTTTAATGTAACACTAGGGGGCTCTGCCCCCTGCTCGTTTCGCTCGCATACACGCTAGTCATTTCCCGGATCTGCCACTTGCGACGAATCGTGCTGTGTTTCTGAATGAACACAAATATCAACCCTGTCTTTGATATCGCTGTCTTTCGAAACTATTATTGTTGACAATTAGTCACATGTTAGTTTATTATATATGCGAGCGTGATCTTTTGGATTCATATAGAAATCCAAGAAAACTTCTTTGTCCGTTTTTTTCAGATAAATTTCGTGTGAAGTGCGATACTTTTGGGCGTATGGATTTGTATCCATTACTGGCTGTAGAATTTCTACTATGTCCGATCATTTCTCTCTTTTATTCTTTGTGGCATTGCTTCTCCGTGATCATAAATATAAACATAACCAAAATTTGGTTTCTTTGAAATTAAACTTGTCGTAGCTTTAATTGTTGCGGGACCACAGATTCTTATAGCGTATGGTCCTGAATCGTGTAAATCTACTTTTTGAGTAATGAATGATGCGAATGTAAACAGATTATTGTAGATTCGGATATTTTGCCTGTAGTGTTTGTGGATTTCACTTTCACCAAATAACAAATCTTTTATTTCTTGAGGCTATGTCTCTTCATTTTGAAGAAACACTACTTTTCCCTGATGGCAACATGAATTAGACAATATACAAGTCTCCGACTTAAACTTTAAAGCCGAAAAATATATACATACTTTTGTCATATCACCTATATCTATATATTCGATCTCTTTTCGCTGTTCCATTATTTCAAAGAGTAATGATTTCCATTTGTTAGCACTAATGCGATCTTTACTATCAGTTTTTTGAGACTTTCGAATTTTAGTACTTTCATAATCTCTAACCTGCTCTGCAAGTGTATCACACCAACGTTTTTGAACCTCTTTACGACGTTCTACTTTGTCTTCTACTCTTTGTCTTTTATTTCCAGCCCTGGTTAAATCTCTTAGCACAAAGTGTCGTCTCGCGAGAAATTATCTTTCGGAAAAAAGTCGCATCTCATCCCAGGATTTCTTTATATAATGGACAGATAAGCACTGAGAACATATTTGTTCACTTTTTGCATAGCTAATTTACTTTCCTCTTACATTAATCTCTAGATAAGTGACTTTTCTTTTTAATTTTATGGTTACCTTACCTTAAGCAGTAGGTGAAGTATGCTCGGGTACAAGTGGCTTACATGTATGACCCTTTCTCAGCATTTCATTAATTTGTATCAGGTACCTGTTTAGCTGTTAGGAGTGACAGTTTGACAAATAAAAGAGGAAAAATATACAAAATATACAAGCAATCCATAATTCAAGTTGCCTAGAATGTTTCTCTATTTTAAGACAGACGAGTTCACAAATTCACCAGTTTTTCATTGGAAGAAATATCCTTAACCTCCTTAGTGTTATGTTTACCCAAACGAGCCAAAAACATTGAAGCAAACTGTTATTCCGTGTAGCAGAAACACGTAAATACCAAAACGACAACATAAATACAGTAGAGAAGGCCAGTCGAGTGCCCACTGCTGTACTGATGCAGATTTAGTACGCCTCTTTTTGTGTGGAATGTTTTGAGACCTTCACCTGCTGCAATCGGGACAGTACAAGCGTGTTTCTTTGCATACTTTTCTTATATTTTTTCTCTTGCTTGCGCATGAGAAGGTAAAATGTCAGTGCCTGCACTGTGCAATTGACGCAACTCTTGTGTTATTGCAGGCTACCACAGCGCAAGGCTTAGCGACCTTCACTTTTCCCCTGACACAAACTTTGACTGTTGCTACATTGTGAACAGTAATTGGGGGGCGAACATCTTGCTTGTCCCTGCACTCATACACAATTATTTTCATGACACTGCTACCGTTTGAACCACGTTGAAACTTCATGCAACCAAATTCACCAGGCATTTCACGACAGTTTGGCCGTACGGGTCCATATTATGCTTTACTATCCCTTTTCTGGGTCAGCGTCTGATGATCAATTCACATCGTCATCAATATCGCTCAAGTTAAGCAATGGTTCAGTTTCAGGTTATTCTAAAATTACCTGAACGGCTTTCCATTTACCTTTGTGTTTTTAGTTAGACTCTGCCCAAAACATAAATATTGATGAATGTACCTTAGAATGACAAAACACATACAAATATTCAAGATGTTTTGCAGCTTTATGTTATTTCTTCCAATAGATAGCAGCTGAATATTGTTACAAGCATCATTCCATCTTAAAAATGTAAAGAGGATCATTAAATGTCACTCTGCGTCTGACTTGTGGCTAACTGTAGTTGCATAGAATTCCAAGCATGAGTCACAATTGGGGTCCACACCAAGGAGGTTAAAGAATAAGTTTAGTTTACCGGAAGCTAAGTTGTTTCATGCAGACAGACAAACATGGCAACCACAGTAGGTGCTTTTTGCATTTCACACACCTAAAATGGACGGATAAATTGTTAATTAATAATTTATTATTAATTAGATCATTAATTTACAAACCACAATCAAGTTCCAGTCAATAATGTAGTCACTTAGATGCACAACGCTCGTCATCACTTACACACGGGGAATGCAAACAGCATGAATAAATTTAAATATTATTTTGTTGGTGTGTGGAAAGTACATCTCAACATTGAATGATGAGAATGCTAAGTTGATAGCACTGCTGTCTCATAGACCCAGTATCCAGTTGTCTGAGTGAAGTCGACAAGTTCTTCTAATGTTTATATGGATTTGTCTCTCACATCCTTAAAGAGATGGGTGGGTGTATGCATTAGAACACTCTAGACGAGAACAGGCCATTCAGCCCACCAAAGCTCGCAAGTCCTATCCACTTATTTCTTGCAAAAAAATATCAAGTCGAGTTTTGAAAGTCCCTAAAGTCCTACTGTCTACCACACTACTTGGTCACTTATTCCAAGTGTCTATCGTTCTTTGTGTAAAGAAAAACTTCCTAATGTTTGTGCAAAATTTATCCTTCACAAGTTTCCAACTGTGTCCCCATGTTCTTGATGAACTCATTTTAAAGTTACCATCTCGATCCACTGCGCTAATTTACTTCGTAATTTTAAACACTTCAGTCAGGTCTCCTCTTAATCTTCTTTTGCTTAAACTGTAAAGGCTCAGCTCTTTGAATATTTCTCATAACTCATCCCCTGTAGTCCTGAATCAGCCTAGTCGCTCTTCTCTGGACCTTTTCTAGTGCTGTTATGTCCTTTTTATGGCCTGGAGACCAAAACTGCACTCAGCACTCCAGATGAGGCCTCACCAGTGTGTTATAAAAGTTGAGTAGAACCTCCTGTGACTTGTACTCCACACATCAAGGCGCTATATAACCTGACATTCTGTTAGCCTTCTTAATGGCTTCTGAACATTGTCTGGAAGTCGATAGCTTAGAGTCCACTACGACTCCTAAATCCTTCTTGTAAGGTGGACTCTCGATTTTCCGACCGCCCATTTTGTATTCAAACCTAACATTTTTACTTCTTGTGTAATACTTTACATTTGCTGACATTAAATTTCATCTGCCACAAATCTGCCCAAGCCTGTATGCTGTCCAAGTCCTTCTGTAATGATTTAATGGATTTCAAATTATCTGCTAATCCACCTATCTTGGTATCATCTGCAAATTAGCTTGTTACTTATATTCCTATCTAAATCATTTATATATATTAAAAATAG
Organism: Polypterus bichir lapradei; assembly: GCA_026402145.1. Lineage (NCBI taxonomy): Eukaryota > Metazoa > Chordata > Cladistia > Polypteriformes > Polypteridae > Polypterus > Polypterus bichir. The sequence continues at coordinate 12,728,606 of JANRMT010062789.1, forward strand.
CAGCGGCCCTAGCACTGACCCTTGCTGGTCACCACTCTTAACATCAGCCAATTCTGATGAGGTCCCTCACACCATCACCCTCTGCTTCCTGTGTCTGAGCCAATTCTGCACCCATCTAAAAACATCATCCTGAACTGCCACTTCTTGTAATTTAATGCCCAACCTCTCTTGTGGCACCTTATCAACGTATGCCTGAGTGGACTATGTGATATACTGGAGCTCTGTCCAGGACTGCTACCAGACTTGAGATTAAGTGGGTTTGATAGTATTGTGATATACTGTTATGATATTTTGAAATATGTTCTTAATCATCATAGAGATCAGCTTGATTAAGCTTTTAACTGTGAAGATGGTTAGCAAATTGTGAACCACGTTTAAAAACGCTTTACACCTAATGTAGGAAGAACACGTGTTAAAATTAGTCAAATCCTCTTGCAAGGGAAAGCTTCTCTGTAAAACCACATTAAACTTTGCCATTCAAAGACATCACTGGAATATGGATAAAAGTGGCTGATGCCATGCCACCGGCTGTTTGTGGTCTCTTGCCATTCACAGTTATGAATATTTGGAGTAAATGAGAGGTTGAAATATTGATAGGTACATCCGCAAAAAGATGAACTCTAGACTGTGCATCTTATAACTGTGTCTAAGGACTCTGATGGCAGCAGAACTATGAACCACAGAGGAGGCTACACAGCGTCCAAGTTCTGACTGCACGTCTAAAGACATAACTAAAATGACCATCTTTACTGTAAATGGCAAACATGCCATACCAGAATATATATACGGACCACAGTACTTAATCAAAAGTTATTTTTAAAACATTTCCAATGTTGCCATGACAAATTTTATTAGCCATCAAGATATTGCTTTCCGCTCCCAGTGTTTAGAGATAATGGAGTAACTTCCTTAACTCTGTCCCCAACTGTGTCCCCATGTTCTTGATGAACTCATTTTAAAGTTACCATCTCGATCCACTGCGCTAATTTACTTCGTATCATCTTCAAACTCAACCATCTTGTTGTTTATAATCTTATCGGGATCATTTTTGTACACTCTGGGGGGACCCCATTCCTAACATCACCTAACCCTGATAAGGCATAACCCTTTGCTTCTTGTGTTTGAGACACTTTTCCACCGATATGCACACTACTCCCTGAAATGAAACTTCTTTTAGTTTGATGCTTAACATCTCAACACCTGGAAAGCCTTTAACTATCTTCCTTTGTCTGACTTGGTCACGAAGTGTTTAAAAAACGCACAAGAAGGCCGCTGGCCGGTAAGTGCATTTGACTCGCTGTCTTACCAAACACACAAGTTGAAGTACAAGAATGATCCATTTTTGGTCACTCGGCTCTTGAAAAACTCTCCTCCTTCTATCTTCCTTCTTTCAAATTAGTAAATGGCGCTCTTTATTCTGTTTTGTTCTATTATTCTAAGTGCCTTGAGCATGGGAAATGCACTATATAAACAAAATGTATTATTATTTTATTATTATTTGTGCAAACACTCGGAGTCACACCTGAAGCTCCGCCTCTATAGATGCCACTGCCAATCAAATCAGTCGCTGGTAAAATCTGCCATGCACAAACTCATATTTATTAAAAAAACACACATGCACGACAAAAGCAAGCAAGCATCTAAAATCATTCACACGTTTGCACTTCAGACTGGTTTATTTAATTAATTTTTAGGATTACGCCGTCACCGTCACAGCAACTTATTACACTCTTTTAGTGTTATTTTAGAGCCAGATCTGCGGTGATGCACGTGGAGGTCTGGTCAGCTGACCTTACGATATTCAAAGGATGGGGGTCTTCTGACCCCGGAAGTAGTTTGGTAGTAAACCCCGCCCCACCCCACCCCACCCCACCTCCCCGGTAGGACATCTCATTACAAATTGGTGCAAAACGCCTTTCTGGGCCTCAGCAAAGGTAGATGGAGTAGGAAGGGTCAGCAGAGACACAAACACTTCTGGCAGGAGGCAGAGAGGCCAAAAGAGAAAGAGATGTAGGGCAGGAGGACACTTGACAACTAGGGAAATGGGCAAAGCCAGATTAAGAACCCAGCAACTCACTACCACAAGGCTTAAAGGATTGTAAGTGGTGCACTGGATGGATGGACAGGTTTATCCCATCTGAGGTTGACGATCGTGTCCTACCTGATTAAGGAGGCTGTAATGGAGGTAGCACAAGAATGGAGGTGTAACCAAGTCATCTGTCTTGGCTTGAAAAACTGACATACAGTCAGGTCTGTAAAGATTTGGACAGCCGCACAATTTTCATCATTTTGGCTCTGTGTGCCACCACAATGGATTTGAAATGAAGCAATCAAGATGTGACTGAAGTGTAGGCTTTCAGCTTTAAATCAAAGGGTTTAACAAAAACATTGTATGAGACATTTAGAAAAGACGGCCATTTTTATATAGTGGTCCTCCTATTTTTAGGGGCTCAAAAGTATTTGGACAAACTAACATCATCATAAATATAACAATCATTTTCCATGCTTGGTTGAAATCCTTTCCAGTCAATGGCCTTCTCCAAGTGTTGGGTTTCCACCTCAGTGATGCTTTGCCAGGTCTTCACTGCTGCTGTCTTCAGGTGCTGCTTGTTCGTTGGACTTTCTGCCATTAGTTTTGTCTTCAGTAAGTGAACTGCATGTCCAGTTGGGTTGAGGTCAGTTGATTGATTTGGTCATTGAAGAATATTCCACTATTTTGTCACATATAAACCACATGGTTTGCTGTCACATTATGTTTTGGCTTATTGTCCATCTGTACTGTGAAGTGTCATCCTGTCAGTTTTGCAGCATTTGTCTGAATCTGAGCAGGCAGGAGAGCCCCCTGAACACTTCAGAATTCATCCTGCTACTTCTGCCAGCAGTCATACCATCAATAAACACCAGTGACTGACTTCCATTCACAGTAATGCTTGATCAGGCCATAACTCGACCTCCACCATGTTTCACAGATGATGTGGTAGGCTACAAATCATGAGCTGTTCCTTCTCTTCTCCATACTCCTCTCTGTCCATCATTCTGGTACATATTGACCTTAATTTCATTTGTCCAAAGAAAGTTGTTCCAAAACTGGACAGGCTTTTAAAAACATTATCTGGCCAAGTCTAATCTGCCCTTCCTATGCTTGATGTTTTCCAGTGGTTTGCACCTTGTAGTAAACCCTCTGTCTTTACTTTCATGAAGTCTTCTCTTGATTGCAGCGTTTGCCAATGACAGGACCCCATCCCGGAGAGTGGTCTTGGTTTGGCTAAATGTTGTGAACGGGTTCTTCTTCACCAAGGACAGAATTCTGTGATCATCCAGCACAGTTGTCCTGTGTGGTTTTCCAGACCTCCTGGAGTTGCTGAGCTCACCGGTGTGTTGCTTCTCCTTAATAATGTTACCAGATGGTTGATTTGCCCACTCTTGGTGTTTCTGCCGTCTCTCTGATGGGTTTGTTTTGTCTTCTCAGCGTAATGATGGCCCGTTTTTACTTGCATGGACACCTCTTTGGACGTCATATTGAGAGTTCACAAGCCTTGTGACAGCCTCCAAATGCAAATTCTACACTTGGAGTCAACTGCAGACCTTCTACCTGCTTAACTCTTTTAGGACTAATTATTTTTTCTGCCTTTTGTGTCCCAGGGCTAAATATTTTTCCAAAAAAATCAGTTTTCTAAAAAGCACACAAGCAATGGCTTCACACATAAATCAACATAAAATCCTTATTTATGACCAATGTCACTCTGTTTTATGTTCCAGGAGCCCATACAGTATGCGTATTCACATACTTATTACATATGTGTTTGTCCAGTCACTCATAAGCTGAAAGGGACTTTCTGGTAAAAACAACATCTTGAAGTAGTTAAGTGGCTGCTAATCCGTAGTGTCCACCAGCAGGCCGAGTCATTTGGTGAAGTCCAGTTGCCAGCTTGTCTCCCGCTGATCGATGTCTGTGTAGTCCTCCCAGGGCAAACATTTTCATTGGCACGTCAGCTGCACGAGCGTGTCCAGCACTATGATCAGCTGATGCAGGCACCTGACTTTCGTTTTCGATCTCCAGATCACTTGTATCAAAATCGGAGTTCGATAAATCAGAGTTCGATTCAGCAATAATATGCAAAAAATAAAGAACAAAAGAAATAATACGCACAGAGTATTTTGTTTTGTACATTTGCTTCGCTCTCTCGCCCGATGTCGATGCCATTCTAGATGATGCTTACTCTACGCTACTGACACACACATGCAGGGTTTCAACGTTAAGTCAGTGAATCTAACAGTACTCCAAGCAACGAGAGTCTACCTATGATGTAATGGTGAGTTTTATCAACATTTACAGCCTTCTTTCACCCTCAGCCCCTGATAAAAATCCTCAACCCCTTGTGTCGACAAAAGTCGACATCCGCCCTAAAAGAGTTAATAGTTAATGAAATAACGAGGGACCTGCTGACACCTGGCTATGGAACAGCCTATCGGTCAAATGATCAAGTACTTTTGAGCCCCTGGAAATGGGGTGGGGGGGCTATGCAGAAAAATGGCTGTCATTCCTAAACGGCTCGTACGATATTTTTGGTAAATCCCTTAAATTAAAGCTGAAAGTCTATACTTTAATCACATCTTGATCGCTTTGTTTCAAATCCATTGTGGTAGCATACAGAGCCAAAATTATGAAAATTGTGTCACTGTCCAAATACTTATAGACCTAACTGTATTTGATAAGTTTTTAACACTAGAATTACCAAAGCTTATGAAAAAACTCATAAATCCGGCCTACCTTAAATCCACTCGCATCTTTCCGTCAGCGTCTTTTGTGTTGTAAATGTGTCGATAAACTCAAGCAGCAAGCAACCTGCTATACCATCCACCCACCCCACTGCCGCTGAAAGTGCAAAAACCTCTCCCAGCTCAAGTCTTGTTTATCAGGGAGTCAGGTAGCTAAAGCTGTACAGGCTAAAAAAATAAATCGTTATTTGGAACACGTGCATTTCATGTGTGTTCCGTGTCCACAAAGATCTATGTACTGTAAGTGTAGCATGACAGAAATGTTGAACACATACCTAAAACACAAACTTTTTCCATGTTTTAGTACTAACGACAAAATTATAAAAAGTATAACAGAACAAGTGTGCTTTTGTGCAAGACTATAACTGAAGGAAAAGAAATTGGGTTAGTGTAGGTCCTGGTAGTGACTGCTTTGGTAGTACAGTGGTTAGAGCTGCTGACTCCTCTTCAAGACGTCGCCGGTTCGTGTCTTCACATGTCCTAGAAAAAACATTTTCAGTAGTGAGCTGCTCTTATTGTTACTATTATACAATACACACATACATTTGACTTCAGTCTGTAACAGCCGGTGTATATTTATAGTACTTGTAAAGGTTATCATGTTCTCTTTCTCCGATCTGAGTTCACCTCTGTTATAGCACATCTTTATGTGAAAACAGCAGTGTCAGATCGGGACGAGCGTGAAAATGTTTTTATGTGAAAACAGCGATGTCAGATCATGGTGAGCGTGAATGCGACTGAGAAAATAAAACTCAATTAAAAAAACGCTAACCTTTACAAGTACCATACATTTACACCGGCTATTACAGACTCAAATCAAATGTATGCTTGTATTGCATAATAGTAACAATAAGAGCAGCTCACTACTGAAAACGTTTTTTCTGGGACACGTGAGGACACAAACCGACGACTTCTTGAAGAGGAGTCAGCAGCTCTAATCACTGTACTACCAAAGCAGTCACTACAAGGAGGTACACTAACACGATTTCTTTCTTTCCGGTTATAGTCTTGAATAAAAGCGCACTTGTTCTGTTATACTTGTACCTTTTGTGAAAGTACTTATTTGATATTTGGACTTCAGTCTTCACACATTATACACTTCATGTCAAAATTTTGTCGTTAGTACTAAAACATGGAAAAAGTTTGTCTTTTAAATATGTGTTCAACATTTCTGTCATCCAACACTTACATAGATCTTTGTAGACACGGAACACGCATGAAATGCATGTATTAAATATAACGATATATTTTTTAGCCTATACAGCTCCAGGTACCTGACTCACTGATAAACAAGACTTGAACTGGGAGAGGTTTTTGCAGTTTCTGTGGCGGTGGGAGGATGGGATAGCAGGCTGCTTGCTCCTTGGGCTTATCGACACATTTACAAGACAAAAGACGCTGAATGGAGAGGTGCGAGCGGATTTAAGGTGGGCCGGATTTACAAGTTTTTTCATAAGCTTTGGTAATTCTAGTGTTAAGCTCTTTCTCCGTGTCCCACAGACTACAATGTAAAGCTCCAAAGTGAGACAGAAATTTCATTAAATTTATAGAAATCAATTAACTTTACAGCACAATTATGCATGGCAAACGCATGTGTGCCACGTTAGTAAAGACATTGCTTCGACCTGAAAAATAGTCAATGTATCCTTTAAATAGAACTGAAGAAGTTCATCTTATTTTGTCAAATTAGAATTGGGTTATTTTAATTGCCCAACTTTCCAAAGCTGCTTAGATACTGAGGATCACTTAGAAGCTAACTTGAAATTTGCGATGCCACACACATTACAGAGTGGGGAGTCCCTTCAGCCCAGCACCATCAACCAAGCAGGCAGAATTAGGCACAACCCAAGAATAAGGGGGCAAAAAATAAAATAAAAGATGGCAGATGCACAAGCATTCAAGCAAGCGGGAGGGAATCCTGCCATACTTTCAACCAGACCCGGGGAGCCAGGTCACGCTTGAAGTAGATGACGACGAGCTGGATTTTGAGGAGGATGTAGGGGAGCAGGGCGTCTTTAATCTGCCGCAGGATGCTCTGAGACAGGGAGAAAATGAGCAGGAGCTGGAGGACACACATTCAACAGAGACAGATGGGGATAAAGAGAAGGAGAAGAACACGTAATGAGTGGAGGGAGAAAAGGAGAAGGTTAGCACAATGGTGAACACAGTTGGCCCAGCCTTTATGTATTTTTAAGAAGGATTTCCCCCGGGATGTTTAGATCAAAATTCAGTAATGTTCGGTGGACCTCATTCAGAGATCTGAGCCCCCCTGTTTCATTTCAAGAGTGGAATGCAAGATGAATACTTGAAATAACCAGAAAAGCCTCCTGAGCGGCAGGTGAATCTAAAGTAATAAATCCACTCTTAAGGGCAGTGGTCTGCAGCTTCAGTCTTGGGGGACCCCCTGTAGCTAACAGGTTTCTGTTTTCTGACCTTTTTCACAATCAGTCAGGCGTTTTCCTTCAAGCTGATCTCATCGTTTACTGATCTTCTCATTTTTCTTCTCTTCTTCTTCAACAGTGTGAGATTTACATTCCTACGACATGTACATTGATTTTCCACAGTTTTAAATGCTTAACTGTCATTTGTTGCTTTCCTATTATGTTAAACTTTTCCCTTAATTGTATCCTAATAATGACAATTAACAACAAGTGGAACAGACACCTGGTAAAGCAGACAAAAGACTGGATATCCGAAATGTAAAAGCTCAATTTGCTCAATTGTATTTATGCATATTAGTGACGTGGAGATAATTAGGTGGTCTTTATCTAGGTTTTAAGATTTTTAGCATCATTTACTATGAATGCGAGAGCTCCTAAGCACAAAGTCCTGAAAATATCCAAAAACGCCCATTAGAGGGGGAAACCGTCAAAAACCCAGATAGTAACACGGGCAAAAAAACACAGGATTAGTTCATAAAATAACTAGGGGGCTTTGCCCCCTGCTTGCTTCGCTCGACCACTCGAATCCGGGGTGTGCAACGCGCCAGCCACTTCACGTCTCTGCCACTCGTGTTGTGAAGAGGGGGGGCTGAATGCACGCTAAGGAGATGAGGTTGCTCCTCCGAAACCCCCTTTTAAACGGTGATACAATGGGAAACAAATACATTTTTTACCTCCTCTTTGCTTGATCAGCTTCTGGCTTGCTGCTGCGGAGCTGTGTGTTCTGCTTGTCACACTGCGCGTCGATCATATAAAAGCCTGTACAGCAGCTGTCCTTTTGTCTCACTGCCTTGTCTCGCGGGACGTTAAAGTGTCTCATCTCTTTCCAGGCCTTCCAAGATTTTTTTTTATAATAGAGAGAAAAGTTTTTTTCTAAAAGTGCATGGAGACACAAAAGGAAGCTCACCAGAGCACAAAGGAAAAGGAGCTGCCTGTAGCAATAAAGGCGTTCCTTTCTAAACAAGTCATGAAAAGGAGCACAAAGGTCAAAATAATCCAATAAACTACAAGCACAGGAAAATCACAGGGAACTAACTCACTCACTAACTGCCAAGTGCATTCGAATGAACCACAAAGGATTGTGGGTTGTCCCCGCCTTTTTAGGGCTGTGGGCAGTCCCTTGGAGTGACTGGCTCCACCTGTTGGAGAAACACCACCCATAAAACACATTCTGTGTAACACAAGATACATAAACACCTAGAAACTAAATGGTTGACAATATTAGCAGACATACAGCACTCAAAAATGAACAAAACGAGATTTTGAACCACAACCAGGGGAGGAACATCATCCTTGCAATTTTCAGTCTGCCTTTACCAGTGTTCTGGTTGTTCACAGTGGATTCAGAAAATCTTCAGACACTTTCACTTTTATCACATTTTGCTATGTTGCCCCCTTTTGCTAAAATCATTTAAATTAGTTTTTTCCTCACTAAACAACACTTAATATAAGAATGACAAAGTGAAAACTATATATATATATATATATATATATATATATATATATATATATATATATATATATATATATATACAGTACAGGCCAAAAGTTTGGCCACACCTCCTCATTCAATGTGTTTTCTTTATTTTCATGACCATTTAC
>JANRMT010062789.1:12737827-12751212 GCA_026402145.1 Polypterus bichir lapradei
GAAAACACATTGAATGAGGAGGTGTGTCCAAACTTTTGGCCTGTACTATATATATACAGGTATATATTTGTTTTTGTATACAGTAACCAACTGAAATATCCCACTACTGACACAAGTTGCTATGACACTTGAAATTTTCCTCCAGTGTATCCCATTCTGTTGATAAGACTGAGATGTTTCTACACCTTGTTTGAAGTCCACCTGATCAAACTTGATTTCAGAAGGTCCATAGAAGGTCCATGGTTGAGCTAAAACCAAGCCATGAGGTCAAAGGAATTGCCTGCTGTAAGAGGAGAACAGGCATCCTGGCCAAAAAGGAACAGGGTCCATTACCCGGATGGGAGGCCGGAGAAGAAAAACAGATGAACTGGCTGGCTGGACAAGAAAATAACTTTGTACCTGGCTGGTATAAATTAATGGATGGACCAGCAATAGCCGGGAATAGGGAACAGTTCCATTCCCCATACTCCAGGTGGCAGTGTTCCTCACATAGCAACCCAGCTGGGATGCCCGTAGGGGAGCTTGGGATATGGAGTCCAGAAATGCAGCCCTATTTGGGTCCCTATGTGCCAATAGGGGGCACTGTCATGGAAGGACCTCCTTACTTTTCTTATGGCCCAGAAGTGTTTCCCAGAATATATGGCACTGGAAGAACTCCCAGGTCTGGAATATAAGAGAGCCCACTACCTCATATCACTGAGTCAGAGTTGGGAGGCAACACTCAACTGGGGGTACAGAGGAGGAAGAATTGGTGAATTTATTTGTATTTTTACTGTGGCGGATTATTGGAGGATTGTGAAGAGGTGCTTGTGAAGAATAAGAATATATTATTCTAAAAATGTGTGCTGTATTACTGTGTCTGTAGTTTGGAGCTCAGTGGTACCCTCTAGTGGTTGCACTTCAGAGCTTAGAGGAAAGATGGTGTCAAGGCACAAACCTGGGGAAGGCAACAAAAAGGTTCTGTTGCACTGAAGGTTCCCAAGAGCACAGTGACCTCCATAACTCTTAAATGGAAGAAATTAGGAGCAACGATGACTCTTAATAGAGCTAGCCACCTCACTAAATTGAGCAATCATGGGAAAAGGGCCTTGGTAGGAGAGGTGACAAAGACCCCGATGGTCACTCTTGCTGAGCTTCAGAGAACCTGCCTGGAGATGGGAGAAAATTCCAGAAAGACAACAACCAGCACTGCAATATTCCTTGTGTCTGGGCTTTATGACAAACTGTCTGGAGGGAAGCCTCTCCTCAGTAGAATATGCACGGAGTTCTGCTTGGAGTTCACAAAAAGGCATCTAATGGACTTATAACGACTGCGAGATGTTGTCATTTCTGGAAGAAGCCAGGTATCACTCTTCACCTACACAATACAACCCCAATGGTTGTTCTTTAGCAGCAGGGACTTGGAAACTTTGACAGAGGGGCAGGAAGGCTAAATGGAGCAAAGCACAGCGATATCTTAAATGAAAACCTGCTCTAGAACGCTCTGGACCTCAGATGTGGCCAAAGGTTCACCTTCTAACAGGGCAGTGACCCTAAAGAGTAAATGAGGACAACACAGGAATGGCTTGGGGACAACTCAGGGAATGTCCTTGAGTGGCCCAGCTTGAGCCTAGTGAAACATCTCTAGGGAAACCTAAACACATCTGTCCACCAACAAAACTGCATAGAAAAGACCCACAGTTGACAAAAACCAAGACTTGACATCAAAGGAATTGCTTAGAGACAGGATTGTGTTGAGGCACAGAACTGGGGAAGCTTACAAAGACATTTCTGGAGCATTGAAGGTTCCCAAAAGTTACAGTGACCTCCATACTTCTTAAATGGAAGAAGTTTGGATCAACCATGATTTTTCCTGGAACTGGTGACCTGGCCAAAGTGAGCAAGTGAGGGAGAATGAGTTTAGCAAAAGAGGTGACCAGGAACTCGATACTCACTCTGACTGAGACTCCAGGAAACTTCCAGAAGAGAAGAAACTTCCAGAAGGACAATCTTCACTGCAACACTCTGTCAATTTGGACTTTATGATAGAATGGCCAGATAGAAGCCTCTCCTCATTAAAAGGCACATGGAAGCCTACTTGAAGTTTTCAAACAGGCACCGCAAGGACTCTCAGGGCATGAAAAGCAAGATCCTCTGGACTGATGAAACCAAGGTTATTGTTGTGTCTGGATGACACCCTGCACCGTGCATCACCTGTGCAATACAATTCTAGTGGTGCAGCATGGTGGTGGTGGCATCATACTGGTGGGGTTGTTTTTCAGCGGGAGGGACTTGGAGACAAGTCAGGGATGGGAGAAAGCTAAATGGAGCAAAGTACAGAGATGTCCGTCATGAACAACCACCTCCAGAGCGCACTGGACCTCAAAATGGTCCAAATGTTCAACTTGACCAAGCACAAAGCAAGGACAAGACAAGAGTGGGTTACGTTCAACTCTGGGAATGTTGCACAGCCAATCAGACATTTCTGGAGAGACATCAGAACGGACGTCCAATGACGGTCTCTATTCAACCTGACATATCCTGAGAGGATCTAAAGAGAAGTACGGCAAAAAATCCCCGAAATGAAGGGGTGTGAAGCTTGTGACGTCAAACCCAAGAAGACTCCAGGATGGAATGGCTGCCAGAGGGGCTTCACCGAAGTACTGAGAAAATTGGGCCTGAATACTTGTGTCCATGGGGATGGTTCAGTTTTTTATTTTTAATAGTTTTGCGAAAATGTCTAATATCCAGTCTTATTGTTATTGAGTGCTGCTTGATAAGGGAAAAAATGAATTTAAAGGATTTTAGCACAAGGTGGCAACACAACAAAATGTGAAAAAAGTGAAGGGGTCCGAGTACCTCCTGAGCACACCGAAGTCGCTGTAGCCTTTCATCATTCCATGTCGTCTGCCCACATGTCTACTCCGCTCTTTGCTAATTGTCTTTATTAGGATGTCATTTTTTAATATTATTGAAGTTTTTAAGTTTTATGGTTTAGGCCTGCAGTGTATGCTGGTTAAACTTTGTATAAACAGGAAAACAAATATCAGAAGTAAAGGATAAATAAAGAAAACATAAAACAACCGTAAGAAAATTGTTGGCAATGACTTACTCTGGTAAAACGTTATCAGACTGAAGAATTTCCTCACCTCTTTCAGTCGCTCCATATCTTTGAGGTAGAAACCAATGTAAAAAAGGCTAAGATAAGAATTTACAAACTGAAACTGGAAGAGATAAAAAGGACAAAGAGAACAGACAAAAGTGAATTTGCATAATCAAACAAAAATAAAACACGTGCAAAAAAATTACATTTCCCTGCAAAGGGTTCAAAAGCTATTAAAATTTTATAACAAGCAAGAAAAGTCAAAAGTCATCCTGCTTTTAGGGAAAAGCTTGTGGACTCTTAGGCAGCATCCACACTTATTAACGTTTTTCTTCAAATGATAACGATCTCCGCCCACACTAGCGTTTATCCATCATATACAGTATGAAAGTACGCAAAATCGACTGAAATCTCAACTGACGTAGTCGTTCGCCTACACTGGCCATCTCTGGGAAAATCCTTGAAGGGATGGCTACACCACCGGCCATGGGATTTATCGCAAAACTCTAGCCACTGATAAATTATTTATCGAGTAGTGTCTGTTGTTTCGTTCACTTTTGTGTATTGTGGTATATGGCCGGCCATTCATCCTGGCCAATACTCCCAGGCCGCTAGATGGAGCCCTCCCTACAGCATGGAGGTGCCCCGAATGCCAGTAGGGAATCATGGACAATGGAGTGTTTATTTACAGCCCTGCTGGATACCATGGGGGCCGCCAGAGGACGCTTCAGGGGGGATCAAGGACTATTTTCCCTACAGCCCGGAAGTACATCCCAGTCACGTGGACAGAAGAAATGACGTACTTCCGGGTTGAAGAAAAAAGGAGTTTTCATCCGCCACAGAAGTGTTGCCAGTAACATGGACAGTGAGCAAGAGAAACACTTCCGGGTCAAGAACTATAAAAAGGACTGTGGGAGATCCCAGGGTTGAGCTGAGTTGGGAGGAAGGGTGACAACGCGTCTGGGAGTGGAGGGTTTGATTATTGATTGTTAATATTTGATTGTTTATGAGTATAGTGGAGTGGAGGGTGCTTTGTGCACTTTATTGTCCTAATAAAATTAATTATTGGACTTTTATCTGGTGTCTGGCATCTGATCTGAGGGTTCAAGGGGGCAACAGCACCCCCTATCTATCACAGTATGTAAATAATTATCGCCATCGACACTTTGAGCCACTTATCAGTAGCTCTGTGAGCGAATGGGTGCATGCCGGGTCAAGGCTGCGTGTGTTCCAGGGGGTCCCTGTAAAAAAACAAACAAATCGCCCCTCTCCGGATGGTGTGAATCTTGACGTCCTTGCGGCTGCTATGACCCAATGATTTGGAACAAAGCTAACAGAATGGGAGCGTGAAAACTTGTTAACGTAAAAATGAAGTTTAACAAAAACATACTAGTGCGGGCAAAGCCTTAGTCTTGGAACAAAAGCGTCATATATAAATTTTATAAAACTAAATGTACAAATGGAACTCAAGCCTAGTCTGAAATTCAGCAGCTGACAATGGCTTTGATCGTTGACACTTGATACTCACCAGAACCATTTTAATGATGAGGTTTTTCTCATAGGCACTCTGGAGTCTGTAGTTCTCTGCAAAGAATGAGAAACAAAAAGGAAGCCATGTTTTGGTTAATGAGGGGATGATTCCAGAGAACTCTTGACTCCTGACGCAACCAGTCTACCCAATTTGAAAACAATACTGTCATCTAAGGAACATAAAGTTGACATCTTTGTGCAATATTTGCCTGACTGAACACACACTCAGGAGTGTTGATTAAAACTTGTGGAAAAGAAAGGGAACAGGTTGCTCACCAGCATGGTGAGTCATACGTTCATCAATCATCTACATCATTTTTGTTCCATCTGTCTTATGGTAGAAACAAGCTGAGCTAAACTGACCAGGCTTCCCTAATTCTAAGAAATTGTTGACACATCTTCCTTTGGACTACACAGACACTTCATGTACAATCAAGAGATCTCATTCCTCCAGCATGTTCTGAGCCAATGTTCCACCTGAACCACCTGAAATGGCTGGTAAGAGACCAGAGGCGCCGTGGTTCAACTCCATTGTCCTCTTAGATTTCTGAGCTCCTCAGCAAATACCCTACGGTGTGGGACAAATTTGTTGGTCCCCTAACAGCCCATTGAAAAAGTGCTGCATGCCTCCTGAAAAGTGACAAAATGAAAATCCATTGTCCCCTGAGAACATGTATGCCTTTGACATGTCATCAAGTAAAGCAAAGCAAATGTGATAAGAGGTCAAGTGTTATTCTAGAAAGAGATTCTAAAATGGCCTGCACACGTTTGTTGGGACCACTAGAAGAGATCCTAAATGACTGGATTTGAAGGATTTTCTTGAATTCGTATCACAGACATCTTGCATCGTGCAATCAGTCATTCAGCCGATTTAAATGGAGAAAAGTCGTCACACTGCTGTTTGGTGTCATTGTGTGTCCCACACTGAACATGGACCACAGAAAGCAAAGGAGAGAGTTGTATGAGGAGATCAGAAAGTAAATGATAGACAGGCATGTGACAGACTAAGACCAGAAGACCACCATCTCCAAGCAGCTTGATGTTCCTCTGACAACACCTGCAAATATTATGAAGAAGTTGAAGGTCCATGGGACTGTAGCCAACCTCCCTAGAATGTGGTGTCACACATGTGAGTAGGAGACAGCTGAAGGGCTTGGAGAAATATGGTAATACATCTGCCATGTGGGGTGCACTAACGCTCTTTCTGAGTTCCCTGCAGACCTTTCCCGGGAAATCCCACCAGGAGCCACTGCCTGGACTCGAGACATGCCACTTCTGGTCCCGGGACCGAGGACGACATCACTTCCCTCAGATTTCCTACAAAGCCTCACTCCTTTCCCCTGGAATTCAGTTCTGCTTTGGACTCTGTCTTGTAAACTTGACTTACATTCAAACGTTTACTTTTTGCAGCCAGGAAACAGATTATACAGGTGGCTGCCCCAAAACCTTTGCCATGTCTTGTGTCTCTTCTTGTCACAGTGGCTACAAGAGACAAAATCAACCCCAGAATGGGCAGAAGGAGAGTGAGAATGCGAGACAAAAAAGCCAAAGACAACTTCTAAAGAGATATGAGCTGAACTCCAAGGTCAAGGGTCACCAGTGTCTGATCAAACTATCTGTCACTGTGACTGTGGGATCAATAGAAGAAGACCCAGGATGACCCAGGAGGTGTGTTTCAGATCATTATCTTGTTGTAGGCCCCATCCTCTTTTTAACTTCAACTTTTTTTTTACAGATGGTGTGATGTTTGCTTCAAGAATTTGCTGGTATTTATTTGAATCCATTCTTCCATCTGTCAATGACATGTTTCCTGTGCCACTGGCTGCAATACAACCCTAACCCTAACCCAAAGCCTGATCGATCCTCTGCCATGCTTAATACCTTTGCACTTTGTGGCCAAAAAGTTCTATTTTGACTTCATCAGCCCGCAGGACTTGTTTCCAAAATGCATCAGGCTTGTTGAGATGTTCATTTGCAAACTTCAGGCTCTGAATTTCGTGGCTACAATGCAGGAAAGGTTTTCTTCTGCTGACTCTACCATGAAAGCAGTGGCATGCAGAGAGGGGGGACGTGAGGGGGCGATGACCCCGGGTATCCATATCTGGGAGGTGGGGCATCCAATCAAAAGAGTGTTGCTCTCTAGGAGATCCTGTTTCGAAAATAATTTTAATTTAATATGAGCAAATTGAAATGATTATAGCTGATTCTCAGTGAAGCACTTTGACTTCTAAGCGCTAGAAGTGACTGGGCTCTGTGCAGCGAAAAGAGGCCTTCCATTATGAAAACTATGATTACTTCACATGGGACAGGAAATTGAACCCATTAATCAAACGATCTTGAAAAGGGCTTCGGCATGAGAGAGATGCTCCGCTCCCTCTCCCTTCCCTGAGTCCCGTGTGCGCAGTGAACGTGTTAAGGGGTTATTTCTCCAACCTTGGTGGTGCAGTGAAGTGTTTTTCTGAGACTGAGTTTACCTCACTTATTTCATCTCCCGTGTTCTGTTTCTAGCTATTCCAGTAAGGTAAGTCGGAGAAACATGTAGTCTGTGTAGCCCGAGTAAACCTGGGTTATGGTTATAATTCTTACATGTACAGGAGTTCGCTCGAGGTTCTTGACCTTTCAGGTCTTCCATGGCACAAGAGCGTCTGACCAACCTGGCTTTAGTCAGCATTAAAAAAGAATTCCTCCCAGATGATGTAAAAAATGAAGTAGTATTCTGGTCTCAGAATTAATCTGAATAAAAGTGTACTCTTTCCAGTGAATTCTCAAGCATATAATATTAGATTAGATACCCTACCTTTTATCATTGCAGAACAGTTTAAATACCTAGGGGTAAACATCACAAGCAAACATAAAGCTCTTTATCACCAAAATTTTGCCGTCTGCATGGAAAAAATTAAACAAGACTTGCATAGATGGTCAACCCTTCATCTCACACTAGCTGGAAGAATAAACACTGTTAAGATGAATATTCTTCCTAAGCTCCTTTTTTTATTTCAAAACATCCCAATATACATTAATAAATCATTTTTTAGGCAGATTAGATTCGACAATAACCTCATTTATTTGGAATTCAAAACATCCACGCATCCAAAGAGCGACCCTACAAAGACAAAAGGCAGAAGGTGGCATGGCTCTACCTAACTTCCAGTTTTATTACTGGGCAGCAAATATACAGACGATAAGAACCTGGACACAAATAGAAGAACATACACAGGCTTGGTCCGCAATAGAATTAAATTCCTGCAGTACTTCTTTGTATTCCCTGCTCTGTGCTCCAATAAACACACGTTATCGGCAATACACTAATAACCCAATTGTGCTCCACTCACTTAGAATCTGGAACCAACGTAGAAAGCATTTTAAGACGGAGAAGCTTCTATCTGTGGCACCCCTGAAAGAGAACCACCTCTTTCACCCCTCACAAACATATGCAGTTTTTAATATCTGGAAAAAATTTGGAATTAACTTGCTTAGAGATCTTTATATAGACAACGTCTTTGCATCCTATGAGCAATTACATTCCAAATTTAACATTCCAGCTACACATTTCTTTCACTATCTTCAAATCAGAAACTTTGTTAAACAAAACTTTCCAGATTTTCCTCATCTTGCACCCTCATCCATGCTGGAAAAAATATTGCTCAATCTCAAGGACTTAGACTCCATCTCTACAATATATAAAATCATTTTACAATCCCTCCCTTTTAAAGATCCAAGAGGACACTGGGAAAAAGATCTCTCAATTAATATATCAGAAAAGGAGTGGAAAGTAGCAATGCAGAGAATTCACTCGAGCTCCATATGCGCAAAGCATACAATTATACAACTCAAAATTATATATCGAGCACATCTGTCTCATCTAAAACTCTCCAAAATGTTTCCAGGGCATGATCCAACCTGCGAACGTTGTAACCAAGTCCCAGCCTCACTAGGTCACATGTTCTGGTCCTGCACCAAATTAACATTATTCTGGACAAACATTTTTAATTACCTTTCAGATAGCCTTGGACTCACAATCCCTCCAAACCCATTAACAGCTGTGTTTGGGGTTCTTCCAGATGGGTTTAAAGCGGAGGAAGACAAACAAATTGTGATTGCATTCACTACACTTTTGGCACGTAGACTTATTCTCATAAACTGGAAGAACCCAAACTCTCCTCTTTTAAGTCAGTGGGAAACCGGTGTGTTATATTATTTGAAGTTGGAAAAAATCAAATACTCAGTCAGAGGATCCGTACAGACTTTTTTCAAAACATGGCAGGATCTAATCAGTAATATTTTAAAATAAGTTCAAAAGGCACAGAGAATTTATTAACTTAGGTATGTCTCCAAGCCTTAAATTTAACGCCGTTTGGCTTGCTCTCTCTCTCAGGGGTGGGGATCGATCTGTTCTTAATTTTTCTCTTTGTAAAAACTTGATTGCTTTGTATGGATTGTAATAAAATTAATTAAAAAAAAAAAAAAAATGAAGTAGTATTATTGTTTTCAGAAAGGAGATCTAATTTGGGGAAATGAATATTTAATTTGATTAATATGTTTATTTCTTATTTAATACTAGCCGTCCCCTGCGGCTTTGCCCGCGTAGTACTGAAACAGGACAAACTTCAATTAACAAACGGGTAACACTAGCTAAGCGGAGGCAAGGTACGTTCCAAAACGTGGCGAGAGACAGAGAGATTCGAACGGAGGCTGGCGCGTGAGTGAGGAGCCCCACTCCTGACGTCACACTTCCCCCTTCCCGTCGACCCGCAGCCTCTCTCTCGGATTAGTGCGAATATCTCGCTCCTGCAAGCGAACTTTGATGCTTAACGCAATGAGAGAAGTCGCAAAATCAACCGGAATGTTCAAAAAAATTATAGAAAAAAAAACTCAAACTAAATCCATGAAGTAGTTCTCACGTTCGCTAGCTAAGCGGAGTTCAGGTTACGCCCAGAGGCTGGCGCGTGAGTGAGGAAAGCATGTAGAGGTAGTCCCCAGGTTACGTACGAGATAGGGACTGTAGGTTTGTAGTTAAGTTGAATTTGTATGTAAGTCGGAACAGGCACATTATTTTAATAAATGCTATTGTTGGCCGACTGTAACCAAGTGCTCTGCCAATGAATGATGGAGTTTCACCTCTCTCTGACCTTTTTATTATTTCTACTTTATTTTCAGTGGTGATGGTTTTTCTCTTCTTTACTGCATCACCATCACTTGCATCAGATTTGTGTTTCAGAGACATTGCTGAAGGGTGAAGACAAAAGGTTAAGATGAGCTCTTCTGCACAGCACTGTCCATGCTGACAAGAGACAATTTCCTGCTACATGCGTAACAGTACAAGCAGGCTTGCTATTGAGAATGAATGGGGGTGGCGAGGGGGGGGTTCATCACTCGCCCACCACACAGTCACCTCCACTACAGTATGCTGCCTGCAGCATCCGCCCACCGAGAACAAGCACGGTGCAGCCAAAGGCGGGTAGTGAATCACCCAACCCCAATTCAACAGGCAGCCATCCAAGGCACACTACAATGATACCCCCCGCTGCCCCATTCACCCTCAATGGCCTCCGTTTAGCCACAACCGGGTCAGTGCTTGCAGCATTACCAGCCGTGTGTGCTGGGCGGG
The DNA here is from genome assembly GCA_026402145.1 of Polypterus bichir lapradei. Classification (NCBI taxonomy): domain Eukaryota; kingdom Metazoa; phylum Chordata; class Cladistia; order Polypteriformes; family Polypteridae; genus Polypterus; species Polypterus bichir. The sequence goes on from JANRMT010062789.1 coordinate 12,748,048, forward strand.
CAGTGAAACGCCCCCCCCTCCACTTCATCCAGCCTGCGTCCAGTCAGGAGCAGTAGCTGCGGCGGCGTAGTGGGCGGGCAGCGAACTATCGTCCTGCACACGAGTGATAGCTGTGGCCCTGGTGACTATGGGCCACGGGTCACCGCTTGCCGGCGGGAGCTGCCCGAGGGACACTACATGGCGTGAGCAGTGAAATCGCCCCCCTCCAGCCACCGCTTGCAGCATCCCCAGGCCAAAGATGACGGAGCGTGAGTTACTGAGGCGCATGCGTTGCAGCTACAGCCTCGTTCGTAAGTCGTAGGTCGGATGTCCATAACCTGGGGACTACCTGTAATGTTCATGTCCTGCAGTTCACTTATATTTAACTAGCTGTCCCCCGCGGCTCCACCCGCGTAGCAGTGAAACAGGACATACTTTAAAGAACAATAAACAAACAGGTATCGCTAGCTAAGCCGAGGCAAGTTGCACTGCAAAAACCAGAGGTAGACCGACTCAAACGGAGGCTGGCGCGTGAGTCAGGAGGGCCCAGCCCGGCTCCCCACTCCTGACATCACGCTTCCCCGTTCCCTCAGCCTCTGCCTCAAATTAGCGTAAATATATCTGAGCGTGAGTCAGGAGGGATCCGCCTCCTGACCCCTCAGCCTACTGCGTCTCTCTCGGATTCAGGCAAATAAATCGGCAGCGCAAGCGAACTATGATACTTAGCGCGATGAGAGAAGTCGTGCAAGCAAATTATACAAAAAACCCGATCTCAATCCGTTAAGTAGCTCTCTCGTGAAAAGCAGACTGATGTTGGATTTTATGTAAATAGAGATGCCTTTCTTTATCATATTCATGTGCCTTCCTTACCAGTCACTTTGACAGCACCTCTGCTCTGGGGGCATACAATCAAGGAGTTTGCCCCGGGTCATCTTCTAGCTTCTGCATGCCACTGCATGAAGGTCACATTTGTTCGGGTGTCGCTGCACAGGAGAACAGTGGACCACCTCTCCAGAGTCTGCTAAATCTTCCTGAAGGTCTTCAGCAGTCGGACAGTGGTGTTTATTTATTTGCCTTTCTAGCAATCCAACCAGCAGTTCTTTCAGAAACATTTCTTGGTGTTCCAGATCTCAACTTGACCTCAACTGTTCCTGTTAACTGCCATTTCTTAATAATATTACGAACTGAGGACGCTTTGCTGTCTTCTTGTCGCTTTCTCCTGCTTGGTGAGCTTCAATTCTTTTTATTTTATTTTTCAGAGTGCCAGGCAGCTGCTTAGAAGAGCCCATGGCTGCTGATTGTTGAGAGAAGGTTTGAGGAGTCTAAGAATTTATACAGGTTTGCAGTTTGCATCCCCTGGTGTCTCCTAAGAATGACTGTGGACAAGCCAGAGTCCTGACGAGCTAATGGAGGTCTGAGACCACTGTGGGAAAAGTTATCTGTGTATTTTATTGTATTAACCCCATTTTTTTGACCAACCTACCTGGAAATGGGTCTTTCTTTGAAGTGCCCTTCTCAAGGTTTCTTCCATTTTTGCCCTACAAAGGTTCTTAGAGAGTCGAGGCTTGGGGTGGGTTTGTTGAAGCCCATTGTGGCACCCCTTGTTTGATTTTGTGCTACGCAAACAAAAATTGTATTGTATTGTATTATCAAAGACCTCACATAACTTGGGGTGCCCAAACTTTTGCACGGTGCTCCTTTCCTTTTTTTCACTGCACAACTGCACAAAACAAAAACAATAAACTAATCTTACATAAAATGCTGACAAGAAATGTGTCATCTGTAACTTGTTGATCAGTTCATCCTCTGCTCACTTAACGGTTGACAATAGCAGACATTTTAAGCAGGGGGGGCCCAAACGTTTGCATGCCACTGCAAGTGACAGGTAACAATTTGATCATTTGGGGTGAAGTGGTCCTTTATTATTAAACAACTAAACACAGGGAAAGAACAGCACATAGCAGCAGCCACAGCAGCTGGCACAAAATACCACAAAGTGCAGGACCATAAGCACTGAACGGGTCCTCAAGGCGCACATGGAGTCGACTGGCAAACGCTCGTAACCCCAAGAAAAATTTGCCCAAGGACAAAGAGTCGCTACGCTGATCCATGGCCAGGACAGAATCAGCGTTACCAGTGGATCTGAGCTTTAGTTATTGCACTGGGTTTCCATTCCAGCACACCAGCATAAGCCTTCAAAGAGAGGGTAAGGAGTGTGATCTACCAGTAACTGAGATAAAGGGGGCCTGGCAAATAAACACTAAAAACAAAAAATAAAAAAAAAATCTTTCTAAATGGGTCACAGCCATTACTCACCCATATCATTGAGCCAGTAGGCAATCTTCTTGTAGACCTCATCGCAGGCAGTCACAGTGATAGCCAACATGATTTTGGGAATAAACCGGGCAATGCGCGGCAGCTCTTTAATCCCCATTACAAACTCCTGTTTGAAAATGACAAAGTAAAGACAATCTAATAATCTTGAAACGTGAGCAGTCATCAGAGAGCTGAAATCTGTGTCACAAACCCTGGTGTGTTGCCAATAATGTCAAGCGTGTCCTGTGCCAGTTAACAATGCGGTCACACTAGACATGTAAAAGATCTGTGCATATAAACTGAGCTGACAGAAAAATATGAAAGGCACGACATACAGGATAGACACGTTTGAAGAGCACTAAATAACAGAGAGGTGGAAAGATACTGCGTTATAAGTATCAGGTTTACATATATAGAAATGAAAGAGTCTAAATAACAGACAGATAGACAAATATTATAGAGTAGATGGCAGGATTATATAGATAGATAGACATGAAAGGCACTAAACGATAGATAGATAGATAGATAGATAGATAGATAGATAGATAGATAGATAGATATGAAAGGCAATATACGATAGATAGATAGATAGATAGATAGATAGATAGATAGATATTGAAGACACTATATAATAGATAGATAGATAGATAGATAGATAGATAGATAGATAGATAGATAGATTTGAAAGGCACTATATGATAGATAGATGTGAAAAGCACTATATGATAGATAGATAGATAGATAGATAGATAGATAGATAGATAGATAGATAGATATGAAAGGCACTATATGATAGATAGATAGATAGATAGATAGATAGATAGATAGATAGATAGATAGATAGATATGAAAGGCACTATATGATAGATA
>JANRMT010062789.1:12751612-12780650 GCA_026402145.1 Polypterus bichir lapradei
GGACAGATGTGAAAGGCACTATACAACAGCTAGATTATCATGAAGGGTTCTGCCTGAGGCTCCTTCACTCCACCCTTTCCCACACTTAACACACACCTACAGCACACTGACCTGTAGCTCAAAACAGATGAGCATGGCAAGGAAGACAAAGGTCACGCAGAACAGACAGACAGGGAGGCTGACGAGATACTGGAATAGCATCCGCTTCCAGGGGGGGTAATAAAACTCTTCACAGCCAGTCACCGGGCTTAACCTCTTCACTCCCTGAGACAAAGAGCAGGTCGGGGTGGTCACTCTCTCGAACACATCGGCAAAGATCTAAGGCAGCAGCTGAGACAGAATGAAAAGGGCTCACGAGATGATGACACGCTGATCTGTGTGAGAATTAAAGGAAAACACGACAGAAAGCATTGCCGCGACTACACTCTACATAAAAGATCTTGAAGACCTCACTTCCCCGCCCCGTCACCGCTAGTTAGGTTTATGTTATTCCAAACACTTGGAATAAAATGTTAGGCATAGAGAGGATCGTGAATTGAATCAGATTAGATTCATATCAAAAAGTCGATGTGACAAAGGTGGGCCATCACTTTCCTATACTAGAAAATTGCCCTCTCCTCACACTGCTCTCCACTGATCTATGTAATGTGAGCACAGAGACAGATGTAGAATTTACTCTAAAAGTTCATTGCTTTTTAAATTCTAAGGAACGGGGTCCCAGTATAAATTGAGGAGGGTCTGTATAAGAGCTGATCTGCAGCAGAGATGTTTTGTTGAGAGAACACAGACTGACTTCTAAACAGACATACAGGAGGCACCACTTCACCTCAGAACAAGTTCATCATCTGTAAAACATCTTTGGTGTAAAGTAAGATCTTTACATGGCGTGGAATCAACAAAAATAGCTCTTACCCGATACTGAGGACGAGGCTCTTCCAAAAGCTCAGCAGGGGTGTCCAGCGTCCCCCATTTATAGGCGAGTTCAGACCCTCTGCGCTTCCATCGCTCCAGGAACAGAGTGGCCCAGACTACATTGAAGAGTGCAAAGACCACACAGCAGATATCCCGACTTGTCTGCCACGCACACACACACAAACAGACACAGGGAGCACAAATAATTTTGAGTGTTTATCACTTTTATCTGGAGGAAATTCTAATCTGAAGACGCTCAGCCTGTGAAAAAACAACAACTCAGCTTTTTAAGGAGAGTCAAGCAACCTCAAGAGGATCAGTATGGGCAGAAATGTGGTGATGATGTTCAGAACCTCACCTGGTCAGACTCGGTCAACATCCATAGGACGAACCCGATGACTGCAGGGTACAGCATAGACGTGGTGTAGAATCCTAACCAGGCAAAGTACATGGCAATCTTCACCCCAAAATAGTCACAAATGTCATCTGGTGGGTCAAGAAACACAATTCAGTCATCGAAAAGGTCTGGTTACATACACATAGACGTGGACAGATTTGTTAGAACCCATAATTGTCTCAGAAATAACTTAAACTTACCAAAATCATTGGCAACCATTGTGGTTTATTCCACATTTAACAAGAATCTGACTTCGCTTTAGGGTTTGGATTTGCTGGAATATTTCAAATAATAACACAAATGAAGATGGCATGGACACAAATGATGAGACCCTCGACCAAATACTTTGTTGCACAAACTTTAGAGGCCATCACTGCAGACAAGCAACTCCTGGAGCTCTCCACGAGACTTCAGCACCTGTCCACAGGTAGTCTGACCCACTCGTCCTGAGCAAACTGCTCCAGTCGGGTCAGGTGTGAAGGGGGTCTTCTCCAGACTGCATGTTTCAGTTCTTTCCATAGATGTTTGAGGGGATTCAGATCAGGGCTCTTAGAAGGCCACTTCAGAATAGTCCCGTGTTTTGTTCTTGACCAGTCTTGGTGCGTTTAGCTGTGTGTTTTGGGTCATTACAGTATCTTTTTAGATGATCTATGATCTGTGACTGAGACTAAGATTTCTAACACTGGGCACTATGTTTCACTCCAGAATGTGTTGATGGTCTTGAGATTTTATTGTTCCCTGCACAGACTCGAGGCACCCCATGCTAGATGCGGCAAAGCAGCCCCTAAACATCACTGAGCCTCCTCCATGTTTCAGAGTAGGCCTGGTGTTCTTTTCTTTGAAAGCTTCTTTTGCTCATCTGTGGACACAGAGCTGACATGACTTGTCAAAAAGCTCCAGTTGTGTCTCATCTGTCCAAAGCACATTATCCCAGAAGCACTGTGGTCTGTCAGTATGCATTTCTAGCCAATTCCAGTTTGGCTTTTTGATGTTTTTCTTTCAACAGTGGCGTCCTCCTGGGTCTTCTTCCATGTAGCCCACTGTCAGTCAAAAAGCAATGGAGGGTGCAATCAGACACAGATGGCCTTTCAACCTCGGAGGTCAGCTTGTATCTCTTTGGAAGATGTCCTTGGCTTCTTGTCTACTATTCTCATTCCTTATGCCCATTCTGGGGTCAGTTTTCCAAATTCCAAAGGCTAGAGTCCCATGGACCTTCAACTTCTTCATAATGTGTGCAACTGTTGTCACAGGAACATCAAGTTGCTTGGAGATGGTGGTCTTCTAGCCTTTGCCTTTCACATGTTGGTCTATCATTTTCTTTCTGATCTCCTCATGCAACTCTCTCCTTTGCTTTCTCTGCTCCATGTTCAGCGTGGGACACACAATGACACCACACAGCAGTGGGATGGACTCACCATCATTTAAATAGGCTGAATGACTGACTGCACGATTGGAGACGTTTGTGATACGAATTCAAGTAAACAGAGAAATCCCTTGAATCACATTATTCAGGATCTTTTATGGGATCTCCACAGATGTGACCAGGCCATTTCAGAATCTCTTTATTGAACAAGCAACACTTGATCTCCTGTCACGCTTGCTTTGCTTTACTCAATGACATGGCATAGGCATGCAGGTGCGCAAGGGACAAATGGCTTTTCAGGTCATCTCTTTTCAGGGGGCATACAGCACTTGTTCAGCAAGCTGTAAGGGGACCAACACATTTGTCCACGTCTGTATTTTATAGTACACTGTTTTGCTTGACCCCAGACTGCTGGTGTCCTCCTAGTATTGGTTTGGAAAAGTTTATTATTTATAAGTTGAACTTGCTGAAACACATCAAAAACTCATTACAAATCAACTGGTTACGCCATCATAGGGTTTCAGAAATCTGGGGCCTTTGACAAGTAATCACAGCCTGGGACGTTTTCACACTTTATTATTAGATTAGCATTATTATTAGAGTAAGTCAATAATTATCTGCACTTTCCTTATGATTTTGTTTGAGTTGGCTTTTCCAGCGCATATGTGGAGTGGTACGATGGTGTTATGGTGTATGAAATCTGTACATTTTGGTTTCCATTATATTTTGTTTGAGACAAGACAACAGATTAACTAAGGCAAATCAAAGCAGGTTTTCCTCCCTTACACCTTACTTTAATAACAGTTGTTCACAGCTTAGTGCGAATTTGGTATTACAGCCTGGGAAAGGATGCTGAGCAGATACCTCAGGCTATTGATTACTTTATGGATGGACATCTTGGACAACAATTGGGTTTACGGCCTGGGAAAGGAAAACTGAGGCAATATCAAAGAACTTTATTACCTGGGGAATTAATTCATCAACCATTTTGACAGCCAGCCAATCAGGTGCATGTGTTGTGAAACCAAGGCATGACATTTTATAATAAATATGCCTTGGTTTGAGACAGAAGAGAAGCAAAGAGAAGAAGGAGAAGAAGAAAGTACAGAAGGAGAAGAAGAGGAACGGACGAAGATGGCACTGGTCGTCAGAAAGGCATCATGAACATCGATTGCTAAATCAAACGTCTCCCTGGGACATTCATCCTTGTCATCTGTAACTTTTTCGTAAGCTTTTTCTAAAGACTATATATATTCAGACTTTCCTATCGGTACCTGTGTTCTAGTATTCTTTGTTCCTGTGGTATTATTATTATTCTTGTAATAAATACCATGCTGCTTTTAACTTTCTATACTTTGTCTTAATGTCTAGAGTGATTGAAGTAATAAGTTAGATTTCTTTGAGCACCTGGTGACAGCTGGATTTTTGCCATTATATCTGTGCTGCGAGGTTTATTAAGGCTGAGAGTGAGGGTGCCACTCAATAGAAGGGACAGTACGAGAAGAAGAAGTATTCTTGGCTGATAAATGGCCTATAGTCAAGAGTGCTGAGTTTTTGTATGTTTAAATGTATTCTTGTAGACCAAAAGTAATATTTAGGTCTGAGATATCACTAAAACATCGTATGTTGTTCGTGCCGATAATAAGTAAGTCTCCTGGAGTGCTGAGTGACAGGCTATGTTATTCCTAAAGCACTTGTGTGGTTTAAAGTGCTAAGGGTTAATCAGCGTGTGTGTGCCATTCATGGGGCACTGTTGTGGTTAGGGTCTGTGTGTATGCGTATAGCTATGTATGTGTGTGTTCATCTTAAAGTGCAACAGTAGACCAAACCGATAATGAACTTGACGAGAACACACCCTTGAGAAAACAGGTAAAGAGTAAGTAGAGGGAAATACCATGATAATACAGATAGGGTGGGATGGGGTTTTGTCCAGGGTCAGCTGAGGCCCACCTGCAATGCCGCAATGGCCCACAGGTTGAGAAACGCTGGTCTAATTGATTTTACCTGTTAGGTTTTTTCAACCATGGAAGGGTAACTTGCTTGCATTTTGTTCTGAGTTCTTCTCTGGTGATGATTAAGTTTGTACCCTTATCCTGTCACATCTGTTCCCAAACAGTCCCCCAAGTTGACATTTACTCGATTGTGTTGGCCTCTTTTGTAAGACACTTTGTATACATGTGTCTGCTGTCACGCATGTGCCTCTGTGGATCACCCTCAGGGCTCCTGTAATGTATGTCATACCACCCTGGGTTGAGAGGGGGCGCTGTCACTAATCCTGTCCTCTCTTATTCCTCCCACAGCAGTGAGAAGATGCCCAGACTCCGCCCCTTCCAGTTTCCCAGCCATAACTCACAATGGGCAGCTTGAAGGACAAACGATGGACAGTGCGAAGTCTGACCGGGGCTATTTTGTTTTTTATTTATTTTGATGCCTCTGTGCCATTGGGCACTTGTGTTTTCATTTCAATTTAAAAGAAGTAAATGGGGACAACCGGGTTGGCATCTCAACAATTCTTTGCTTAACGCTTGTACTTCCTCACTCGTCCACACCACTAAGCAAGTAATTATAAATGTTATATCTTTGAAACATGGGATCTCGTAGCAATACAGCTGAGCTATTCAATTACGGGGTTTGCTACAAACAAGAGTTACCAGAGGAAACCCAGATAGACATGAAACTCATTCACTCCGCTTGTATAACTGGTTGGATTTTAATTGTTCTCATGTTATTCTCTGCACTTTGAAGAGTTAGTACTTATATTAAGCAACGTATACGAAAACCTCTTGTGCTCAGCTATCAGCAGTGTGCCTGTCTGTGGAGAGAGTGTCGACCTCGTCGAGAGGTATACTTACCTCTGCAGTGACATTCATGACTCTGGTGACTCTTCCTATGAAGTCAGTAGATGGATTGGAAGAGCATGGGGGGGTCATGAGGTTGCTGAAAAGGGGTGTGTGGCGCTCCTGATATCTATACAAAAGGACGACGGTCCAAGTCTTTAGAGTCCTGGTGCTTCCTGTCTTGTTGTATGGTTGTGTGACATGGACGCTATGTGACGGTGCGGGTTCGCTCCATGCTCCCGTCTGGCTTCTGGGAGCCCTCGAACCCGACACCGTCGGTAATGTCACCGATGAGCTAGGCAGTGAGGCACAACAAATGGAGCAAAGGGATGGTGCAAAAAGTGCAAAGTGCTTTTATTTAAAATCAGCAAACAAAAACAGTGTCCAAATAATCAGTGCAGTGCTTCACGAATACTGTAAGCAATTGAATAAATAATCCATTAAAACAGAAGTGAATCCGTGGAGGTTAAAACAAAACCAATTAATAAATCCTTTAAAAACGACGAGGTTAAAACAATGGCTGGAAGCTGTCTTTTTAAAAAGAAAGCCCGGTGCCTTTCTACTGGTGACTCCCCTGCTTCTCCCATCCAGACTATACCTTCTTCTACCTTCTGATCTGTAGGCTTCCAGATCCCTGGCTTGGGTTCAGCTCTCCCCGGACCGAGACTTAGCTTTCCCCAACGGCCAGGATGCTCATGCTGGGGAATCCACCTTCCAAGCCTCCCGACTCCCACTGTTTTCCGCGGCAAGCCATCCTTCTTCCGGTCACTGGTCACCGGTCACAGCGACCACTACCAACTGCCCTAGGTGTTGGCCAAACGCCCCGCTAGGGCTCACCGTCCAGCTGCCTGCGAGCGCTCGCTCGCTCTCTCTCGTACCAGCTATCCTCTCCCTGCTTCCTGCCTTCTTCTCCTGCAACCTCCGTTTGTCTTTTCTTTTACTCCTCCCCTGCTAGCCGCCTCGTGCTTCTATTTATCACGGGCATGCGGATCAGCTGTGGCAATCAGCAGCTCCCGGGAACAATTATGGATATGGACGACTCCTCACCTGTGCATTTAAGCAAAGATCGCCCGCATCACGAATCACCCCGGGAACCACTTCGGCCACACACACCACATCCCTCTCTAAGCTGCGAGTGCGGAGATTATTTAAAATGTGGCCCAGTTGACGTGAGCTGTGGACCTGCTACACCACACGCTATCCAGTGACCTGAGATGAAGACTGGACTCCTTCAGTACTGAGTCTCTTCAGAGAATCCTTGGGCACCACTGGTTTGACTTTGTGTTGCTCACTGGGACCCGAATGAGACACATTACCTGCATTGTGAGGGAGCGTCAGTTACGGCACTATGGCCATGTGGCACGATTACCTGAGGGTGATCCGGCTCACAGGACCCACATTGTTGAGGACCAGGCCAAGGGGATGCCCACGCAACACCTGGCTGGTCATTTCTGGGGAGTGGGACTGCACCACATGTTGCCAACCAGGATCCCAAACTGTTTCATTGTGTGGTGGGTACAGCAACACAATGCACCAGTGCTCCCCAACCTGACCTGACCTGTGTACCAAGATATGGGTCAAATCGTGTCCCTTGCTGGTTCAATTCGGTATGCTGTATTTTATGCTCCAATATGGGACAATCTTGTATTATAAGGAAGGAGTGGCGACTCTACTGGTGTGTGTGGGTGAAGACCCTTATCAGGAGACAACACAGGAAATAATGAAGCGCTATTAATAGACTTGGATTCACTTGACACTGTTTCATGAAGTGTAAAGTGCGATCAAATTGACAAGGATTGAAGTAACGCAAAAAACCCAGCCTCCATTTTGCAGCAGGTCCCAAAGCCTGTATATATTGTGAGGGTCAGAATCAGGAAAGGCATCCGGCTGTAAAATCACATCCATTCATCCATTATGCAACCTGCTATATCCTAACTACAGGGTCAAGAGGGTCTGCTAGAGCCAATCCCAGCCCACAAGGCAGGAAACAAACCCCAGGCAGGGCGCCAGCCCACCTCAGGAAACACACACACACACCAAGCACATGCTAGGGACAATTTAGAATCGCCAATGCACCTAACCTGCATGTCTTTGGACTGTGAGAGGAAACCCACGCAGGGGAGAACATGCAAACTCCACGCAGGGAGGACCTGGGAAGTGAACCCAGGTCTCCTTACTGCAAGGCAGCAGCACTACCCACTGTGCCACCCTAAATTCACACCGAAACTTCTATTTGAAGAAGTCTAGGAAAAAAAAACTAGCTATGCCATACAAAAATCGGAATCGCTACAGAAGATGAAGACGGCCAAGGGGTTGTGTTCAAACATGGTTTCCAGAATTTTTGTAACATGTTACTCGCACACGTTAACATCAATCAATCAGCAGCTCTACAAATAAGATTTACCTAGAGGTTGCTTCTCACAGACGGCCTGCACCCACGACTTCATGAGCTGACTGAGGATTCGCTGTTCGTGAAGAGGGAAGACCTGTTGAATGACGCCCCTGGTGGTCAACTCTGAAACTACATCAAGGAAACAAAAGGTTAGTCCATCATTGTAGAAATTCTTGTTGTTCAGTTTATAACACTGTAACACTGTAGACAGCACCATCAATTTTAAAACTGGGAGAAGGAATGGGCACGGTGGCACAGTGGTAGCGCTGCTGCCTCGCAGTTAGGAGACCCAGGTTCGCTTCCCGCGTCCTCCCTGTGTGGAGTTTGCATGTTCTCCCCGTGTCTGCGTGGGTTTCCTTCCACGGTCCAAAGACATGCAGGATAGGTGTGTTGGCGATCCTAAATTGTGCTTTGTGTGTGTGCGCACCCTGTGGTGGGCTGGTGCCCTGCCTGGGGATTGTTTTCTGCTTTGCACCATGTGTTGGCTGGGATTGGACCCTGGAGACCCTCGTGACCCTGTAGTTAGGATATAGCGGGATGAATGGAGAAGGAATGGAAATTAGCACCCCGTTCAGAGTTAAAATAATGCATTTGCTGTGATTTTTTAAACAAAGTAACCTTGCAGAGAATAGGGCTTGCTTTACCTCACCTGTTAGGCATTTAGTCTCTCTTAAGATCACGTTATGCAGAAGTAGGAGGCTAATAGACGCTCTGTAGTACGTCAGACTGCCATAGGTGCTGTGTAAGTCCTAATTAGACCACGTCAAGCTTTGTTAAGGGCTTCTTATGCAGCAGCACATGACTAATCAGCGCTCTGTGAATAAGCTCACTCTGAAGTGCTCATTGGTTTCTTAGAAGCCTTATTGGACCCAACTGAATGTTTGTTAAGGTCTTGTTACACAACAGTAAGTGGCCAATACAGCAGCGTGCAAAAGTATTCAAACCCCTTGAAGGTCCTCCTGATAAAAGATATGCACTCATATTTATCCATTCTGCACATGTAACGTGAACTCTTCTGCTGTAACAATACATTTTCAAAGTATTTTATGTAGATGTCCTTTTCTGGTGTCCTCATCTACTCAAAGCACCGTGATGTTCCAACAATGATGAATGGATTAAAAGCCAGAACTCTGTATGACCATCAACATCAAGTGACTCCGTGAGAACCCTAACTACAAAACGGACTACTTCATTTATGTTAGGTAGAATGCCCAGAGGGGACTAGGTGGTCCCGTGGCCTGGAACCCCTGCAGATTTTATTTTTTTGTTTTTTTCTGTCCACCCTGGCCATCGGACCTTACTCCTTTTGTATGTTAACTAATGTTGTCTTATTTTAATTTCTTATTTTGTCTTTTATTTTTCTTTTCTTCATTATTTAAAGCACTTTGAGCTACTTTTTGTATGAAAATGTTCTATATAAATAAATGTTGTTGTTGTAGATATTTAATGGGCGGAGTGGTGGCTCTAAGGCTAGGGATTTGCACTGACAACACAGGTCTACAAAAAAATATTTTTTGTTTGCTACTGGGAACTTCCGACCAGATCTTTATTAAGTTTTTTACACTGATTTCATATGTGAAATCGGAATTAAGCTAGCATGTCAGGTTTTTGAGAGACATATCATTGACATTTTGACACTTTTGAATATCAATATCAATATATCAACACGATATCTGGACTTTGGACTCTGTCCCACCAAAACTGTTTTGATGTGTTTATTCTGAAAACAAACCAGGAGACGATACCAGCAGGTTCTCCACAAGCTCAGCATAACTCTCTGCACTGTGACTGCCAAGAAAATTCTGGACAAACCCGCACGAATGCTTCCCATGCTGCTGATTCAGTGGGCTTCAGTTCTCTTTTGAACTCATCGTCAAGCATCAGTTCATGGATTTCAGGACCAACAAAAACACCTTCCTTAGTTTTGGCTTCACTTTTCTCGAGGCCAAGCTTATTTCTTAAATGCATTGCCGTTTCTGTCCATCTCCTTGACAAAACTTTCAAAGTAACGGTGAATCTAACGAACAAAATATCCTGAAATGCAGTGTTATGTTAAGGAAACAGTAAAACCGACTACCTACTGCACCGTCAAGTCTGAGTTGTGTCATTGTGAATCATTAAGAGTCATATAAGACTTGGTAATCAGTAACAAATTTTTTACGATAATTAAAAATTAATAATTTTTAAATAAAATTAATAATGATAAGGTAAACAACTCACAGCTGTTAGTAGCGTGTGGCATCCCTAGTGGAATTACCGGTACAGTGGAACCTCGGGTCACAAACGTCTCTGAACGCGTACAAATCGGGTTACGACCAAAAAGTTCGCCAAACTTTTGCATCTATTCACGACCACACACTCGGGTGACGAACAAGCCAGCTTCCCTTCCGGTTCGTACGCACTGATGATTTCCGCATGTGTTCAGTCTCTCCCTGTACACTGTTCTCGGTCAGACGTGCCTGCATTCGCTGTGAACTCTTTGTGCTCTGTTTCGTGTGCTTTTGCATTAATGTTGCAATTAACCATGGCCTCTAAGCAAGTGAAGAGTGGTAGTGTTGGAGAGATTAAAGGTATAAAGAAAATTGAAATCGAATTAACTCTTTCAGGGCTAATTATTTTTTTGATTTTCAGTTTTCTAAAAAGTATACAAAGCAAACACTAAATGCATTTAAAAATTAAAGATCAGCTTTCTAAGATTGGCTGTCACACTGCTTAAATACTTACTGCATACCTGTTTGTCTAACCATTTATATTCTGAACGGCACTGTCTGGAAAAGAAACAGCTACCTGCCTTTCATTTTTGATTTCCAGATCACTTGCATCAAAATCGGAGTTTGGTAAGTCACAGTCTGATTCAGCAATAATATGCAAAAAGCAAAAAAATGAATAATGCCCACAGAGTATTTTGCTTTGCATATTCGCTTTGCTCTTTTGCCCGACATCAATGCCATTCTAGATGTTGTTTACTCTCTGCTCCTCACACACACACAAAGGGATTCGATGTCAAGTCAATGAGTCTACCAGTCCTCCTAGCAAAGAGGGTCTACTCGTAACGTGATGGTGAGTTTTGTCGATGTTTCCAGCTGATTATTACCCTCTGCCCCTGGATGTTAACTAAAGTCAACATTCAACCTCAACCCCAGCTGTTGACAAAAGTCGACACCAGCCCTAAAAGAGTTAAAGAAAGAAATTATTGAAAAGTACGAGGGATATCCAGAAAAAAAGGTTACAACAGCTGTTAAAAATCGAAAAATGAATATATTTCAACCAAATTTACAGGGTATGTTCCAAAATATGTGCTTATTTCTCAACATAATCGCTGTCAACTTCGATGCACTTCTTCAGCCTGGGCACCAGCTTTTTTATACCCTCGTCGAATACCCTCTGCTCCACCTCCGAAAGCCACTTCTCCACTGTCTCCTTCACCTCCTCATCGTTGGAAAAACGCTTCCCACCCAAGAATTCTTTCAGTTTGGTGAAAAGGTGAAAACCTGAGGGCGCAAGGTCCGAGGAATAGGGTGGGTGGGTAACAATATCCCATCCAAAGGACACAAGCAGGTCCTGAGTCACACGAGCGGTATGGGGTCTGGCGTTGTCGTGAAGGAGGGACACACCGCGAGTCAGCATTCCCCTCCTTTTGTCTTTAATCTTTTTATTCAATTTTTTTAGGGTCTCACAATATGTTTCAGCATTGATGGTGGTCCCTTTGGCCATGAAATCCACCAACAAAACCCCTTTTCTGTCCTTTCTGTTCTTTCTTCGTCATGAGTGTCAGTGCGACCTTCTTTGAACGACCTAACCCACTTGTAAACATGCTGACGTGACATTACCTCAGGTCCATAAGTTTCCACAAGCTGACGATGGATCTCGGCCGTGGATTCGTGACGCAAAGTGAGGAACTTGATGACCGACCGAATCTCGCATCGGCGGTAGGTGGAGCAAACGGCCTCAGCAGAGGTTGACGAACTCGCTTGCTGTGATGACATTTCACAACTGACTGACGCGGTCCCGGGCTTATTTTGACCGTTAGGACCCCCCTACACGCAGGTATGCCAACCTTCGAAAAAAAGAAATTCCCTGCACCCTCCAGGGCACTTGTAACCTTTTTTTCTGGATATCCCTCGTATGAGCGTGGCGCTCGTGTTACTGATCTTGCTGCCGAGTACAAGAAGTCAAAATCTACGATTTCGACTATTCTAAAGCAGAAAGAGGCCATTGAAGCAGCTGATGTTGCAAAAGGAGTTACAGTGTTAACCAAGCAGAGGCCTCAATTGCTGGAAGAGGTGGAAAAACTGTCGCTAGTGTGGCTGAACAAGAAGCAACTTGTAGGGGATAGCGTAAGCGAGGCGATGTTATGCGAGAAAGCCAGGAAGATTCATGGTGATTTGCTGCAAAACTATCCTTCTATGAGTGGCCAGTTCTTCCTCCTCACTTCCTTCACGCCAGAACTCGACTCATGCAAGGTTAGTTTTCTTGGTTGTTTATGGTTAGTTTTTGTATAAATTAAGGATTTTTCAAATTTTCATTTGTTTCCTTGTGTTTAAAACTCATTAAAAAAAAAAAGTGATTACAGCGAGCAGTTCGTAAGGCTGTAGCGTGAACTCTTGCAATGTTAGTTTTCTCTGTTCAAGGTTTTCTCAGTGTTATTCAATGTTTTAACATTTAGTTTACTATTACACTGCGCATTCTATGGTATAATTATTTTTGTGCTTAAAAATCTTTTTAAAAATATATTGATATACAGTTCGTACAGATTAATTGTATTTACATACAATCCTATGGGGCAAATTAGTTCGGGTCATGACCAAATCGGGTTGCGACCAGAGTTTTGGAACGAATTACGGTCGTGACCCGAGGTTCCACTGTATTTATCAAAATTGTTATCCATCTTTACTGTCCAGCCACCCTAGTTGTCCAAGACCTGGAACATCATAACTAAAAAATGGGACGTGCTGCTGGACGAAAACGGTTTTCAGATTTGCAATCAGCAAGTGAAATTTGTTAAAGAACAGGTGAAAGCATCCCAGTAGCAAAATGCTTGTTGACCAGTGAAATCGATAGGTTGCTGGTTCAAGTCCTGTAAACGCCAAAACTGACTCTGCTTCATTGAGCAAGGCCCTTAACCTGCAAGTGCTCCGTCCTGGGTATGACGTTAATCTGCATCCAGCCCTGCAACTTGGGGGTTGGTGGTAGAATTGGCACTCCAGCCACTGCAAAAAACCTCCCACTGTTCCATTCCATCTGAACTGGTGAGGTGCTGAGGTGTCACCCGTCGCATGGCTACACTCGGGTCTTAATCTGGGATCCTGAGTTGGTTTGTTATATGGTGAGTACGGCGATGCGCTGTATCAGCGCCTGCTCCTAACCTTTAACTAAAGAAGAAAAACTCCAACATTCATTTCTGCATAAGTATTTAAATCTCGGTGCTTTGGAAGCTCCAGGTTTACACAAATTACAAATAAATCACACAAGTGACACAGAGGTGACAGTCTTAATTTAACATAATGAGGCACAACTTTCTATTTCTCTGGATATAAAAAGCCCCCTTTGTAAGGCCATAGACTCTGTCTGACTATCACTGCAAACATGAAGACAAAGGAGCATCAGCTGATGTGAGAAACACAGTCATTTAAATGCACAAGGCAGGAAATGACAACAAAAAATAATAAGTCTGCTGGGTCCATCATCAGAGAGCGGAAGGTTCATCATCATTGTGAATTTCCCCTTGGGATTAATAAAGTATCTATCTATCTATCTATCTATCTATCTATCTATCTATCTAATCCTGCCTACTATACTAATATCTATCCATCTATTGTATAGAACCTTTCACATCTATCTATCTATCTATTATATAGTGCCTTTCATATCTATCTATCTATCTATTATATAGTGCCTTTCATATCTATCTATCTATCATATAGTGCCTTTCATATCTATCTATCTATCATATAGTGCCTTTCACATCTATCTATCTATCTATCTATCTATCTATCTATCTATCTATCTATTATATAGTGCCTTTCATATCTATCTATCTATCTATCTATCTATCATATAGTGCCTTTCATATCTATCTATCTATCTATCTATCACAGCACCCAGACTCTTACTAGAACAGGCCGTCCCTCCAAATAAGCATCAGAGCAACGCGTTGGCTAAAAATTGAACTGTCACTCTCAGAAGTCTCCAGTGGTCTTTGGCTGAAACTGGAGTGAAGGTGCGGGGGTCCACAATTTCAAGAGGTCTCCATAAAACAGGCCTCTACATGAGTGTAACGAGAAAGAAGGCCCATATAAAAGCATGGATGGCATTTGCTACAAAACATGAGAAAGACTCAAATAAGAGAAGGTTTAATGGTCAGATGAGACCCAAAGAGAACTTTTCAGCCAGGCACAAGAGGTATGTGTGGTGTAAAACTAACACCCGAGAAACACTAGACCTGGTGAAACATGGTGGTGGTAGCATCATACTGTGGAGATGCCTTTCATGTGCTGGGACTAGGAATCTTATCAAAGCTGAAGGGACAATGAAGGGATACAAATACCACACAATAGTGCAGGAGAACTTGTTCCAGTCTGCTATGATAAGAAGGGAGAAGATTCATCTTCCAACATGACAGTGACCCTAGGAATAAGGGCAAAGTGACACTGGAGTGGCGCAGAAATAGAAAGGTAAATGTTGTGAAATGTAACATGAAGACAAAGCTCTCTCAAGAAACTATGACAAGAGGCTGCAGCAGCCTGCTACTCACTGATTGGCTGTCCCTCCAGGAAATGGATGTTGTGAAGCGACTCCCCATGTTTGGCCCTCAGATTTTCCAGCCAGTACTTGATGATGCTCTGCCGCTCCTATGAACAGATCACAATCAGTGGTTAACTGTCTAGTCATCTTAATCAAAAACCAGTAGCAAAAAGCTATACTTTAGTGCTGGGCTGGGAAAGCAAATTGGTCATAAAGAACAAAATAAACAGGACACTGTCGATTCTGAATGACAGATGCCTGTTTATATGCCACAGGTGTGTCTTGGCTGACTGGAAACACTAAGGAGCAGCAGCTGTGGCTTACTTAGCACAGTAGCCTAAGTATTTCAGGACCTAGGAGACCCAAAAGAACTTCCAAAAATGTCCACTGGAGGGGGAAATCCTGTCAAAAAACCCCGGCTAGATACAAAAAGGTTTAAGTAGCATCTTTATAAGAATAAAAGGGCTTATATTCACAAAAGAGGCACAAAAGAAAGCTCTGTGGAGGAGCACAAAAGGCAAAATGGAAGTGCCTGTAACACAAAAAAAAAGAATTCCAACAGTAAGGTCAAAGGACAAAATAAAGAATAAGGCACAGCCCAAGACACACAAACTCACCAACTTTAGAGTGCATTCACAATGAACTGCTAACAACTGTGGGAGGTCCTCTAGAATTATAGGGGGGACAGCAGTTCCTGGCAGTAATTGGGGAACATCACTGAGAGATTCTAAGGAAGTATAGTTGGCTCTGACCTTTCTTACTGATGCTCTGTGTAAGAGAGGACAGAGCCGACTATACTTCCTTAGAAGGCTGGCATCCTTCAACATCTGCAATAAGATGCTACAGATGTTCTATCAGACGGTTGTGGTGAGCGCCCTCTTCTATGCGGTGGTGTGCTGGGGGGGCAGCATAAAGAAGAAGGACGCCTCATGCCTGGACAAACTGGTGAGGAAGGCAGGCTCTATTGTAGGAATGAAGCTGGACAGTTTGACATCCGTGGCAGAGCGACGGGCGCTGAGCAGGCTCCTGTCAATCATGGAGAATCCACTGCATCCACTGAACAGGATCATCTCCAGACAGAGGAGCAGCTTCAGAGACAGACTGCTGTCACCGTCCTGCTCCACTGACAGACTGAGGAGACCCCACACTATGCGACTCTTCAATTCCACCCGGGGGGGTAAACGTTAACATTATACAAAGTTATTGTCTGTTATACCTTCATTGTTATCACTCTTTAATTTAATATTGTTTTTTTATCAGTATGCTGCTGCTAGAGTATGTGAATTTCCCCTTGGGATTAATAAAGTATCTATCTATCTATCTATCTTGTCTTCAAGCAGGTGACAAGACTGCCTCAAATCTGGTAACGATGGAGTCCAATTTCGTAAACAGCTATCAGTAATTCTGTTTTATAGATGTCGTTAGTGTTTTGAACTCATGCTAATTGGGGGGAACAGGGGTGGTCAGTTGACCTGATGACCAGAGTCTCCAAATCCTGACCTCCTCCTCCTGTGACTCACCTGTGAGGTGAAAAAGCATATTTCACTTTCTATGTTCTCATAGATGTAATCCTCTTCACAGGAGAACCGACGAGTTCCTCCGCCGAACTCTGGCTTCACTGGCTTACACAGTCCCACATCCTCCGCACCCCGCAGCAAACTGCCAGAAGGAAAAAAGTGAGAATTAAAAAAGTTTCAAAGGTAAATAAAAAAATGAGGCAGGTTTGGTCAAGGCCAGAGGAGTAGTAATTGGTTGTGTCTGAGAGTGTCATGTGACTAGTTCTGTCTGGCAAGCCGGCTGCCCTTAGTAGAGTTGTCACCCTGTGTTGAAGATGGCCGTACCAAAGAGGACCAGCGTTCTGTCACATGCTTTTTGTGGACAGAAGGTGTGCCAGGAGCACAGATTCATCTCCACATGTGTGCTCAATATGGGGATAAAGTTCTCTCTTGTAGAGTCGTCTATGAGTGGATTGAAATGTTCCAAAATCGCCGTACTAGTGTGGCAGAGGCAGAGCGCGTCGGATGTCCAGCTACATGTGATGATGATGTGAAAGCAGCGGTGCATCAGTGACTATGCGATCAACTAAAAACAGTTTTTGCTGATGGCACTAAAAAGTTGGGATGACACTGGGAAAGTTGCGTCACAAAATAAGGTGACTATGTAGAAAAGTGATGTCATTTGTTTTTGAAATTCTTAATAAATAGAGTTAAAAAAAAGTGCAGAAATGTTTTGACCGTCCCTCGTAGATAGCTATGGGAATCCTTCTATATAAAAGCGGTCGGGATTGTCCTTCCGTCCCGTGAGTGCTACGCTGAGCGGAGTTTCACACACGCCCCGTCCATTTTGCAATGCTCGATGGGATTTGTAGTTTCGTTTTTCCAGGTAAAAGATGATTTTCTACTCCAGACTGTGCGATATGTTCTTCTTCTTTCTTACTATATAAAAGCGGTTGGGATTGTCCTTCCGTCCCGTGAGTGGAAAGCGTAGCGGTATTCCGCTTATCACAGACTTACTACTTGCAGCTTGCGGTACGAAGCGACATGATGTGAGCAGAGTTCTGGTGCTCCCATCGTTCCCTTGCTTTTGTGCGTGATGCACTGGGAAAATTGACAAAATTATGTCTCTGTAAATAATTAATGTTGATGGAGTACAAATGCCTCACCGCGTAGTAAATATCAGGGGGGTTCAAAAGGGTGACCTCAATATAGAAAAAAAGTTTAAATTTCATCACAAAAATAACAGAAACTACGAGTATTAAAGTAATACCGCTCAAATGCAATATAACCAAATTAATGAGTTTGTATAAAATATCAAATTGATCTACATATTGAATTGCCTTAAGGAGTGGTCAACTTAAAAGTCGGTCGCCTTAAAAGGCAGGTCAGCCTAGTGGATGATTATTTTTGGCCCCATAGACCTGAAAAGCCCCTCATATTTTGTACAGGAATTGACAATCTTATGATGAAGAATAATCTGATAAGTGTCTTCAGCAAGACTTGAAGTTGTGTGTGCCACATCAACCGACCTCGGGGGTCCACCCACTAATGGTGTTGTGTCTCAGTCAGGGAACTCAAATTCATGCTTTATTTTTCTTTACTTCATTTTATGTTGTTTCTGCTATGGTTTTGTCTGTGTATGTAAGCTTCCAGGAACTTCCCTCTAAGACCGGAGGGTCATCCACAGTTCCTGGTGGTTCATTTTGAATTTGGTTGGGAGTTTTGTAAGTGCTTTCTAACTTAGCTCTGTGCTTTTTGGGGGGATTTATTGGATTTTTGACTATTTTGCTTTGTGTTTCGACTATTCTTGAGATTTTGTGTTGGGACTTATTTGCCTTGGATTGCCCTTGTTTGCTTGTTTGACCTTGTGTGTTTCACAGAGCTTCGTGTATTTACATATGAAATCAGTCTTTTTATTTAATAAAGATTTGGTTGTTGATTTGATTACTAGCTGGGGATTGGTGGGGATATTCCCCTCCTCCCCCAGTAGACATTATTGGAAGTGCTTTGGAACTTTTTAGTGCTTGGGACTCCTAGTCTACGACAAACGTGACACAAGCAATCAAAGTTACAACATTTCAGAAAAATTTAAACAAATATGTATTGGTGATATCGGCCTGTTGCTTTTTACCAGTACAAGATTGAACACAAGTATTATAATATTTTTGATGTTAATTTTTCACAGGTGGTCCTAGTCCACTAAGAGTCACTCCCAGACAGTTAAAAATGATAAATTTCAAATGTAAGCGAGTAGGGTATTGTTCTAGACTGTCAAAGTCGGTGATGATAAATATGAGGTTATTTTTGAGCCTTTACAAGGGATCTAGCCCTCTACGGACCACACTCAGAGGGTGAAAAACTTCTGTTATAATCAAGAATATTTAAATTTTCAACATTTAAACTAAAGCAGACATTTTGATATTTCAAATATTTGACGCAACTATTCTTGTTTATTATGCACTTCTACCTCATGAAATAAATCATTACATTTCTGATGAGCTGTCATGTTTCAGCCAGCATTTTCCTTCTGGCTGTTGTTCAGTTGTGTTTCTTGTTTAATTTTGTATTATTTATTTGTATTAATGTTTCTTTCATGTATAATGTGCATTTTTCTGTGTGTGTAATGGGAAAGGGGCGTGGCCTATGTCATGACCCTTGTGTTTTGTGGGTGGCTTCTCAAGGGGTGGGGCCATCTGCCTTTCACCACCAGGAACAGCCCTCTACCATATTTAAGGAATGGTCTCCCATAGTTCCTGGTGGTTCATTTTCAGTGGTGAGTTATTGTGAGTTTTGGTTATTGCCTTTTTATTTTCTGGATTTTGAACCTGTGCCCTGTTTTTTTATTACGCTTCTGGGTTTTGTATTGGGACTGTGTTTGTTGATTTTTGAACCTCTTCTCTGTTTTCTACTACAGTTTTTGGATTCTGATTTGGGACTTGTTTGCTGTATTGCCTTACCTCTTCAGAAAGCCCCTTGTGCTCATTTGAGCTTGGTGTTTGCACAGTCTTTCTGAAAATAAACCTTTCATTTTTTTTTCATAAAGATTTCATCCCTTTTTTGGTTTCTAGCCAGGGTTTTTGATGGTGTTTTCCCCCCTCTAATGGGCAACCTTTGAACGTCTTTTGGTATCTGTGCTTTCAGGACTCCCCAGTTTCACGCCATGAGCACTCCAAAATATGGAGACTTATGCTAATTCAAACTTTTTCAATGTTTATGTGTTATTCCTCAAATATTTTACTTTTGTTGCCTTGTGTTCTGTGGGTGGAGCCTCGTGAGGTGCCTCCCCCTCTAAAGTCATTGCTGAAGGACCACCCTCAAATTGGATTTTCTGTTTGTTTGTCTTTATTTCTTTTTTTCTTTGTGAATTTTTGCTTTGTTCTTTAGATTTGGCTTTAGGATTATAAACTGCCTGCCGTGGGCTGGTGCCCTGCCTGGGGTCTGTTTTCTGTCTTGCGCCCTGTGTTGACTGGGATTGGCTCCAGCAGACCCCCGTGACCCTGTAGTTAGGATATAGCAGGTTGGATAATGGATGGATGGATAGAATTTACAGAAAACTAATAATACTCTTTGAAAAGATGTGTTTTTCACAGGAGTTTGAAATGAATAATAAATTTTTCCTCACGAAGACTGAGAGGATGAGCATTCCAAATTTTAGGGGCCATCACACTGAAAGCTCTGCTGAACTGTTGTTATTTGTTGTGGTTGCCTTGTTTAATAATAATATAATAATAATTCTTTATATTTATATAGCACTTTTCTCACTGTTTACCTTATTTTTGTTCTTTTTATTGCCTTGCCTGTTTTGTCCATCTCCTTTAATTATTTATTTATTTATTATTATTGTTTATTATTAATTAATTGCTGTTTATTATTAATTTTCTGCTACAGTAAATTAAAGATACTGTGATTTGTGGTGTTCTTAGACCAGAGGTTTACAGTCATCCTTTCCCGTTAAGGGAATGTTTGTGGGTTTTTTTTACCTTAAGAAGCTTTGCCCCGTGTCAAAAGAAAGACCTAGCTTGAGATCTGTGGAGCTCTGTGATGCAGGACCTATGATGAACAGCCAAGCAGAAAGTCAATACAACCAAAACGTGAGCCCAAAACGTAGTAAAGAGGACAAAGGAAAATGATCTAAACTGGGAAATCTTAAGCAAAGAAATGCACAAAAAAAGTCTTTAGAGGAATCTTAGATGACCAGGAAGTGCATGGTAATGACCTTTGTACTGATAACCTGATTACGTCAGAGGTTACAACCCTTTGTTCATCCTTCGATGGCAACCATCCATGCAAAACTATATAAAGAATGTATAAAACCCATGAAAAATCAAAATTGCATCACAAAAACCATGAATCCATTGCTCAGACTCAGCAGAATTCAGTGAAAAACCTTCATGTAAAGGGGTCAGGAGATGAAGGAAAGCCAAAAACATGCGCGGGGTCATCATCAGAGAGTCAAAGTGATCTGTCGACCAGCCCGAAACGTTAAACAAAAATCAAAAGTCGTTAGCCAGATAAATACTAACAGAATTTATGTAAAGAATCGCACACACCAAATGGTAAAACAATCCAATCTTGGATATAGATGAAATGCATGTGATGACCGTTTAGCCAGTCATGCTGATGACGTCAGGTGAAAGTTAACAGGGCAAACTACCCAGGCAATGGCCAATACAAAAGTCACAAAATGGTGATTCCCTTAAGAATCGAAAATGGTACCGTGAAAAGACGAGAAAAAAAAATTGCAATTTTTTTTACAAATAAAGATAGAAAAAACAAATGCCAAAAATGAAATCCTTAAGTTCAAAGTCCTCAGTTTAGATGCAGAGAAGTCCAAAAAACTTTTGAGAAAAGGCACAGAAAATGAATAAAATACACCAATCATAAAAAACGACGCACTGGAAGAGCATCAATGACGGGTGAGACATTCCACAAAAGAAGTGATGAACTATGTTTATAGACAAGAAATATATAAATACTAAAACAAAATTAATTGGGAGAAAATAAAACAGGGAAAAAAACACCTAAAATAATCATAAACATGTATAACTCCTGACTCTAATTTAGAGAATATTCCTGACCATCATAGGATAATCAAGTCTTCACGACTGACCATAGGAATGTTGATAAAGTCCACAGAAGGAGGTAGAGACTTGTGAAAAGGAAAATGGTGTGTGACACCTCATATGTTAAGATTGACAAGTCAAAGCATACCAAAGGCCTAAATCCTTAATGAAGGCCCAGTTATTCACACACTAAATACACAAAAAGGAAAAGCTCCAAAAAGGGAGAGGGCAAACTTCCAAAACCCCTGGCCAAAGGAGTAAAACAAAAACAAGATTCCAACAAAAGAATACAAAAACACAAAAGATATGACTCTCAAAATCAGCTAAGGACACATCTTTACGTTAACCACATCCAAACGTTTTCCTCTGCATTAAGCTTCCGGCAAAATCTGGTGGCAAAACAGACAGAAAACGAGAAGTGTGAATATCATCTTGGAGGGGTCTAAGGCCGACTTCATGTCCTCAAAGACATTGTTATTAACGACAAAGTGTGTTGAGCTACCCTATAACTTGAGTTTCCAGGCGCGGTACATGAATATAAGAATAATGCAACAAAAACTTACTTTTCATATGTGGCCGTGACAAAGAAAGCGTAGACACGTGTGTGTTTGTGGTGCCGGATCTGGATGATGAGCTCTGGAATTCCCAGCCGTATGTGGTTCAGCAGCCATAGCAGCGTGTGGTCATCTGTCGAATCTGTAAGTTGGAGGTCAAGAGTAAAAAACACACAATGGGACAAATTTGCAGATATTAACAATAATGAATGGAACAAGTGCAAGATTCCTACAGTTTATCAAAGACACCCCTACTACCAGAGCTAAAATGTCTTTGCTATCTTGAAGGCTGCTTCTTATTCTTTTACTTTTGTCCTCACAATAAAACCAACATCACATGACAGGGCTTGACATAGGGAGTGGGTCAAAGGTACCAACTGCAGTTACCGCATGTCATTTCCACTGATGTGCCAACTGAGTACCCGGTTCCTTCACGACTTTCTGTCATTGTCCCAAATCTTGTATTGAGTTGCAAAGTTACCATTAGGTCACCAACTTTTGGCATTCAGACAATGTGCAGCCCACTGAAATAAGAATAGGAGCACTGCACGAAGCGAGAAAAAAAATATCAAACATACATCTGTCTGTGTTCCAGACTTTGATGAACCGATCCTCAATTTGTACAGTCCAAAACACTCACTTAATGTCTTTCCTTGTAGCCATAGTTATAGTTTTATTTTTGTTTGAAATTTTTCTCCACTTTCCATTCCACTTTAAGCCTTCATAGTTTTCCTTCTCTTTCTCTGTACGTTTATCATTCATTTGCTCAGAGGTTGATGCGCTTGCTGTTTCCTGAGCAGATCTTCTTTTCTCCACCCTAGCGGCCCGCCTCTTCTCTTCTCTCGTCGGCATCTTTTCGCATTAAAACTGATTAAGTCAGTGTTTGTGTTGCAATTACTTTGTACGTTTTCTTTAATTTTTCACTTAAGCTGGCACTTAAGTCTTCAATCTGCCTCAAGAATGATCTAATATATGATGAGGCAGGGGAAGTGACGGCGAAGGTGGTAGGGATGAGAACGGCGCCCGTACGCCCTGCTGGCCGCTGCTGAGAGTTGATTGTACAATAAAATATAAATAAAAAGAGGAATAACCTTGGAGGTCAAACATCACCCCGAAAGCGGATAGTAGACATCACGTAGTATATGTGTACCAAATTTCAGGTCAAATAGTCAAACGCTTTGTGAGCTAAAGGTGATTTAAAATCCTGGACAGACAAACGAACAGAAAGGGTAGCGTATTAAATAAGAAGATCTGTTATATAGTGCCTTTCATATCTATCTATCTATCTTATAGTGTCTTTCACCTATCTATCTATCTATCTATCTATCTATCATATATTAACTTTCACATCTATCTATCTATCATGACAGAATGGGGGTGCTCTGGAGTAGATTCCATACGCAGTAAGACACCCATATACTCAAGTATTGGATGGGGAGGATAATTCATTACTCCAAATAAACTTATACAAGGGAGGGTAAAAATGTAATGAACAATAAAACAGAAAAGGAAACAAAAGAACAAAGACTGTGTCCCTCCATAACACATTTAGGCTAACTATTGAGCTACAAGACATAATGAGTTTCCTACGTCCCTCCCAACCTTCTGTCCCCACAGAACACTAGCCTCTTCTTGCCCCTGATCCTCTTCCAGCTCCAAGCTCACCTGACTTAGGCTACCCCCTAGACCACCTATGGAGTCATTGAAGCTCTCCAGGATACACATCTGGCTCAGTCCTCTTCCCACACATGCTCATGAAGGATTAAACTTAGAGAGGTAATCCTTCTGCAGCCCCCATGTTGGGATTCCCATTCTTTTAAAGACATTGCTGGGTCAAGGGCACTGTGCCTATTGTTTCAGCCTGGGTCTCTCCCTTGGCTTGGATTAAAATTCATGTTATTTCCTTTTGTTAATTTTTGATTCTTTTGTATATTTTAATATTGTAAGTTATGTTCATTATTTGCTTAATTCCGTGTTTTTTTATTAGTTTTGTATCATTTAAATTCAGTGTATCTAAGCTTGTTCAGCTCTCTGCGCCTACACTAAATCAAGTGTGCAATACAAAAAATAAGATGCATTGTATTGTTCTGTTATATTCTATGCATTTTTAGGTGGTTCCCTAAGAGGTGGGGCCAACTGTCCATCTGCATCAAGCGACTCCCCTTAACCCTATACAGACAGAGGAAAGACACAGTCCCTTGCGGTTCATTGTATGCGCTGGTGTTGGTGACTTCTTGTTATTATTATATGCTTATTGTTGATTCCTTGGCTTTTTTACTTTTTTTCTGGATTTGTGTTTTTGGGGCTTTACCTTTGCTGTTTAAGGAGACTCCTTCTGGGCACTTTGTGCTCCTCGGAGCTTCTTGTGCTGCCAAGCATTTTTTAAAATGAATCTTTTATTTTACAAAGATTCTTCATTTGCCCTTTGGTCATACAAGCTGAAGGCTGACAGTTCCTTTCACTTGTGGAGCTTTTTCAAACAGTTTTGGGGACTTTGTGCTGAGGAACTCTCCAGTTCATGACACCTACACTAAAACATCTATACTAAACTTACTAAACTAAACTAATCAATATCCTTCTTGCTTGCCTGCAGAGCAGTCAGTGGGTCAGCACCTTTATATATGGAGACACTGGTGAGGACCTCTAAGTGTGATATTTTCAGTCATTATTGTCTAGTTCAGGGATGTCCATCTCTGATCCTGATGGACCATAGCGTCCGAACATTTTCATTAGAACATTAGAACAATCCAGACAAGAACATGCAACTCAGCCCATGAAAGCCTGCCAGTCCTGTCCACTTAATTCCTCTAAAATAACATCAAGTCGAGTTTTGAAAGACCCTAAAGTCCTCCTGTCTACCACACTACTTGGTCACTTATTTCACTTGTCTGTGGTTATCTGTGTGAAGAAAAACTTCCTAATGTTTGTGTGAAATTTCCCCTTCACAAGTTTCCAACTGTGTCCCCGTGTTCTTGATGAACTCATTTTAAAGTCGCCATCTCGATCCACTGTACTAATTCCCTTCATGACTTTAAACACTTCAGTCAGGTCTTCTCTTAATCTTCTTTTTCTTAAACTGTAAAGGATCAGCTCTTTTAATCTTTCCTCATAGCTCATCACCTGTAGCCCTGAATCAGCCTTTCACTCTTCTATCTAGTGCTGTTATGTCCTTTTTGTAGCCTGGAGACCAAAATTGAACACAGGACTCAAGATGAAGCCTCACCAGTGCGTCATAAAGGTTGATCAGAACCTCCTGTGACTTGTACTGCACACGTCAAGGCGCTATATAACCTGTTAGCCTTCATAATGGCCTCTGAACACTGTCTGGCAGTTGATAGTGTTGAGTCCACTACGACTCCTAAGTCCTTCTCATGAGGTGTACTTTCAATTTTCAGACCTCCCATTTTGTATTCAAAATTTGCAATTTTACTTTCTACATGTAAAATTTTACATTTACTGACATTAAATTTCATCGTCCACAAATCTGCCCAATGCTGTGTGCTGTTCAAGTCTCTCTGTGATAATTCAATGAATTCCAAATTATCTGCCAGTCCACCTATCTTGGTATCATCTGCAAACTTAACCAGCTTGTTACTTATATTCCTGTCCAAATCATTTATATATATTAATAATAGCGGTGGCCCCAGCACTGAACCCTGCTGGTCACCACTCTTAACATCGGCCAGTTCTGATGAGGTTCCTCACACCATCACCCTCTGCTTCCTGTGTCTGAACCAATTCTGCACCCATCTAAAAACATCACCCTGAACTCCCACTTCTTTTAATTTGTTGCCCAACCTCTCATCTGGCACCTTATCAAATGCTTTCTGAAAGTCCAGATAAATAACATCATAAGCTCCACTTTGATCGTATCCTTTTATTGTTTCCTCATAGAATTCCAGCATGTTGGTCTTAACCCATGCTGACTGTTCAATAAAACTCCTGTTCTTGCCAGGTGTTGCTCAATCTTTTCCTTAATAATTCTTTCCATTAATTTTCCTGTGATGCACGTTAAGCTTACTAATCTATAACTCCTTGGATCTGCCTGGTCACCCTTTTTATATAACGGGATAATATTTGACATTTTTCAGTCTTTTAGAATTTCCTCAATGAGCACTGACTCCCTAAAATTCAGTGTCATGCGTTTCATTCTAACCATCCTTTTATTTAGTAACCAGCTTTTGCTGCTAATTTACTAGTTTTGCTTTAATTGTAAATGACTTGGATTTTAAGATGCTGACCCCCTTAATTGTTTCTTTTGTCTTTAAATAGTAGCCAAAGAATAATGAGATACAAAACGAGCCAATGCATGACCTGCTAACCCCATTGGAAAGAAAAATCTTTAATATCTTTTTTGGTTCTTCCTAGACAACAATGAGCCCAGAAAGAAATAAAATGGAGACATGTTCTTTTGTCTCATGGTTCTCAGATAATAATAATAATAATAATTAATCCATCCAACCATCCATTATCCAGCCCGCTATATCCTAACTACAGGGTCATCGGGGTCTGCTGGAGCCAATCCCAGCCAACACAGGGCGCAAGGCAGGAAACAAACCCCGGGCAGGGCGCCAGCCCACCGCAGAATAATAATAATAATAATAATAATAATAACAACAATAATAATTATTATTATTATTTATTTAATTTATTTTTTTATAGTACCTTTCCCACGCTCAAGGTGCTTCACAGAGTCTCATAAAGAAACAGCAGGTATATGTGACCTTGGATACAAATGTATCTTGAATAGAACATTAAAAAAAGATAGTTACAGGATACACAAAGGATATATAGGATATACAAAGGCATTAAATAGAATAAAAGACAATAAATGAGAGTAAGATACTAAATTCAATACTAAAAGTAAAGCCTAACAAATGATATCATTTTTGATATATCACACACACAAATTAGCCTGAGTGTCTGGACAGAGAGGTGAATGGAAAGAGGAGGCAGAATCTCAGGTGAAGTCCTGAACAGATGAGTTTTCAGTTGTTTTTTTAAAGAATGAATGGAGTCGGCCGATCTCAATAATTTTGGGAGATCATTCCAAAGTCTGAAGGCCCTGCTGTCACCCATAGAGTGCAGGTTAGTGTGGGGGCACAACAAAAATCAGAGGACCTCAGTGGGTGAACAGGAGCAGAATGATGGAGAAGGTCACTGATGTAGGCCGGTGTGAGGCCATTTAAAGCTTTGTAGGATAATAAGAGAATTTTAGATTGAATCCTGTAAGACACAGGGAGCCGGTGAAGGCGAAGCAGGATGAGCGTGATGTACTCACTGTTGCTGGTTTGTGTCAGGACTCTAGCAGCAGAATTTTGAATTAACTGGAGCTCTGATAGAAGATTAGAAGGGACGCCTGCCAGTAGGGAGTTACAATAATCATTGCGCGATGTGATAAAAGATGGGGCAAGTGTCTCAGCATTAGAAAAGGAGAGGAATGAGCGAACGCAGGATGTGTGACGGTGGTGAAAGTAGGAGACTTTGTTAATGTGGTTTATGTGGGTGAAATAAGAAAGGGAGGAATCAAAAATGACTCTAACCATGAGATATTGCTGTTGTGGCATGAACATCTTGTTGGGCTTAAATGTGCTGCTTTTAAATGGTTCAGGTCATATCTAACTGGTAGACACTTTTCAGTGACTTTAAATTCCTCTTTTTCATCTACTGCTCCTCTTAAATGTGGTGTTCCTCAGGGATCCATTTTGGGTCCTATT
This sequence comes from Polypterus bichir lapradei, assembly GCA_026402145.1. Classification (NCBI taxonomy): domain Eukaryota; kingdom Metazoa; phylum Chordata; class Cladistia; order Polypteriformes; family Polypteridae; genus Polypterus; species Polypterus bichir. The sequence goes on from JANRMT010062789.1 coordinate 12,779,088, forward strand.
TTGTTCTCAATATACCTATTTTTAGGAAATTTAACATTTCTTTTCACTGCTATGCAGATGATACACAGGTTTATATTCCCGTCTGCAACTCTGCAATGAATCAACTGCACAACTGTCTTTCTGAACTAAGATCCCTGATGGCTAATAATTTTCTTGATCTGAATCAAAATAAAATGGAGGTGCTTATAGTGGGTCCATCAGCTAAAGCCCAAATTGGTCTTGGACTTCTCAGCTCTTTCTCTGTCTTTTGCAAACCTCAAGTCCGCAATCTTGGTGTTATCGTTGACAGCAACCTCTCTTTTGAGAAACAGATTAATTCTGTAGTCAAGAGTTGCTTTTTCCAGCTTCGTCTTTTAGGTAAGATCAAGCCTTTTTTATCTTCTAGGGATCTTGAGAACGCTACTCATGTTTTTATCTTTTCTCGCCTTGATTACTGCAACTCGCTGTATTTTGGGATTAGCAAATCCCGGATACGCAGGTTACAGTTGGTCCAGAATACTGCCGCTCGCTTCCTGGTTGGGGCAAGAAAGTCTGATTCTGTTTCTCCAATATTAGCTTCTTTACGCTGGCTGCCTGTCAGTTTTCAAATTGATTTTAAAATCTTGTTGCTAGTTTTTAAATCTTTACATCGGCTCACTCCTGCCTATTTATCTGAATTGTGTGCTTTACACCAGCCATCTAGAGTGCTTAGATCTTCTGGTCAGTTGTCTCTTGCTGTCCCTCATACCAAGTGTAAAACTAAGGGGGACAGGGCCTTTGCAGCTGCTGCTCCTCGCCTGTGGAACTCTTTACCTCATCACATAAAGGAGTCGTCTACAATTGAACTGTTCAAAACGAGATTACAGACTCATTTCGATTCACTTGCATTCCGTGACCTTCAGTAATACTGATGGTTTCCTCATTGTGATTATGTAACATTACGTCTATTTATTTATTTTATTTCTATTTATGTTATTCATGTTAATTGTATGTTTTTCTTTTATTCTATTATTGTAAAGCACTTTGGCCACAGCATAAAGTTGACATTGACTCTAAGATTCCTTGCATTAGAAGAAGGCCTGATGAGAGCACCGTCAAGAGTGACTGAGCTGGTAAGTTGTGCTTCAGTGCCAATATGCAGGAGTTCAGTTTTGTTGCAGTTTCGTTTTAAAGAGTTCTGCTCCATCCAGGGTTTTTGATTTCACTGTGGCAAGATGTGAGCGAGAAAGCCCTGATGAGGTTTCACTTTTAACATTGGAGTCACGTATCATCCGCATAAAAATGATAACCCAGTCCCACAGCTTCGAGTGGGGAGCACACAGATACAGAAGAGCAGGGGGCTTGAGTATCTATGCACACTCAAGATTTCTATTTTTTTTTTGTCTTAATTATCATTTGTGTATATTTTGCACCTTCAAAGTAGTAGACATTTGTGTCAATCAGATGGTGCTAAACCACTGCTCCCCTCACAACCAAAATTCGATTTTACTTCCAGGTTGTAATGCGACAAAACAGGACAAACACCAAGACGGATAAAGAGTTTCGCAGTAAGTTTTAAGGTGTTATTTTTTGTCATTGGGACCC
>JANRMT010062789.1:12799291-12811964 GCA_026402145.1 Polypterus bichir lapradei
AACATTCAAATAAAATGAATGTGGAGTAATCCCTTGTTATTCATGGGTTTAAGACAAAACTGTCAAAAATGACATGAAAACGTACAAAATTTATGACAATTGTATAGATAAATTGTACACTTCTTATGTAAAGTGTAGAGAATTGTCCATTGTTTAATTAAAGTTTAAACAGAATCATACTGACCTTTAAGTATTTTGACACTCTTGATATCCTTCTGCTATGAAACATTCTAACCTGTCATTGTTTACACGTCTTAGACAACTATTATCATACACTGATAATTTCTGGGGGCGGCACGGTGGCGCAGTGGTAGCGCTGCTGCCTCGCAGTTAGGAGCCCTGGGTTCGCTTCCCGGGTCCTCCCTGTGTGGAGTTTGCATGTTCTCCCCGTGTCTGCGTGGGTTTCCTCCGGGCGCTCCGGTTTCCTCCCACAGTCCAAAGACGTGCAGGTTAGGTGGATTGGTGATTCTAAATTGGCCGTAGTGTGTGGGTGTGTTTGTGTGTGTCCTGCGGTGGGTTGGCACCCTGCCCAGGATTGGTTCCTGCCTCGTGCCCTGTGTTGGCTGGGATTGGCTCCAGCAGACCCCCGTGACCCTGTTCGGATTCAGCGGGTTGGATAATGGATGGATGATAATTTCTGTATTATCTATATCTATTATTTATTTATTTATTTATTTATTTATTTATTTATTTATTATATTATATATCTATTGACAATATTTATGTATTTAAATTGCAAATACCATACATTGCATCAGTGTTCATATTGCTAACTACATGTCAATATTGCTACTACGTGATTGTCTTGTTTTTGCACAATGTCATGTCTTGCTTGTTTTTAAATTTTAAATTTAAATTTAAATTTTAATTCTATTTTTAATTTATTATTTGCACTTCATGTTGTTGTACTGTGGACCCCATGCTTCTCAATTTCGTCTCTCTGTATACTTGTATATGGATGAGATGACAATAAAGTTCACTTTGACTAACGTAAAGTAATCCCTTGAGATTAATAATAATTCTTTATTTATTTGTCACATGCATAGTTATACAGGACAACACGCAGTGAAATGCATCTTTTTCGCATACCCCTTGGTGTCAGAGCGCAGGGTCAGCCATTGTGCAGCACCCCTGGAGCAATTGGAGGTTAAGGGCCTTGCTCAAGGGCCCAGCAGAGTAACATCTCTTTTGGCAGTGACGGGGATTCAAACCGGCAACCTTCGGGATGCCAGCGCAGAGCCTTAGCCTCAGAGCCACACACTTCAGTGTGATTCACAGGTGTTAAGATAAAATCTGTCATAAATGACAAGAAAATTTACAAAATGTATTACATTTGTTTCGAGTAATCGTGTACTTCTTATGTAAAATGCAGAGAACTGTCCATTGTTTTATTAAAGATGAAATAAAATTAATGTAAGGAAATCTCTTGCAATTCATGGGGATTAGGGCCTAGGAGCCCCACAAATGCAAAATTCCGTGAATATGTTTTGGTTTGATTACTGTATATTCTAACAATTGTCCCTAGTGTGTGCTTGGTGCGTGTGTGTGTGTGCGCGCCCTGCGGTAGGCTGGTGCCCTGCCCGGTGTTTGATTCCTGCTTTGCGCCCTGTGTTGGCTGGGCTTGGCTCCAGCAGACCCCCATGAGCCTGTATTTGGATATAGTGGGTTGGATAATGGATGGATGGATATTCTATCAACATTATATTTATTTATTTATATAGCATATTTTCATACAACAATGTAGCTCAAAGTAAGACGTAAATAAGTTGTGAGAAATGCGAAAGAGAACGATCAACTAAATCACGCGTGTGGGGCTGGCTGCCAAGACAAAGGACCAGAGAAAGTGTGTAGTTGAGCTGTTCTTTAGTGAATTGTAACTTTTTCGCTAAAAAAGGGGCTGTGCATTATACACCAGACATAATTCTACAGCAATAATATCTCACATAAATCAATGTAAAATATCGGTTGCTGGGTGCAGTGCACTGTGGCTGCTGTGGCAGTGGTTGCACGATGGGGGTGACAAGTGTCTGCCGGGCTGTGTTCTGAAAAGTACAAAAAGCAATGATTTCACACATAAATCAACATAAAACATCTGTTGCTGGTTCTGTGGCCACTCTCACTGCATGTTCGCTATATCTGGCTACAGTGGCAGCAGCTACACGAGGATGACGTCAGTGGATGGGCAGTGCCAGTGGAAGTCACAGTGTAAAGCAATTTGATTTGAACCTCTTGTCATCGTAAGTGGAGAACGTTGCTGTAGGCGCATCAGCTATCAATCAGCTGATGCCGGTACTTCACTTTTGTTTTTGATCTCGATCTCCAGATCACTTGGCCCAAAATCGGAGTCTGACATGTCAGAGTCCAATTCAGAATAATGAAATATATCCAAAAACATGGTACACTGAGTATTTTACTCTCCAGCCAGATGTCAATGCTATTTTTGCCATTGTTTGCTCTTCACTACTCACACGCACATGCAGGGATTAGACGTCCCAAGTCAACAAGTCTAACGTTCCTCTAAGCAAATAGGGTCTACCTTTATCCTAATGGCCAGTTTTTTCGACATTTACAGCTGATTATCGCCCTCACTCTTCCTGTCAACAAAAGTCGAAATCCACCCTAAAATCTTGAAAATTTAAGGGTGTGCATTATATGTGAGATTTCTATATCGTTCTTTTTTTTCTGAAAATTTTGGGCCAAATCAGCATGCGCATTATACACAAGTGCGGATTATAAGTGAGATTTTACGGTATTCATGATGTCGTGAAGTGGCAACAATTATATGAAGTTTAGTGCAATATTCTACCTTATTATGTTTTCAATCTTCTCCTTCTCTGTGATGGGCTGGCACCCTGCCTGGGATTTGTTCCTGCCTTGCGCCCTGTGTTGGCTGGGATTGGCTAAAGCAGACCCCGTGACCCTGTGTAAGGATATATCCATCCATCCATTATCCAACCCGCTATATCCTAACTACAGAGTCATGGGGGGTCTGCTGGAGCCAATCCCAGCCAACACAGCGCGCAAGGCAGGAAACAAACCCCGGGCAGGGTGCCAGCCCACCATAGAGCACACACACCAAGCACAATTTAGAATCGCCAATGCACCTGACCTGCATGTCTTTGGACTGTGGGAGGAAACCCACGCAGAAACAGGGAGAACATGCAAACTCCACGCAGGGAGGTCCCGGGAAGCGAACTCAGGTCTCCTAACTGCGAGGCAGCAGCGCTACCCACTGCGCCACTCTTGTAAGGATATAGTGGGTTGGAAAATGACTGACTGGCTGACTTCTCCTTCTTTTCCTACTAGATGGACACTTTGAAGATGGGAGTAAACTTATGTTGACAATGGCAGGTGATCTTTACATATAAAAGGCAAAGCCCTCACTGACTCATCACTAATTCTCCCATTTTCCATATAGGAGGGAAGCTGAAAGTTTGCGTGCTCATTTCTTACAGTGTGCTTACAAAAGTTAGGTATGTTTCATGTCCTATTGCAACTCTTAAGGGGGGGAAATGGGTGTACCCCCTAAATTGTATATACAGATAGGGGAAACCCCTCCTCACTATTTCTGTGACTTCCAATTTACGTAAGAAGCCCAAATTTCCATGCTCATCCTTTACACTGTTACTTACAAACGTTAAGTATGTTTTATTTCGCGACAGTGCCCCATAACGAACTTTCGAAAATAACGTCTTCTTTTTGGCGGTTCTCACCATTATGCCGTAAAGAACTTTCAGAACTGACCTCTCCTTTTGGCGGTTTCATTCCTTATTTCCGTTAACAGACTATTTATTTCATGGTATAGATTGGCCGCCCCTGGTTCCCCTTCCTTTTTCCGCACGGCCACTGTCTGAGCACCTATCACGTGCTTGGCTCCCTGCTTATATGCATAAATGACAACCTGCGCTCATGTGCCTCCTCACTCGCTTCCTTACTTTCCTCAGCTGTTCGTCGTGCTCACTGCTCCCTTCTTCTTTACTCCACCACTTCAAGGGTCGAAGGACTGCTCACTCTTCTTTCTGGCTACCTCTAAACCTCACCCATACTGATTCCCCCATGTGTAACATATCCAAGCAGAGCTCCATGGCACAAGTGCTGCGCAATTGTAAGCTCATTGTATGGGATGAATGCACTATGGCACACAGACCAGGGGCCTCATGTATAAACGGTGCGTACGCACAAAAATGTTGCGTACTCCCGTTTCCAAGCTCAAATCGCAATATATAAAACCTAAACTTGGCGTAAAGCCACGCACATTTCCACGGTAGCTTATACACTGGCGTATGCAAGTTCTGGACTCGGTTTTGCAGACTGGTGGCACCCAGTGTCAAAGCAGTGCTACTGTTCCAGTGTGGTTTCCCTTTCTTTTTTAGATCCACATCCCTGACGCGGCTTTATCAAATACACTGAAATTAACCGCATATTGTTTATTAGTTTAATGCATCTGATTGTAATTAACCTGTAACAATATAAATGGTCCACGGAATGGTCAAACTATTCCAAATACCATAACTGCTTTAGCGTTGTTACTCTCACTGCACCACTCGGAGTATTTATATCACTGTATCTGAGTGTGAATCACAGGAGTACAGCAGCTGATCGGAAAGAGAATTACCGGTATACAGCATCAAGCACACGCTTCCTCAGCCATGCTGTCTATTTGAACTGCTCCCATGCGACAAACGCTTCAGAGCCTTTCCTGTACGGACCTCTCGGTTCAGAAATAGTTTCATCCCAAGAACTCTAAACGCACTCAATCAGTTCATCAAGTGCTCCTTTTAGAACTGTTAGTACTTACTGTATAAGTGCGATCACCTCACTGTAAACTTGCACTACAGTTATAATATTACACAACCTGCGCCACTTTATAAAGCGCGTATTTACATATGATGATGATATAATTTTTAAGATGAAATGCAGCAAAATATGTTTATTATATTATACAAATAAAACTTTAACTTCATTTAAATAACCTATACAGTAATCCCTCCTCGATCGCGGGGGTTGCGTTCCAGAACCCCCCGCGATAGATGAAAATCCGCGAAGTAGAAACCATATGTTTGTACGGTTATTTTTATATATTTTAAGCCCTTATAAACTCTCCCACACTGTTAACATTATTAGAGCCCTCTAGACATGAAATAACACCCTTTAGTCAAAAGTTTAAACTGTGCTCCATGACAAGACTGAGATGGCAGTTCTTTCTCACAATTAAAAGAATGCAAACATATCTTCTCTTCAAAGGAGCGCCGTCAGGAGCAGAGAATGTCAGAGAGAGAGTGCGAGATAAAAGCAAACAATCAAAAAATCAATACGTGCTTTTAAGAATGCCGAAGCACCGCGATAAAGCGGCATTTTGTAGCGGAGCGTCCGTATCCTCTAGGCAAACAGCCTCTGTGCAAACAGCCCCTCTACTCACACCCCCTCCATCAGGCAGAGAGAGTGAGAGCGATAGAGAGAAGCAAACAATCAAGCACCGCGCGGGAAGCAATATCTTATATCATTGAGGAGTTTTATTTAATATGTAATACATGCTCTGATTGGGTAGCTTCTAAGCCATCCACCAATAGCGTCCCTTGTATGAAATCAACTGGGCAAACAAACTGAGGAAGCATGTACCATAAATTAAAAGACCCACTGTCCGCAGAAATCCGCGAACCAGCGAAAAATCTGTGATATATATTTAGATATGCTTACATTTAAAATCCGCGATAGAGTGAAGCCGCGAAAGTCGAAGCGTGATATAGCGAGGGATTACTGTATTGTTGATAATTAAACATGTGAGGACACGGTGGTGCAGCGCTAGTGAGCCGCTGGCGCTCCGTTCACGGATTGTTCCTGCCTCGCGGTGTATTCTTGCTGGTGCTGGCGCAACACTGGAAGGATAGAAGGTTAGAATAATTAAACACGTACTACGAAGATATTTCAATGTTCCTTAAACGTTTTGAAGAATCTGCGTTCTAAACTTACAGATGGCTTAACGTCTATTACAGAGCTGATTGTGTGGCGATTGGGTATTTGGAGAAAGAAAAGTAAGGACAGGAATTGGAGGTTAGTACGTTTGAAAGAGACAGTACTGCTACAATAAAGTATTTCATCGAAGCTCACGCATGGTGCAGCAAGCATCTTGCGTGAGATATGAACAATCACCGACATCCCGTGCTCATGTGCCTCCTCACTTGCTTCCTTACTTTCCAACCCGCTATATCCTAACTATAGAGTCACATGGGTCTGCTAGAGCCAATCCCAGCCAGCATAGGGCACAAGGCAGGAACAAACCCTGGGCAGGGTGCCAGCCCACCACAGGACACACACACCAAGCACACACTAGGGACAATTTAGGATTGCCAATGCACCAAACCTGCATGTCTTCAGACTGTGGGAGGAAACCCACGCAGACACGGGGAGAACATGCAAACTCCACGCAGGGAGGACCTGGGAAACAAACCCAGGTCTTCTTACTGCGAGGCAGCAGCGTCACCGTGACGCCCTAGAGACCAAAGTGAATGTGGAAAGCAAAGTACTCTGTTGTTGACGTTTTACGTATTATTGCTGAATCGGAATCTGACTTATCGGACTCTGAATTTGATGTAATTGAAAACTAAAAGTGAGGTGCCTGCATCAGCTGATCAGACCCCAGCTGCTCATAGCGGTGAACACGTTCATGTAGCTGTTGTGCCTGCGTTAACAGTTGTCTGGAAGGACTACCCAGGCATAGATCTGTGGGAGGCAAGTTGGCTACTGGACTTCACAACATGACACAGAGTGCAAGTGGACACTACACTGGGGCATTGGGATTCACACACAGACTACAGGGTATGCGTCCCCTGCTGGCCTCTCCAGCACCTTTCCTAGCAGTAACCCAAAGCTTTTCCTAGATGGTCTCCCAAACAAGTCCTGGCCAGGCCCAAACATGCTGAGCGTCAGGTGGATGACTTCTTCTGAAGTGAAGGTGGTGTGGCTGCAGGAGTGTTAGGTCACTTCATAAACAGCTCTCATGTCTGACTCTGAGGTCGGAAAGTTCTTATTCTAGTCAGACTTCCTACAAGTAATTCTGAAATGCTTGATAACTACCAACACTCGTCTTGCTTTTCCTCATTGACCTTTAGCTCCTGAAAAAACTTACAACACTTCAGTTCAACAAGAGACACAGAAATGGCAAGTAAAGCCGGCAGTGTGAGAGGTTCAGGCGCGCGTGTGTCGACGTGACAGATGCAGGTTAAAGCTTGAGCTAAAATGGGATGCTTGTTCTCGGATTTTTAGATATTGGGACAATTTAAAAGCTAACCAAGCAAGGTTGACAAACTGAATAGTCTCCTCTTATGTGTCAACCACCTGTTGGAAAATAATAAATATGCAAATATTTGTAATGCATTTAGACAACTATGTGGAGATCTGCATTCACCTTGACTTTAAAGAGTCCTTTTCTGTTGAGTGGTGCCACAAAATGTGACACAAAAGCCCAATTAAATCCACTGGGAAGCGCTGACATCAACTCGTGGAATAAAAGACTAAGTTGGACCAAATATGCAATATTTTTAAACTGTTACTAACTCTCCTCTATTCTGTTTATCTTCTCAGTATCTGGACGGGGCACTTGGTGCCACTGCTCTACTGCCAGGCTGCTCTCCTGCATATGGAAACAACAGTCAGTCAGTCATTTTCTAGTCCACTTAGTCCTGAACAGGGTTGAGAGGGTCTGCTGGAGCCAATTCCAGCTAGCATAGGGTACAAGGCAGGAACAAACCCCGGGCAGGGTGCCAGTCCATCGCAGGGCAATCTCACACACACACGGGCCAATTTAGGAACACCGATCCACCTAACCTGCATGTCTTTGGACTGTGGCAGGAAACCGGAGCACACCCCAGACACGGGGAGAACATGCAAACTCCACGCAAGGAGGACCCGGGATCCCAAAACTGGTCTCTTTTCTGCCCCACCATTCCACCCTAAGGAAAAGTGATCTTGAATAAAGGAATGCAGAAAAATGAGAAAGTGTGACCAGTGGGAGACCCGGAGAGTCAGACGATGGCCCCCCTCCCCACCATCAATCATCAGAGAATCTCATCGGATTTGACGGCAAGCACAGACTCCACCATAGAATGACCAGGAGGGGCTGGGAGGCCATTTGGCAGAGGCCTCCAGGATGGTGACTTTCTCTTTGAGTTTCTCTTTTACAATTTTGACTCTCCACTGTTGTCAACTGGCCGTAGCTCATCAGTTTATTAATGGACAGATTTTGTTGGTTTCCATTTTCATTTATTCAGTATCTACCTGGTTCTCAGTGTGTCTTACAAATCTGTATTTATATAAGTACCACTTCTGTATTTAATAATTAGTATCATCCATACTTGCATTTGTACTGAGAATTGTTCACAGCACCCTGCGCCTGCACTCAGTGAGGACTGCGATACAATAAATAAGTTGTGTTGTATTGTATTGTGACGGACAGCAGGACTTTAGGGGTCTTCAGATCTCAAGTTTTGAACAATCGCGTTGAATAGGATGGGTGAGCTTGTTGATATGCATGGCCCACTCCCTTTCCAACTTTGCTATTGTTGTCATATTTGCCTGGTCGATAATCTAACATTATTAGTTGTGATAAGACAGTCCCCGGGCACAGACAGACACTGAATGTCCCAAAACACACACTATTTATTATGAAAGTCCTGCACACAACAGCCCAAACTCAGTCCCTTCTTTTTCTACTCTTCATCTTCTTCTTCTGCCGCTTTTACTCCTCCACACACAAGCTTCATCTTCCTCCTCCCGACTCCGGCTCCCGACTGGAGAAAGGCGGCCTCTTTTATAATCAAACCGGATGTGTTATGGTGCTCCTTGACGATCTTCTGGCGGCACTTCCTGGTGTGGCGGAAGTGCCGCATGAGCACCCGGAAGCACTCCGGGTGTCCCCGGAATTCCTGTGGTGACCACGAGCCCCAATAGGGTTGAGCTTCTATGCTCCGTTTCCGTGGCCCCCATGCAAGCCCTCTCCTGGCCTAGGGGAGGTATAGTCCCTCTCCAGGTACTTCCAGGCATCCCGGCTGGGTATGGCCCCACGGTTTATGTCAAGGCTGGGAATGTGATATCCCGATGCCCTATGATATTAAAAACACGGAAATAAAAATTGGCAGTACCGCAATTTGTTTCCAGGATTAAAATATAAGAAGTCCAGTCCCATCAAGTGCCCTCCCTCTGCCCACCTAAAGGTCTGCACACGTCGCTGATTTGAATACAAACCCATAGTTCTTCCTGCTTCTGGGGATATAATACCCTCATTATCATCACTGTTTACTTTGTATGGCTTTTTTGTTCATGTTCTTCAAGGCGGTTGCGATGGATATTTGAGCCCACCCTATATAAGTCCAGCCAGTCAACAATAAGCTCATTGAATGCTGCTGTTGAAAGAACTTCACATTGCACAAGTAAAAAAAATAAAATAAAATAAAATGCCAGTTGTGTGTTTTGTGACTCAGTGGGCAGGAGGAGGAAGTGGAATTTACGACCTGAAATCTTTGTGCCCCTTTGACTCCCCTGGGTGGGGTGGAACTCAGCAAAGCAGCAAAAATCCAAAGACGTCAGGAAGAATTAAAGACCATCGGCGGCTTGGCTTCTACTAACGGAACTTGAATAGAAAGAGTTTGGAGATGCCACCACACAAGCCGAGAGCCTTTCAAGCACTCAAAGTGTGGCTAAACGTTGGGAGGAGTTTGCACCTTCGCCGAATGCCCATCTGTATTTTACTCTGTTTTATCCTCCCCTAATCAGATGTGTTTCTCGTGTGACTATATGGCGTGATATGCGCTTGGAGTGCTGGGTTCAAGTTTAGTCAAACCTGTTTGGTCAGTTAACAGCACAGAAACATAACTTAACATCATCTAACATCCTCAGGCCTCCGTTATGTGGGTAGACAGGGCCTATCCTGGCAGCACAGCACTGGGTGGGCTGTTTGAGATGCCAGTCTAGCACAGGGCACATCTGCCCACATCCAGGTCATCTAACATCTCTTGATTACACAGTGCCCTTCATATAGATATTTCACTGTTATAAAATGTTAAAAGCTCCTTCTGTCATCATCACGTCTGTCTGTCTGCATAAAATAACTCCGCTCCCATTTTGTTAACGTTTAGTACACTTATTCTTTAAGGGAATGCTCCATCCAAAATGATATTTTTTTTAATATGTAACTTACCCCGTGTAGTTTGTGGTGATGGCTAAGAATTTTTTTTAAATCTCGTGCTTTCATACAGCAGGATTTCGTACAGCAATATTTGAATATTTGATGAAATAAAGAAACACAAAAAACGCTCCACCTTTCAAAACACTTAACTACTGTAAGTCCACAAACACACCTCAGTGCTGCACCTAACAAGTCTGAACTGGTTCAATCCAGTCCAAGGAATCCCTGGACAAAAAGCAGAAACCAACTCTGACCATCGCATGGCACACTCACTGAACTGGGCATCGGGGCCAGCACATCAGCCGAGCTCGGCCCCCACCTGAGACTTAATCTGCAACATCAGGTAACTCGGGTGGGACGGAAAAAGCTAAGCATGCTGACCTCAAAGGGACTTTGGCCAACACACAGCAGGCGAGGCCAGAGGGCCTGCGGCATTTCACACACAAACTGGGCGCTCCGCTCAAAAACACACTGCGCCCATAATGTAAATAAGAAAAAAAAAAAAAAAAGTTGGGGCCTGTCATTGAGGAATTGAAGAAAACAAACAAGTAAAAAAAATTAAAATCACAAAAAGTGCTGAGATGTAAATTCAACATAGGATCCATAAGAGGAGTAAATGTGCGTTTCTATCAGTTAGTCAGTCAATAAATCATTTATGAACATATCATCCAATCAATTAGTGAAGCAGTCAATCATTCAGTCAATCAACCAATGAAATGAATTGCTGACTATAAGTCACTAAATCAACCCATCAGCCCATCAGTCCCTCCCTCGCTCAGCAAATCAATCAATCAATCAATCAGTAAAATACTAAATGGCCAAATGTATGTGGCACCCCTTCAATCTACTGATTAATTTCCTTTTTGAAATAACTTTATTATTAAAGAATAAATCATTTTTAAATAAATCAAAATACCAAATAATTTAATTATTATTTAATTTAGTTATTTATGCTCACACTATATGACTAAAAGTATGGGAACGCTCTTCCAAACTACTTGTTAATTTAATAATTTCATAAATAATTAAGAATGTTTAAACAATCTATCGATATATATAAAATCCAACGTCTGCCCGTCTGTCTGTCTGTCTGTCTGTCCAGTTTTCACGAGAGAACTACTTAATTGATTTACATCGGGTTTTTTTCTTTCATTTGCTTGAACATTCCAATTGATTTTGCGATTTCTCTCATCACGCTAAGTATCAGAGTTCGCTTGCAGGAGTGATATATTTGCACTCATCCGAGACAGAGGCTGTGGGCCAAGGGGAGGGGGGAGCTTGACGTCAGGAGTGGGGAGCCGGGTGGGACTCTCCTCACTGTCCTGTTTCATGCGGCTATCAAACATCACCTTATTTTTTTTTTTCTCTGAGCCCCATAATGCTTTGCAAGGCCAGCGTGACATCACAGAGCTGTAGCAGCCATGCTGAATGGGGATGTCACTACCTGATCTGTGCTACCTGCACATAACTTTCACACATGTGTACTCCACCTCATTTTTGTGGTGCTGCCCGATCTGTTAAGCACACACGTGAACAACTTACAGCGTGATGTCACTATCAGAGCAATACTCGAGACGGATTTGCAACCCACATGCATTTCATTTGATTGGTACACTAGCTGACCATAATGAGAATGCTATGAAAATACAGTTATGCGCCGATATATGACCGCCTGAGTTGAGGCAATTCGTACTTATGGCCAAGGGCCATAGGAAAACAACAGGCTACTAATGTTCTAGAAATTGTCAAAAATGGCCACAGTATTAAATATTTCATTATTATTATTATTTCTCACTAGGGGGCTCCGCCCCCTGCTTGCTTCGCTCACCCACCCCCGGGTTTGGTTTACCGGATATACAATTTAAAGAGATTGTTATTTTCTTGGGAATTGTTACATATGCATTATTTTCACTTTTATTTTAAAACTTTCGTAAAAACAATACTTGTCCTTTAATTCCAGCCCCGGGTGTGGTTAAATCTTTCTCACAGGACGTATAACACTGCTCATGTTGTGAAAGGGGGGCGGCTGAACACACGCTAAGGACATGCCGTCGGATCATCTGCTGTCTTTCTGCTGCTGCTGGCGAGCTGCGTGTTCTTTTTGTCGCACTGCACGACGATAATTCAAAAGCCTGTACTTCAGCTGTCCTTTTGCCACGTCGCGTCTCTACTGCTTGCGTTGTGAAGGGGTTGTGATTGAGGTCATTGATGTTAGGTAGAATGCCTAGAGGGGGCTGGGTGGTCTCGTGGCCTCAGAACCCCTGCAGATTTTATTTTTTTCTCCAGCTGTCTAGAGTTTTTTTTTTTGTTGCTTTTTCTGTCCTACCTGGCCATCGGACCTTACTCTTATTCTATGTTAATCATTGTTCCCTAATTTTATTTATTTATTCTCTCTATTTTCTCTTTCTTCATCATGTAAAGCACTTTGAGCTATATTGTTTGTATGAAAATGTGCTATAGAAATAAATGTTGTTTTTGTTGTTCAGGTACAAG
>JANRMT010062789.1:12816454-12845577 GCA_026402145.1 Polypterus bichir lapradei
ATCTCTCAGATTTGCACTGTGGAGGGCTGGATTGTGGTGCGGTGCTGCGCTGAACGGTGAGGGCTGAGTAGACAGTTCAGCTGATGTCAGCAGGAAGGACTCCACTTGCAATGTTCATAATCTGTACCTGCTTGGCCTAAGCCGGGAGTCCTCCTTTGCCTAAAGCCATAAAGAAGCAGCTTCTGATCACTGTTGTAATCTCGACTCCACAGCAAAACACCCTGCCGTAATTTTAATGCTGAAAACGTCACTGGTAGTGCATTAAATTATTCACTAGGTTATTTGTAAATGAATAATCCATTCACATCTAAACAGACCATCTATAATTGACAACTACAGTATTTTTTTTTTTTGCGAATTATAAAATTAATGCTCCACTAGGCTTGAGGTCGGGAAGCTGGGAGGAGACGAGCCAGCTAGTGTCCCTGCACTGAGTACTGCCAACATTGAGGACAGGCCTGACCAGCTGAAAACTCAAAGTAGAAATGTTGGCCTTGTTAATACAGCTGGGAATTTTTTCTCCATAGATGGACCAGGTTCACTGTTGGGAATGCCATGGTGGAAAAGTTGTTTTGCTTACAAGGCAACCTAAAAAGCCACAATGGCAATAAATTGTGAGACCAGTTTTGTTATTTGGGTTGAAGATAGTGGCACTGACCAGAATGCAGAGAGACAGAGCTGGAGGTGGCAGAATTAAAGATGCTAAGATTTGCATTGGGGGTGATGAGGATGGACAGGATTAGAAATGAGGACATTAGAGGGTCAGCTCAAGTGGGACAGTTGGGAGACCAAGTCAGAGAGGCGAGATTACGTTGGTTTGGACATGTGCAGAAGAGAGATGCTGGGTATATTGGGTGAAGGATGCTAAGGATAGAGCTGCTAGGGAAGAGGAGAAGAGGAAGGCCTAAGAGAAGGTTTATGGATGTGGTGAGAGAGGACATGCAGGTGATGGGTGTAACAGAACAAGATGACGAGGACAGGAAGATATGGAAAAAGATGATCTGCTATGGCGACCCCTAACTGGAGCAGCCAAAAGAAGAAGAAGAAGAAGAAGAAGAAGAAGAAGGGCTAATTTTTTTTTTCTTTTCTCCTAGGGCTGAATATTTTTTCAAAAAATGCAGTTTTCTAAAAAGCAATGGTTTCACTTACAATTCAACATAAAATATTTTATTTATAACAGATTTCTCCGTGTTTTATGTTCCATGAGCCTCTACCATAAGTCAATTCATATACTTATTACAAACATATTACATACCCGTTTGTCTTATCACTCATACGCTGACAGGGACTTTCCGGAAAAAATCAGCTCCCTGTCTTTTATTTTCAATTTCCAGATTGCTTGCATCAAAATTGGAGTTTGATAAGTCAGAGTCCGATTTAGCACAATTATGGCAAAACCAAAAAGTCAATAAATAATGTGCAGAGTATTTTGCTTTGTGCATTCACTTCGCTCTCTCGCCCAGCGTCGATGCCATTCCAGACGTTGTTTACTCTACGCTACTCACGCACACGCAGGCATTCAATGTCAGGTCAACAAGTCTAAAAGTCCTCCTAGCAAAGAGGGTCTACCTAAATACAAGTTGCACATCTGCCCTCAACCTCTGCTGTCAACAAAAGTCGACATCCGCCCTAAAAGAGTTAACCACAACAGCAACGCAAATCAGTCAGCACACAAATAATTGTTCTGACTCAGAAGAGACAGTGATGATTTTTAAGTGAGAAGACCTGGAGATGGGATGTAGTCCAGCCTGTCATTCGTTAATCCAAGAATCAAAGTGTTTTGGATTAAATGTCTAATTGGCTCATATGTTTTACTAGCCATGTGCGCCCAACTATGTTGCGCGTGTTAAAGTTGTCTGTGAAGGGCTCCCTGTTTAAACGCGGCTGCCAGTCATGAACTGGGCCCTTCGTCGCACAGCATTATGATTTTTTATAAGGGAAACAAAATTACAAAAGAAAACCCTTGGATATTGATTCGATAGGAACGGCCTACTCGGAATCACTGTCCGAATCGTAATTATGTGGTGGTGTAGGAGCATTTCTGCTTCTGTCCGTTCACAGTCCGTCTCGTTTTCACGACGCTGTCATTTCCTCTCACAATGTCTTCTCAACCTTTCTCCAATCTCGCAGGTTGCTTTGTGGCAATCCAAAGAGTAAGGCAATATACACGGAGCAATGGTTATAAAAGGGGGACACATAGGTATCCAGGCTCTTTAAAGCATAAATGGGGATAACTTCGCTGACATGTGAGCAAGCCACGGTACAACTGTGAGACGCGCAGCACCCGCCGGCTACAACGGAACAATAATAATTTCCGGAACGTGTTGTTACGTTGTCATTCATTTCACCCACTGTCTTTCTTTCATTCATATGTTACGTAGGCACGTACCTTTTATCTTTGGCAATCTTATTCTCTAACCAGGCCTCAGGAGCTAACCAGCGTAACACTGTCCACCACCCCTTTCGTTATTCCGGCACATTGTTAACATCCGTGAGTAACAACAACGTACTAAACTGGAAGGTGGTCTACGCATGCGTGGAATTCGCGGACAAACAAAGATCAAGATCTAAATGAAGATCTCTTTAGTTAATTTAAAGCACAACAATTTGTTTAGTTTGAATGTCTGTGTTTTGAGGTGTGACTGGAGTACTACAGTCTTCAGTAGTATAAGGCTGGAGGAGATTCTTAATGCAGTGCCTATGTTTTAGCTGTCTCTCTACTGCCATCTAGTGCTTCTTCTAATTCATTCGCGGACAAACAAAGATCAAGATCCAAATGAAGATTATATATAGAGATTGTTAAATTACCGTGTATACTCGCGGATAAGTTCTCCCGCGGGTAAGTCGGGACTTGATTTTACCATATAATTTCTGGTATTTTATAATGTCGGTTATATAAATCGAATGCGGAAAAGTCACCCTATTGGTCCAAGAGATTATGATATGCTCATGCCCACTTGAGAGAGTAACCACGGAGCACACGGCCTTTTTTTTCTATGTGGGTGCAGCATAGCGCTGTATCATCGTGTACTCCTAACCTCGTTCTCTCTCTATTGTGCCTACGTGACCACAAGGTAATACCCAAACTATTCCGAAGCAACGTTTCCACTTATTTCTGTTTTTTGTATCTTACACCCTCGTACACCTTTATCGTAAGAGCATCCCTTATCTACGATGGAGAGTTTGATCAGAAGAAAATATGAAGCTGGTTTTAAATTAAACATCATTAAAGTGGCAAAAGAAATTGGTAACTGCGCTGCTGCAACAAATGTGTCTGAGAAACTGATGAGAGATCGGAGGAGGCAAGATTTTTAAGTGCTGCATTTTTGAACGGGCGTATAAGTCGGGTCTGATTTTATGACCGATTTTTCAGGTTTCAAGACCCAACTTATACGTGAGTATATACGGTACATTTTTTCAAATTTTATGTTTTTGTTGTGCCGTATATAATTATGTTCTGTCTCTTCAAATGTTCTTTGTGGGATGAATGTTTAAGCCAGTGATCACTGGCATACATTTAAGTTATTTGTTATTGTTTACGTTAATATTGTCATTTATTGTATACCAACATCAAACGCATAGAACCCATCTCAGAATGAAAAGGTGCTTTGTCAAGCAAAAGTTCTACAAGGAACCACGCCAGCCAGTAAAGAACCATAAGGTGCTGTTAAGGAACCAGCATTTTTAAGAGTGATCATTTAATCACCCACCAGCAACCGGAGAAGACTCGTTTTATGCCTAAGAAGTCTACCATCGACCACATCCTGGCACTGAGGGGTTCTCATGGAGTGCAAATGCAAATATTGGCAGAGTTTCTTTGCAGCCTTTGTCGATTTTCGTAAAGCAGTCGACTCAGTCAGTGGGACATTCTGAGGCTTCGCGTGATCCCCCCAAAGATGTTTGATATCATGGCGGGCCTGCACACTGGTACTGTGAGTGTTGTACAGAGTGAACCTCTGCGTTTTACCCAGTTGATTCTGGGGTTCGTCAGGGGTCTGTTCTCCTCCTACTCTGTTCAGTGCTTATATGGACTGGGTGTTGGGCAAGGTCGTGGGCTCCAGTGGCTGCCGGGCATCTGTTGGTGAAGAAAGATTCACAGATCTTGACTTTGCTGACGATGCTGTGATCTTCACAGAGTCAATGGAGGCTCTGATCGGAGGTCTCGAGAGACTGAGTGAGGAGTCTGAGTGTCTGGGCTTGTGAGGGTCCTGATAAAAACCAAAGAGCCAGGCCTTTAATGACCTCTTGGGCACGGCCATCAGCAGTGTGTCTGTCTGCGGAGAGAGTGTCGACCTCATCAAGAGGTTTACTGACCTTGGCAGTGACATTCACGGCTCTGGTGACTCTTCCTATGAAATCAGTAGACAGATTCGGTGAGGATGGGGGGTCATGGGGTCACTGGAAAAGGGTGTGTGGTGCTCCTGATATCTGCAAAAGGATGAAGGTCCAAGTCTTTAGAGTCCTGGTGCTCCCTGTTTGGGCGCTATCCAGTGACCTGAGATGAAGACTGGACTCCTTCATGTGTCTCTTCAGAGAATCCTTGGGTGCCGCTGGTTTGACTTTGTGTTGCTCATGGAGTCCTGAATGAGGCACATGATCTGCATTGTGAGGGAGCATCAGTTATGGCACTACGGCCATGTGGCACGTTTCCCCGAGGGTGATCCAGCTTGTAAGATCCTCATTGTTGGGGACCTGAGTGGCTGGACCAGGCCAAGGGGTCGCCCATGTAACACCTGGCTGCGTGAGACAGAGGGTCATTTCCGAAGGGTGGGACTGGACCACGTGTCTGCCTGGGGGGTTGCCAACCGGGACCCCGAGCTGTTTAGTCATGTGGTGGATGCGGTGACACGCTGTACCAGTGTATGCTCCTCAACCTGACCTGACCTGATTTTTAAGAGTGTGCTTTGTAGAAGTAGTCCACTTGGCAGGGAGAAACCTCTACCGGACACTGGAAGTCCTTCCAGTGTCCAGCTTAAAATGACTCCTAGGGGACTTGGAGTCGAGCAGCAGAGGACAACATTTGTGTGGAGGATGAGGAGCAGGGAGGAAGAAGAGTACAAGGAAGGATTCACCATCCTTATTTATAATGTGCTGTGATAGACAGTTCCCAGAGGACCTGTAAAGGTATCTGAAAGAAATAAAAACTATTGTACTTGAACCCATGAATGTGTTTGTGTCAGATGTGTCCAGGGTTTGGGGCTCAGTGACTCCCCCTGTCATCCACACTATCAAAAGCATAATATTTTGTAATCAGACTATTAGTATGAATGCAAAGCTTAGTGATCGTCACTGCGTCCTTCACCTCTCCTCAACCTGAGGTGTGTGTGTCCATAAGCAAAGGCTGTGCTTTTAAGGGAGTCAGTCAGGGATCCTGGAAAAAATAGGAACTTTGTGAACTTAATTAGCCAAATTTCCCATAAAGGAAAGGATTTGGAAAAAGTTACCAGGAATAATGAATCTAGCAGGAAGGAACAACAGGCAAGGAGAAAAACAAAACAAAACAAAACAAAGTTTTCACTTTCCTTTAGTCCAGGAAATGGAAAAAAAACTGCAGCTTAATTAAGTGAAGTGCGCACTTCAGGAAGGATCTGCAAAACGAGAGCCAAAGTAGGCTGTAAACAATAAGGACGAAAAGCAAAACTTGGGCTTTTAGAAGGAAATCCTGGAGTCTTGACAATTAACCAGACACACGTAAGGAAGGGTATCTGAAGTGAAGGGTACATGATGGTGGGATACCAAAAAAAAAAAATATCGGGAGTGGTCCCCCCTAGACTTTCTCGTATACTCAGATATGGGGATGGATATATGAGGTGTAAACCGCAAGACAAATGATTATATTTTTATATTACTAGAAGGCTTCACTCCCAACTTGCTTCTCTCGGAAACCCGCGGGCCTGCGCCACGTACCAGCCACTTTGCATCTCTACTGCGCACGCTGTGAAGAGACGCAGTCGCTCCTCCGAAACCCCCTCTTAAACGGTGAAACAATGGGAAACAGTTTTTTTTTTTACCTCCTCTTTGCTTGATCAGCTGCTGGCTTGCTGCTGCTGCCGTGCCGCATGATCTGCATCTCACACACGCTTCAATCATTTAAAAGCCTGTACAGCAGCTGTCCTTTTGTCTCACTGCCTTGTTTCTCTTCTCCCCCAGACATCCTCTGCTCCTGTTGGGGGTTCTGCTCCCGAGGTGCGCCCCTATGAAGAGGAAGATTTTCTATTTTTTTAATTGAGAGACAGAACTGTCCCCTCCAACTACTCACGGAGCTCGATTCACTCCTGAAAGAGACTTATGTTTGTTTGAAGTGTCTGAATAACGTTACTGTCTCTCAAATCTCCTGTGTATCCGTGCAGCTCTGTGACCCAAGCGTGACAGCGTATGTGGATTTCACTTTCACCAAACAATAAATCTTTCAATTCTCGTGGATATGCCTCTTCATTGGGAAGAAACACTACTTTTCTCTGATGGCAACATGAATTAGACGATCTACAAGTCTCCGACTTAAAGTTGAAATCCGAACAATATATATTCGATCTCTTTTCGCTGTTCCGTTATTTCACCAAGTAATAATTTCCGTTTGTTTGCGTTAATGCGGTCTTTACTATCATTTTTTGAGACTTTCGAATTTTCGTACTTTCATTATCTCTAGCCTGATCTGCATGTGTACCGCACCAACATTTTTTAAATTCTTTACGACGTTCTACTTTGTCATCTACTCTTTGTCTTTTAATCTCTTGGCACAAAGTCTCGTTTCGCGGGACGTGAAAGTGCCTCTCTGAGAAAGTCGTCTCGTCTCGTCCCACAATTTTTGTATATAATAGAGAGAGGTACATTAAAGAACCATCAACAACAAATCAAATCAAATTAATAATAATTTATATAAGTGTTGATGCAACTGCAATATCTTCACCAGTTGCACTGACTGATTGCATTCAGAAAATCAATCAGTGGATGACAGCTAATTTTTTTACGACTTAATGCTGATAAAACAGAAATCATATTGGTTGGTACCAAATCTGTCCTCTCTATCCTTCGTGGGCTAAAAATTGACGTCAATAGGATCCTGGTTGAGCCCTCAGCATCAGTCCATAATTTGGGTGTCATCTTTGATCAGCTCCTTACCTTCCAACCACACATTAGCTCAATCGTACAGACAGCTTTTCTCGTCTCCGTAACATTGCTCATCTGCAGTCTTTCCTCTGTGTGTGTGAAGGATATTGAAACACCGATTGATGCTTTCATCACCACCCGTCTGGACGATTGCATTGCATTGTTTTATGGCCTCCTGACTAATTACATCAATAGATTACAATATGTTCAGAATTCTGCTGCTTGTTTACTTACACACACTAAAAAAATCTGCTCCCATCACTCTTGTCCTCTGTGATTTGCATCGGTTACCAGTTTCTTCAAGAATCAAATATGGAATTATTCTCATCGTCTTTAAAGCCCTTCGTGGTTTAGCCCCTCATTATCTGTCTGAGCTGCTGCTTCCTTCCTAACACTCCTGCCCGTGTATTAAGATCATCGGACGCCACCTTACTCACTGTACCTAAATACATGTTAGCAACTGTGGGTGGCAGAGCTTTCAGTGTGATGGCCCCTAAAATTTGGAATGCTCTTCCTCTCATGATTGGCGAGGAAAAATCTATTATTCATTTCAAACTCCTGTGAAAAACACATCTTTTCAAAGAGTATTATTAGTTTTCTTTTATGTAAATTCTATCCATCCATTATCCAACCCGCTATATTCTAATTACAGGGTCACAGAGGTCTGATGGAGCCAATCCCACCCAACATAGGGCGCAAGGCAGGAAACAAACCCTGGGCAGGGCGCCAGCCCACCGCAGGGCACACACACACACGGGACAATTTAGAATCGCCAATGCACCTAGCCTGCATGTCTTTGGACTGTGGGAGGAAACCGGAGCATCCGGAGGAAACCCACGCAGACAACATGCAAACTCCACGCAGGGAGGACCCGGAAAGCAAACCCAGGTCTTCTTACTGTGAGGCAGCAGCGCTACCACTGTGCCACCATGCCCCCTAGAGACCAAAGTGAATGTGGAAAGCAAAGTACTCTGTTGTTGACGTTTTATGTATTATTGCTGAATCTGAATCTGACTTATCGGACTCTGAATTTGATGTAATTGAAAACAAAAAGTGAGGTGCCTGCATCAACTGATCAGAACCCAGCTGGTCATAGTGGTGAACATGTTTGTGTTCGGAGGAAACCCACGCAGACACGGGGAGAACATGCAAACTCCACACAGGGAGGACCCGGGAAATGAACCCAGGTCTCCTAACTGCGAGGCAGCAGCGCTACCCACTGCGCCACCGTGCCACCCATATGTAACTTCTACTGTCTTCTTAATGTGTTTTTGTTGAATTGTAAAGTGTCCTTGAGGGTATTAAAGGCGCTATATAATTAAAACTTATTATTATTAATAATATATTGAACAATTATTATAAAAGTAAAGTTGAATAAATCGGATTCAACGGCTGCATAAATAAAAAAGTACCACTTCCGATTAGCAGACATAGCTCAAATGTTGATAGAAATCTACATTTTGTCCCTAATACTTGTATGCAAAATTTGGTTGATCTAAGTGAAAGCAAACTCAAGTTTACACACACACAGACATAATTCCAAAAATGGTATTTTCGGATTCAGGGAGGTCTAAATTTGTCGAGATTCATTAAAATCTTGAAATCGAATTTTTGGACGATTACAATGCTTTCCCTATACGCTGTATACGAGAAAGTCAGGGAGGTCTAAAGCGTCGCGATTCTTCCAAAATCTCGACATCAAATTTTTGTACGATTACAATACTTTCCCTATACTTTGTATACAAGAAAGTAAAAATCAATAAAGAGTAAAGTGAAGGAAGATTGGTCTTTGAGTGAGTCTGTCTTTGAACCCGGAAAAACCGGAGCTCAGTTAGCTAATCCTGACTGGAGTGGAAAATACGTGATGGAAGAAAATTGAAGCATTTATTTGTACTGTAATTAGGTTAATATGTCCATACTTCTACGTTTTCTTTAAAACATTTGTCACCTTTCATCCACACTACCCTGCCATTTGTAGCTCCCATAAAAACTGAGACTTTTGAAAACGCTCTTCATATGTCCGTTGTGGCAGATGCCTGGGATGCCTCTATACTGGAAGGACCAGGGGAGAGAGCTTATCCAGGGCACTACCTCCCCCCAGAATCCTACAGAACAGCCCCCCGGGCTTGCAGCAGTGCCACAGGTTTGGAGCATGCAAGTTCAACCCTGCTAGGGCCCGTGGTCACCACCAGTGGGCGCCTGGAGAATTGCTGAGCCTTTGGTTGCAGTACTTCCGACACACCAAGAAGTGCTGCTGGAAGAAGGTCATCGAGCACCTGAAACAGTTCGGGAGAGTCGGGAGATGGAGGACGACGCTTGCCAGAAGGAGTGGAGGTGGACAGAAGAGAAGATGAGAGAGAGAGAAAGAAAACAAGAAAAGACGTGTGCTTTGTGTTGCTGTATTTGTGCTCGGAACTGTGCTGTGAAGGTGGGAAATGAAGGAAAGCGTTTCCCATTGGGAAAAATAAAAAAAAGGCATGTGCTGAACTTGTGTCCATATCTGTCTGTGTCGGGGTTTGGGCAGCAGGAGCTCCCTCTAGTGGCCACACGATATATTCCTGAAAACACAGCACTGCAGTGTGGACGGTTGAATGCAGAGACTTTTCAAAATGCATACTAACTGCGTGCGCTCCAATTGATTTGTGTTTATTACATAGCCCTGTCCTATCTGGATTCTGCTCATTACAACACCTCGCTCCCAGATTGGTCACCCTTCATGGAAGAAGCAACAAAGCAGACAGAGAATCGCTTTCCATGGCACTTGTTGTGTTGTGCACCTGTATGAATCTCCATTGCGCTTTGAATAGTTTGAAACATGTCACGGGTCTGTACGTGGGAAACGGCTTAAGGACTCTGGTGATGGTAATTAGCCTCCAAAAAAGGGGCTGGCGCTGTTGTCTAATACCTTTTCTTTTCCTCCCTCAGTAGAACAGAAGATCGACACCCAAACTATCACTGACGTCACTTCTGCTGTCCGCCCCCCTGAACCCACCCCTTCCTGCCTGGGCCACATAAAACCAGATACACCGCCATTTGACTCCTGTCTGTAAAGACGTACTCACGTTTCCTTTGACCTTTTGATTACTTTCCTATCATCCATTTAAGAAGGGTTCACCATGAAGCCCCAAACCTCTTTCGAATCTCTGTGTTCTTTAGTCACAAGTGAAACCTGCTGAAATTCAACAAAGGATGATGGCTTGTGCAGATCAGTTAACTATTTGGGTACCCATCTTGTGCAAACTTTACGGTACCCGAATTCATTATGCGCTACGGCGTGTGCAGATCCAGAGCCGATATCCAAATGTGCAGCAGTAAGATAAACAATGTAATCCAATGGTCTTCTCTGATGAAGGCGTTCGCCATGTTGACGTGGGCTTGTGGGTACGATGTGGATGGTCGCCCAGATGGAGTTTCATCAGTTACACTTGTTCTACCCACTTTAAACCTTTCTACTGTGACAGTAGGGGTCGCTGTCGACCCTCCAAACCTGCACACAACATGTTGAGACACCAGGTAAAATAACCAGAAATGATTTTAATTTTCCAATAATGTGCACCATCACCTCCACAATACACAATAAATCAATAATAAATCCTCCTCTCCACCCAGCAGCTCCATTAAACTTCCTCCCAACTCCGGCTCCATCAGCTGGGTTTCCCACAGTCCTTTTATAGTCCGTGACCCGGAAGTGCTTCTGTCCTTCAGTCCATGTGATGCCATAGCACTTCCAGGTCAGATGAAAACTTCTCCTTTTCCTTCAGCCCGAAAGTACTTCATTTCTTCCATCCCCATCACTAGGGAGTACTTCCGGGCTATAATAGAAACCATCATGCCTCCCCTGCAGCATACCCACGGTATCCAGCAGGGCTGTGAAGTAAAACTCCAATGTCCATAATGCCCTGCGGGAATTCGGGGCACCTCCATGTTACAGGGAGGACTCCATCTAGTGTCGTGGGGGTGTTGGCCGGGATAAACTGCCGGCCATCTCTCACACTACCCATTTATAAACTTTTCGGCGAGTCCTGCCGTTTGCACTTCCGTACTGAGACAACATCCTACGGTGAATTTCAGCAGGTTTGACTCCCTTTGCCCCAAGAAATCTCACAGAGGCACATTGTTCAACAATTTTGCAGTTCCACAGTGGAGTGTCCATGTTCACATGTTCATTTAACCTTGGCTTCAACTAGACTAACAGCAGAGTGCTGCGCTATGTGTGTTCAAACTACCCATAAGCCAGCGTTTCTCAACCTTTAAGTATTTGCGACACGAGCTTTCATAACAGTTTTAATCGCGCCCCCCATAACGTTTTTTGAAAGGAGCCCACTAATACCAATTTGTTCTTTTTTAATTAATGATATATATCGTACATGCAAATTTTATTATACCTACTTAACTTTTATCGACATTTATCTAAATCTATATTTATTTTTCTAGTATCAGAATGTAGTTTATGTTCATTTCTTTTGGTTTCAATAGATGTATTTTTCATATTTTTGATTTTTGTTTTCTTTTTCACATCCTCACGCCCCCCTTTTTGTTACTTCGCGCCCCCCTAGGGGGGCCCGCCCCACAGTTTGAGATCCACTGCCATAAGCCAATGCAAATGTGTTGCATCGCGTCAACTTCTATCCATTGTGGTTACTGCTTGATTTTCAAATTGCCTTTACTTTTAGATTTATCCTCATACATCAGCCCTGGATGGATGAGTCACCAGCTTCAGTGCCAGCTTTAGGGGAGCCTAGGAAAAAATGGCAAACCTGCAAAAGTCTCAAAGTAATTCCAGCAAGTGGTCCTCCTAAAGATAGTGAGCGACTCAAAAGAGCGACGTGGAGAGCGAGAGTCCATTGGCACGTTGGGCGTACGTGAACACTGGTGTGGTGCTACAGTATTCATTGAGTGACCATTTTAATTTAACCTTGGCTTCAACTAGACTAATGGCAGAGTGCTGCGCTATGTGTGTTCAAACTACCCATAAGCCATTGCAAACATGTTGCATTGTGGCTACTGCATCATTTTCAAATTGCCTTTACTTTTCGATTTATCTTTATGCATCAGCCCTGGGTGGATGAGTCACCAGCCGTAGTCTCTGGCATTCCATCATACAGATGAGCAGCTTCAGTGCCAGCTTTAGGGGAGCCTAGAAAGACACGGCAAGCCTGCCAAAGTCTCAAATTAATTCCAGCAAGTGCGGCAGCAGCAAGTGGTCCTCCTAAGGATAGTGAGCGACTCAAAAGAGCGACGTGGAGAGCGAGAGTCCATTGGCACACTCGGATTACATAAGCACTGGTTTGGTGCTACAATATTCATGGAGTGTCCATGTTCATTTGTCCTCGGCTCCAACGAGACTAACAGCAAAGCGCTGTGCTGTGTGAGTTCAAACTACCCATAAACCTTTGCAAACGTGTTATTGCATCAGCTTCTATCCATTGCTGTTTCTACATAATGCTCAAATTGCCTTTACTTTTTGATTTTATCCTATTTTATTTGGTCCTCCTAAGGATAGTGAGTGACTCAAAACAGCAACGTGGAGAGCGAGAGTCCATTGGTACATTCGGCGTAGGTGAACATTGGTGTGGTGCTACAATATTCATGGAGTGTCCATTTTAATTTAACCTTGGCTTCAACTAAACCATTGTCGGGCAACTGGTGCGCGCCGTGGAATTTTCTAGGGGTGCCGCGAAAACTTTTGTAAAATATTTAAAATTGCTAGTGTTTTTGAACTTTTGGTTGATTAAAAAGGTAATGTTTAAAAAAAAATATTTTATGTTGGAAAAACAGATAACGGTTAATCAGATTGTTGAATAAACAAATGTATTTATTTTGAATGCGAGTTAAAATTTTCGCTGTTCACCATTCATCATAATATCAACACCAGCGGTGTCAAAAACACATCTCAAGAGACTTAAAAGTCTCGTTGTTAGAAGATCTCGCTCACTGTACGGATAGAAGAAGGCGGAGCAAATATAGAACGAGAAAATACGAATGCTACATTTGGGCTCTTGCCGACGAGAGAGTATCGCTGTAGCTGCAGCTCTCACCACTTAATCGTCTGAGTATTACTATGGAAAAATTAACCTTATTTTCGCTCTGACACCGCTGATCAACACGGTAAACTTTGTAAACTCAGTGACCTTTTCCAGTTCTTTGTGGTGAAAAACATTTTGTTGTGACGCAAGCATTCGATACTTCCTTGTAATTTAATTCTCAACGATTATCACTCGCTTTTTATTTACGGTAATTTTAATTAAACCTTATCTAGAAAAATTCATACATAATTTATTCTCGTCACAACTTTATTTATGGGCAGTCCCTCAGGTGCACCACGAAAGAAAATTTTTGGACTTAGTGCGCCGCAACTCGAAAAAAGGTTGCCTTTCACTGAACTAAACTAATGGCAGAGTGTTGCGCTATGTGTGTTCAGACTACCCATAAGCCATTGCAAATGTGTTGCATCACGTCAACTTCTATCTATTTTGATTACTGCATCATTTTCAAATTGCCTTTACTTTTCGATTTATCTTTATACATCAGCCCTGGGTGGATGAGTCACCAGCCGTAGTCTTTGGCATTCCATCATACAGATGAGCAGCTTCAGTGTCAGCTTTAGGGGAGCCTAGAAAGTCACAAATTAATTCCAGCAAGTGGTCCTCCTAAGGATAGTGAGCGACTCAAAAGAGCAACGTGAAGAGTGAAAGACCATTGGCACACTCGGATTAGATAAGCACTGGTTTGGTGCTAAAATATTCATGGAGTGTCCATGTTCATTTGCCCTTGGCCCCAACGAGACTAACAGCAAAGCGCTGTGCTGTGTGCATTCAAACTACCCATAAACCCTTGCAAACGTGTTACTGCATCAGCTTCTATCCGTTGTGGTTTCTGCATAATGTTCAAATGGGGACTGGGCGGTCTCATGGTCTGGAATCCCTGCAGATTTTATTTTTTTTCTCCAGCTGTCTGGAGTTTTTTTTTGTTTTTTCTGTCCACCCTGGCCATCGGACCTTACTTATTCTATGTTAAGTAATGTTGACTTATTTTATTTTCTTACTATGTCTTTTATTCTTCTATTCTTCATTTTGTAAAGCACTTTGAGCTACATTTTTTTGTATGAAAATGTGCTATATAAATAAATGTTGTTGTTGTGCATATAATATAATATAATATAAAGATTGTGTTTTTGTTTACTGTCCACCATGAAAGGTGGTCTACCCCAAAAAACTGGATGGTGGGATAAGCAGGGCAGCAATCTCAAATGAATTGAGCTGAGCCCGCTTCGTCCAATTCCAGGTCACAAGCTGATGTTATTTATGGTTTTAAATTATGAGGAGCATCGCTCTTCTTTTTTTATCTTCACACCGACCTTTATAACTATCGATGCATGCAGTATTGGGTTAGACAATATCTGACACAAAAATTACATTTTATGCAGGACACACACACACACACACATATATATATATATCAATTTTTGCTGGTGGAAGAAGACTTCCAAAAGATATTACCTTTCTGGTTCAGACTTTGCCTCAGGCCATCATCATCAAACTATCGAGGTCATTCCAGCTTCTAGAACAGAAATGGGCTTAAGCAGGCCAAAAAATTGAGGCCGAGGATGCTGAGTTGGTTTTGCAGTTTAATAAATTCAACATGTATTAATTCCATATGTACAACTGCTCATTCTAAATTGGCCCCATGTGAGCGGCTCCATCTCCTGAGGCCAGAGGCGTAACCAGAATTTGTGCGAAAAAAACAAAAACAAAACAAATTTGGCTCCCCTTATATGAAATAAAATCCAATCCAATTACCATCAACGAGATAAGTCAAAGATATAAGCCACGTTAAAGGTCAGTTGTCATAATTAAGCATTCTGGAGTTGTGGCAATGGTAACAACTTTAACCGGAAGAGGCAGAGACTTGCGAAACAACAGCCGTGCAGCCATTATGGGCCCCCTTTGCTGCTGATAATTACCCCACTGCCACAGTTGGTGATTTGCCTGCACCCAGTTGTCTTGGAGTGGAAAATCATTCATTTTTGAACTGCAGACTGTTTATAGGTAAAGGAGGTAAAGAATTTAGGGGTAACTATTGACTCTGACCTGAATTTTAAATCACATATCAATCAGATCACTAGGACAGCATTTCTTCACTTAAGAAATATAACAAAAGTCAGACCTCTTATATCATTGAAAGATGCTGACATATGAGTTCACGCTTTTGTTTTCAGTCGACTAGATTACTGTAACGCATTCCTCTCAGGACCACCCAAAAAAGATATCAATCAATTGCAACGAGTGCAGAATGCAGCTGCTAGAATCTTAACTAGGAAAAGAAAATCCAAGCACATCTCTCCAGTTTTGATGTCACTACACTGGTTACCTGTGTCATTTAGAATTGACTTTAAAATACTGCTTATAATTTACAAAGCCTTAAATAATCTCGCTCCATCTTATATATCGGAGTGTCTGACACCCTATATTCCAAATCGTAACCTTAGATCTTCAAATGAATGTCTGCTTAGAATTCCAAGAGCTAAACTTAAAAGAAGTGCTGAGGTGGCCTTCTGCTGTTATGCACCTAAAATCTGGAATAGCCTGCCAATAGGAATTTGCTAGGCTGGTACGTGGAACACTTTAAAACACTGCTGAAAACATATTACTTTAACATGGCCTTCTCATTACTTCACCTTAATTTAATCCTGATACTCTGTATATTTAATTAATTATCATTACTATTCATGGTGGGTCCAACATCCGTACAAACCCCTACTCTCTCTTCTGTTTCTTTTCCCGGTTTTCTGTGGTGTTGATCTACACCACCAGCACCCGATCAAAGCACCGTGATGTCCTACATTGATGGATTATATGCTAGAAGTCCACGTGACCGTAATCATCAAGTCCTTCCATGAAGACCCTGAATACAATGAGGACTGACCGAGATCGTTGATGTTAGGTAGAATGCCCAGAGGGGACTGGGTGGTCTCATGGCCTGGAACCCCTGCAGATTTTATTTTTTCTCCAGCCGTCTGGAGTTTTTTTTTTGCTTTTTCTTTCCTCCCTGGCCATCGGACCTTACTCTTATTCTATGTTAATTAGTGTTGTCTTATTTTAATTCTTACTTTGTCTTTTATTTCTCTTTTCTTCATCATGTAAAGCACATTGAGCTACATTATTTGTATGAAAATGTGCTATATAAATAAATGTTGTTGTTGTTGTTATATTAAATTTTTATTATGTTGCTGAAAAAGACTCAATTTACAGGATTTTAATTACAGGCATTGCAAGCATCGTTTCTCATATATCCTTCCTGTTATTGAATGGTGGAGAGAAAAGAATACAGAAGTGCTACTTACAATGTCCTACATCTCACAGCACTAAAATGGTATAGTGTGATGCTATTGGATAGCTTTGAAGGGCGCAGGGGCTGCTGGGAAAATGACAGAGCAGGCGGGCCCACAACTGGATTACAACTTGACCACCTTGGATTACGGTTTCTGGCTCGATGTACGTATGTGCTGTCCTGTCCCTGCTTAACCGTGTGAGTTTGTACTGACTGGATACATCTTCATCTTGGGAAGCGCTCCTAATCACCTCATATCTTTACACCGTGTCAGGAACCTGGTAGGACAAAACTTTACATTGCTTTCAGGACTCTGTTCACAAGGCTTTTCATTCACACATCCATCATCATCTGCCCCAAACATACTGGATTGTTAAAGACAGAGTTGTTAGTGTTTATTGTTTGCTATTAGTGTTGTAATAAATTATTGCCATCAGGGAGTGTTTTTTGCTATATTGTATGTTCTTTTTCCATTATTCGATTAACATATTTCATTATTATTTATTGATTCATTTTGCCACTTCTCAGTGTTTCTGTGTGTGAGTGTGTGCATGGCTAGTCGAGGCTGGGTATGTTCCTGGGGTCCCCACAATAAAATAAACAAATCACCATCTTTGGATGATGTGAATCTTAGTGCCCCCATGACCGCTACAAGAAGGCGGGTACATGCCGCAGAGCTACAGCATCTGCTGAATTAATTTATAACCTGGGAACAGATGGACACCGTAGGGCTTGGACGTATTGAATTAGTTTACAGTTTGAGAAAGAAGAAGTGTGGGGGTACTTAAAAGATCAAACACTCCGTGGCCTGTAGAGGGCATCACTGAGCTCCAAAACTACAGACACAAACTACACACACACACAAAGTCCCGGGTTCAAATCCAGCTCTTTTATTTACAATAACGTGTGCCTTTTACAGGCCTTCTTCCTTCAGTATTGTAGCAGTGCTCTCAGACAACACAGTACAGCTCCGATAAGACAATCAGTTACTCCCTTTGCTCCTTCCACTCTCCTCCACTTCTCCAGGGGAGTGTTGTCCAGGTCCTCACCCGACTCCCAAAACAGAGTGGAGGGCTCTCCTTTAACTCAAGACCCGGGAGTACTTCTGGTGCGTAATCAATTTCCTCCAGGTCAGGCAGGACTACAGCAGTCTGTGTATCTTTACTATCCAACATGCTACCCATGGAAGCCCCCACAGAACCTGACAGGGTAGGCCCATGAGACCACAACTCTCATGCTGCCCATGGGGTTTGCCACACGTAATGCTGCCAAGCAGTTTACAGGGGGTGACACTCTGCCCATAGCAGGCAGTCAACCACTGTGCTGACCTTCCCTGTTCCCAAGTCCATCCTGGGAGTTGCTCAGTGGTTGTTAGGTCACCAGCCCCATAGTAGCTACGTAGTAGTAGTACGTCCTTCTACATCCGTGTCCAGACACGGAAAGGAGATATTATCATTTCCTCCCTGACCTTCTGTTATCAAGGCCTTCTAGCCAGTTAAGGGAGTGGGGTGTCGGATCATCCCTCACAACTCTGATCAAAGTCATTTGTCATCAGGACAAGATAGACAATCAAATGTATGCAATGTCACAGGTTGCGAAACCCCACATGTCCATTTTAACATAAATTTGGCTCATCCAAGGGACCAGACATGATTGGTGACAACAGACAGACAGAACATGTGACATCAGAGATGGAGACACGTGTGACCATTTCATCTGGACATCGGAAAACATTACCCATGAATAACACCGGTGGTAAAATCAAAAGCCACCCAGGACAACATCCACCCCTTGACATTTCTGATCTTCAGCAAGCTTTTCTAAGACTGTTTGTCTCCAGATTTTCCTATTTTATTTTCTGTTATATTTTATTCTATATGGCATTGTTATACATTAATAAATACCACATTGCTTTAATTTTTTTTTTTTATACTTTGCCTTTTATCAAGAATGATTGAAATAATAAGATGGCACCAAGTGTGGGGAGGATTGCTGCTTTCTTGCCCACAGGGTTTATTGAGGCTATTCCATCCATTATCCAAATATATCCTAACTACAGGGTCGCGGGGGTCTGCTGGAGCCAATCCCAGCCAACACAGGGCACAAGGCAGGAACAAACCCCAGGCAGGAGGCCAGCCCACTGCAGGGCACACACACAAACCAAGCACACACTAGGGACAATTTAGAATCGCCAATGCACCTAACCTGCATGTCTTTGGACTGTGGGAGGAAACCCACGCAGACAACATGCAAACTCCACGCAGGGAGGACCTGGGAAGTGAACCCAGGTCTCCAAACTGCGAGGCAGCAGCGCTACTACTGCGCCACTGTGCCGTCCGAGGGCATCCTTTAATAATTAAAATAACAGCAGTAAAAAGTAAGACATGGTTTGGATGGTAAGTCGCACAGAACCAAAAGAGCTGCGCCTTTATGTGTGTCGCCAGGACCCACACATGTTTGTTAGCGCTGGTGAAAGTGAATCCCTATGTAGAGAATCCTCCGTGGAACATTGTGGAGTGACTGGCAACTGGAATCATTCGAGACTTTGGCTGGACAGGATTGCTATGTTTACTGTAGGATATACTGTAAGGTAGGGGTGTTGACCTCCAAGCCTGGTGGGCCGCAGTGGCTGCAGGTTTTCATTCTAACCCTTTTCCTAATCCAGTGGCCAGTTTTCACTGCTCATTAACTCCTTTTCCCTTCATTTTAATAGCCCTGTTTTTAAGGATTCAGTCCTCTGAATCAATTTGTTTCTTCATTAAATGGCAGCCAAACAGAAATGAGACGTGAAATGAGCCGACAGATGACCCGCTAAATCGGAACGTCAAACTCCAGCCAATTTCACTCCAACTATTCTCTTAATGAGAAGCCAATTCTTGCTGTTAATTAAAGCCGTTATTGAATATCAGGACTTGCTGCTGCTCTCATTCTGCCACAGCAGACTGTTGATTTTCTGTTTTTTCCAAGATGTTTTGGTGACCTGAGCAGACCAACATGGCCAAGACCTTCACCTTTCTTTATTTTCAGGCTAGCTGGTCATTTGGCGGCTGCTCATTAAGGAAAAAGAAACAAGTAAGGAGTCTGAGTCACGTCAATTAAAACTGATGCAAAACAAGTTAATCAGCAGCAAAAACAGCTCACTAATTATAAGATAGTTAGAATGAAAACCTTTAGCCACTGCAGCCCACCAGGACCGGAGTTGGACACCCCATGTTGTAGAGTGACTGGCATCTGGCCCCACTCGAGACTTTGTCTGTATAAGATAAGATCTCTGTGTATTTGTGAGTTAATCTTCAAGGACAGGAGTAGATGACCCAAAGTAAGTCTCTAGTAAGTCTCACAAACTTCACACTACTGTACTGGATGAGTTGCCCATCCATCACAGGACCCACTCGCAAACGGAGTTTCAAATCGCCAATCAAACCAACCTGTACGTCTTACTAAATGAGTGTGTGGTACCCACCCTAGCCCTTCAAATCTCTTCTGCTGAGGCCTAACAGTTTCACCAGCATGGCCACTGTGCCAGAACAGAGGGTCCTCGTAGCATATGCTAAACTGCTGCCCAAAGGCATTGGCACAGGGGGAGATACGGGTGGCATCATGACCAAAGTGCTATGGGCACTGGCAGATGCCATTTGTAGAGGAATCCACCAAAGAATGCATCAACATCCAGTTAAACAGGTTATTGCTTTTGTTAAAGCTGAGGCGATGCCACAATACCAATGTCGGGGCATCGGGTGGCCTGCTGGTAACAGACCCAGGTAAACAGTTGAAATTCATTGACACCATCTTGGCAACTACACTTAGGTCAGATTACATTTCAATCAACCAAGCTTTGCTGGAGCTCACAGTCCCCCGAGAAGACCAGATTGAAGAAACACACAAAAGAAAGTGGGCCAAGTATGAAAGGGCTGGTGGCAGAGTGTCGGAGCAGGGGATGACAGCAGAGGCTTTGTGGGCCCTGAATCTCCGTGGTATAAGTGGACTGCAGAACACGAGAGCCATCAAGAACATTCTGCAGCTGCAGGGAAGGCATCTAGGTGCCTTTGGACTAGGAGAGCTGAATGTTGGTGTACTAATCTACTTGGACACACGTAGGGGAGCGGATCATCTCCTGCTGGTTCAGCCAGGTGAGGGTGTCTGATGATCAAAGACCCGAAAGACCCATGGGTAGCTGGAAGGGGCTACCTAAGAATCTTAATGTGCCCCCACACCCAAGCCACACACACACCCCACTACACCCCAGGCCATTTCCCTGAACATCTGATTGACTAAAGTCAATAGAAACGCCACATACATAGCGAAGATGAACGGAAAATGACCCAAAGAGGCAACAGAGGTTCGCTCGTCCGTCTGTCAGTCATTTTAAAGCACTCTGATTGGATGATCAGCTGGTACAACAAAAGTGACTTGCTTGCAAGCCGTTGTGATTATTGGTGAGCACACATTTCCGCAATTTCTCCAAGAAAGGAAAGTCTACTTCTCGAGGTTGTGGTAGCGTAGTCGGCACTTATTACGATATCCAATGTTTTGCCTCTTCTGTTTTTTTAGCTGTTTCATTTGACGCAAAAAACCTCCACCGGTTTGTCTGTGGTGGATGTGCAGCAACATTCAGTGCATTTGGTGGATGATGTTATCTGTCTGTCTGGTGTGTTAAGCGTATATTCACCATGCAATATGCGTGTTGTTCATTCAATCCCGTGTCTCTCTCCAGTGCAGTTTTCTAATCGGTAAATATGTTATTTTGTGAACGGAACATCTTTATTATTTGTGGCTCCCGATTTACAAATGGGGGAAGTAAAAACAAGCATCAAGCTTTAGTTTATAGAAAATACAGAAGGAGAAAAAGAATTGAAATAACTTCCCCATCCAGCTCTCATTATTAGTTAAAAGACAGTAATTTGTTATATAAATAAGTAAGAAACTTGCAAAGGGACCGATTTATTGCATTACATGAATGGCGCACGATGAGCAAGTAGAAGGGGGGCTTGCCGTGATTATTCATGTGCAGCATTATCAGGGACTGAAAGATCAGGGGATGGGGGACAGAGATCAGGGGCTTAAGCTCTTAAAGCCCCCCACCTCCTGATGCCACTGTCCATTTCTATACCCGTCCTGTGTTTATATCAGTTACGGCAGCTGCGCCTTCAACGTGTTATTAATTAGTTCAAACACCGTTTAGCTGCAGGTTGATAACGTTAGTTCTTTACAATAATATTGTTGTTCAATCAATTCAGTCTTAATTATGCTTACATGATTGCTTTTCAGGGCAGCACGGTGGCGCAGTGGGTAGCACTGCTGCCTCGCAGTAAGAAGGCCTGGGTTTGCTTCCCGGGTCCTCCCTGCGTGGAGTTTGCATGTTCACCCCGTGTCTGCGTGGGTTTCCTCCCACAGTCCAAAGACATGCAGGTTAGGTGCACTGGCGATCCTAAATTGTCCCTAGTGTGTGTGTGTGTGTCCTGCGGTGTGCTGGCGCCCTGCCCAGGGTTTGTTTCCTGCCTTACGCCCTGTGTTGACTGGGATTGGCTCCTGCAGACCCCCGTGACCCTGTAGTTAGGATATAGCAGGTTGGATACTGGATGGATGATTGCTTTTCCCTTCCATTTATTTCCAGAGAAGTGACTTTTTTTGTCCAACAGAGTGTAATTGCAGACCACAGCTCAGTACCTATGAGGTCAGTCATGTATCGCCCCAACATCGTGAAACGCCCTCAACATCAGTCACGTAACACCCATCGCATTAGACTATGATTAACATTAGGGCCCCGTTACACTGTGGTTAAGATTAGGGTTGTAGGAGGGTTATGTGACTCAAAGGGCGTTTTGTGACCGACGTTGTAGGATTAGAAATAAGGACATTAGAGGGTCACCTCAAGTTGGACGGTTGGGAGACAAAGTCAGAGAGGTGAGATTGCGTTGGTTTGGACATGTGCAGAGGAGAGATGCTGGGTATATTGGGAGAAGGGTGCTAAGGATAGAGCTGACAGGGAAGATGAAGAGAGGAAGGCCTACGAGAAGGTTTATGGATGTGGTGAGAGAGGACATGCAGGTGATGAGTGTGACACAGCAAGAAGCAGAGGACAGAGAGATATGGAAGAAGATGATCTGCTGTGGCAACCACTAACGGGAGCAGCCAAAAGAAGAAGAAGAAGAAGTTGTGGGCATTAACTGGTCTATGTCATGGGTATTGCAAGCTGCTAGACCCTTCTGTTTCTGTGCGCTTATTACTTAACTTGCCCAAAACACGCTATTGTGTGAGCTGTTTGCGTGTGCGCTCTCTACCCGGAGTCTGACTGACCTGCATTGGGCATCCGAGTGGTTATCAGACGAGTAGATGGGTTGAAATACACAAGATATACGAGTTCAAGCAACCGCTCTGGAGGCAAAGCTGAAACAGTAAACTCATTCCTAGTTTAGTTGAAGTCGCCCATAACGTTTCTCCGTTTTAAGATGGATGAGTCCGCATATTAGGCAATGCCTTACAATGGGACGTTTTTTAAAATTTGAATTCTTCGTACAGCGCAATCTAATCTGAATGAAGTCTCGACAAATGTCTACAAAGAATAAGGGTGCCACATCTCAACGAGTGGGGTGGAGGAGGGTGGGATGAGGACCAGGGACGTGCAGTCAGGGGAGACATCATAAAAAGTAAAAAAAAAACTAATAATGATAACATTAAATAAATTTGCCCACTGGTCTGTGCTATAAATTTCTTTTCTGTATGATTCCAACAATGTTGATGACTTTTATAGTCAAATTCGCTGAATTTGTGCATTTCTTGTTCGAATACAGGAGAGAAAGGCGAGGTGCGGCAGCAACGAGACTCACCTCCCCTCGGACTGCGCTCTTCTCACACACGGGGTTGACGCAAGCAGTTGTCGCATGCCTGTTACTGTCTCTCTGTATGTCACCAATATAATATTTGCAGACACGTTTATTATACACCCTGACTCTCCACAGTCTGGCTAATATCTTTAATGAGTGTGTGTGACATATTTAGTCTTGCTGACTGTGTAACGGCCGACCCCTTACCCAGCTGGCAGCTACACTTCCAAGACCTGTGGCCTGGATAAATTACAGAGGCTAATCTATAAATACCAAGCCGTACCTCTAACAAATAAAATTTTCCCCACAATCGACGGTTTAAACATAAGCACACAAAAGCAGATATGTAAAATTAGGTGAATAAATATATTAAATGAAACAATAACAAAAAAAATGCAAATTTCACATGTAGAAAATAAGTATACAGTTGTGCTTGAAAGTTTGTGAACCCTTTAGAATTTTCTATATTTCTGCATAAATATGACCTAAAACATCATCAGATTTTCACTCAAGTCCTAAAAGTAGATAAAGAGAAACCAGTTAAACAAATGAGACAAAAATATTATACTTGGTCATTTATTTATTGAGGAAAATAATCGAATATTACATATTTGTGAGTGGCAAAAGTATGTGAACCTCTAGGATGAGCAGTTAGTTTGAAGGTGAAATTCGAGTCGGGTGTTTTCAATCCAGGGGGCGCATGTGAGCCCAACAGGTGCTCATTGCTGCTGTTCTTCTACACCACGGGTGTCGAACTTCAGTCCTGGAGGGCCACATTCGCTGCAGGTTTTCATTCTAACCATCTTCTTAATTAGTGACCAGATTTTTCTGCTACAGTAATTAACTTCTTTTGCTTTAGTCTTAATTAACGTGACTCAGGCCCCTTAGTTGTTTCTTTTTCCTTAATTAGCAGCCAAACAATAATGAGACATGAAACTAGCCACCACATGAGCAGCTCACGTGTGCCCATCACACAATATCTGAAAATAAAGAAAGGTCCTTCATCAGGTCCTTCCTTGAAAACCCTAAATACAAAGAGGACTGTTTGATTTATGTTAGGTAGATTGCCCAGAGGGGACTGGGTGGTCTCTTGGTCTGGAATCCCTACAGATTTTTTTTTTTTTTTTTCTCTCCAGCTTTTGGAGTTTTTTTTTTTTTTGTTTTTTTCTGTCCACCCTGGCCATCAGACCTTACTTCCATCCATCCATTATCCAACCCGCTGAATCCGAACAGGGTCACGGGGGTCTGCTGGAGCCAATCCCAGCCAACACAGGGCACAAGGCAGGAACCAATCCTGGGCAGGGTGCCAACCCACCACAGGACACACACAAACACACCCACCACACACTACGGCCAATTTAGAATCGCCAATCCACCTAACCTGCATGTCTTTGGACTGTGGGAGGAAACCAGAGTGCCCGGAGGAAACCCACACAGACACGGGGAGAACATGCAAACTCCATGCAGGGAGGACCCGGGAAGCGAACCCAGGTCTCCTAACTGCGAGGCAGCAGCGCTACCACTGCGCCACCGTGCCACCCCAGACCTTACTTATTCTATGTTAATTAATGTTGACTTATGTTTATTTTTTATTGTGTCTTTTATTTTTCTATTCATTTTGTAAAGCACTTTGAGCTACATTTTTTTGTATGAAAATGTGCTATATAAATAAATGTTAATTGATTGATTGAGTGAAGGTCTCAGTATGGTTGATCTCTCGGGTCACCAAATATTTTGATGGTGTTCTTAGACAAAAACAGAAAATCAACAGTTTGGGAAATGAGATGAGAGCAGCGTCGAGCCATGGAATTAAGTAATGGGTTTAATTAACAGCAAGAATCAGCTTCTCATTAAGAGACTGGTTGGAGTGAAATTGGTTGTAGTTTGAAATCTCAGTTTAGCTGATCATCTGTTGGCTCGTTTCAAATCTCATTTCTGTTTGGCTGCCATTTAATGAATAAACAAATCAATTCAGAGGACTGAATCCTTAAAAACAGGACTATTAAAATGAAGGGAAAAGAAATTAATTAGCAATGAAAACTTGTCACTGTTTAGGAAAAAGGGTTAGAATGAAAACCTGCAGCCACTGCGGCCCACCAGGCCTGGAGATCGACACCCCTGTTCTACACAGAGGCTCTGGGCGTCAATAAGTTAGCGACATCAGAAAGTCAAGTGCACTGCAGAGGTCAGTTTATTTTTATTTTTTTGTTCCGACTGACTGCCAAAATAGAAGATTAAGATTTTTAGAAATGAAGGAAAATAAGGAGGACTTACAAGAAAGTGACTTAGATGTTTGTGGAGAAGGATACATCCATCCAGTATCCAACCCACTATACCCGAACTACAGGTTCACAGGGGTCTGCTGCAGCCAATCCCAGCCAACACAGGGCGCAAGGCAGGAAACAAACCCTAGGCGGGGCACACACACACCCCAAGCACAATTTAGGATCGCCAATGCACCTGACCTGCATGTCTTTGGACTGAGAGAGGAAACCAACGCAGGCATAGGGAGAACATGCAAACTCCACGCAGGGAGGACCCAGGAAGTGATCCCAGGTCTCTCTACTGCAAGGCAGCAGCGCTACCCACTGCACCACCGTGCTGCCCAAGAAGGATACAAATAAAGGTAAGATCATAAACGCTTTTCAATTTTATAAAAAACGGGATCAAACTAAGAAAAAAAAAATCAAATATTTTAAAACTAAATTTTGACCTTAACTAAATTATTCCTTTCTTTTTCTTGTTATCCTTTTGTTGAACAGTCTGTATTAAATTTGATTAATGCATCAGAATTAAAAGCTTATAAAAACAACTAAATATTTCACTTAAGGTCAAAATTGAAATATGTTTTTCTCGTACACCACTCTATACTGTACTTCCATTTGTATTGATTTGAGTATGAATTGAGGAATTGCAAAGGCAAATTTAGAACACATGGAGGGTGAGGAGCAAATGCGCTCTCTCCGCTCTCTCTCTCTCTCCGCTATAAACGTAACGTTCTTTCTTAGCCAAATATGCGCCTTACCTGTGAATGTGTAAAGAATGCTAATGAGATATGAAACATAACCAGTAGGCAGTGTGTAAAGCTGACAATTGATTAGTTAATAAGCTACTCTTGTGGGTTCCTATATTTGTAAATCTGACTCTGAAGGAGTCAGTGCCTCACCAGCCATGAACCTCAGCGCGTGTCACTGAGGACGAGATGAGTGGTTTCATGCGGACAGACAGATAGACAGACATGGGCTTTCACAATAAGTGCGATCACACCTAAAAAAGCATATAAAGACTTCATAGTAGACAGATGTCATTGTTTAAAAAAAGTTGGTAAGAAAAGCAGGCTTTTACCCTTAACAACAACACATTGCTATTAATAATTCACGACTGTGTGGAAATCAGTTAGAAACATGTGGACGGTATTCAGTTCAGACATATTAAAGTTCAAGTTCATTGTCATGGCGTCTGAATAAGTATGCGTTGAGAAGAGAGGACTGTTAAAAAGCAACAAATGTGCAGCGAAATAAAAGCACCAGGATACAACCATAAAGGGCATGTTCATTATAGCAAGAACAAAAAAAAAACCCTTCTGACACTTTAGACTGAACAAGCCCTGGGGTTCATCACTGACGATGTGTTCAAGTTGCACCGCAAGGTGTATTACAAACCATGAGGATGTGGGTGGGAAACCGAAGTAACCACGATAAAAATTGACATGGACAAGGAGAGAACACGCAAACTCCACTCGGTCCACGATCTCCCAGGAAGCTGGATATGTAAGGTGGTTAGCATTACTCACTGCGCCACCCTCATTATTATGTATAATAATATAAATGAATATTGCACGGCAAGACATACCAATACAAGTCTAATTACCTAAATGCTGTAAAAATACGTATTAGCACACGTATCATTAGTCAAATTAAACCTTGAATCGGACCTCTGGAAGTGAAGGTGGTGAGGATTACCTGTGTTCCGGGACCCCTTGTGCTGAGCAGCCCCTCCTCTCCGCTCCGTCCCGATCGCGTCGCTTACGTCGCCACACTGCATCAGTGCCGCGCGCCCACGAGCCAAAGGCTCCCTGCGCGCCTCATCCCCGAGGAGAGGCGCGCGCGCACGCGCAGCCCCGCATGACGACAGGAATGGCGATCATCCAAAAAAAAAAAAACGGTTAGTTGGAAAAATAATACAACCGACACGTCGTAAGAGTCGGCCGACCTGCCTGGCTTGCTAACGTGAAGTAACAACATCCCGGCTGTTTCACTTTTCTTTACGCATCGCGAAAGAAGGCGGCGATGCGCGGTGACAAGCCCGCTACGCTACTCGCCAAGTCATTCATTCTCAACTACGCGCTTCAGCTGCCGGCTGCGAAGAGAAGTGCGAGACAGCAGGCAGGGATGATGTCAAACTGAGAGCCGTCCGAGTCCAATCATCATCCCACGGGATGATCACACACCGGGGTCATCTCCTGATTAAGTGCCAACGCATCTGTCTGACTTTCAAAGTCAATCTTGTATTTAAAA
Source organism: Polypterus bichir lapradei (assembly GCA_026402145.1). NCBI lineage: Eukaryota > Metazoa > Chordata > Cladistia > Polypteriformes > Polypteridae > Polypterus > Polypterus bichir. Next base: position 12,844,233 of record JANRMT010062789.1, read on the forward strand.
TTGCGTGCGACAAAAAATTAATTTCTCAATGGCCTAAATGATAATTCATTCATCTGTCATCTTCTTGAAATCAAGGATTCTGATGGGGTCGCAGAGAGCAGAAGCATATCCTGGGTGAACCTGTCAATGACGGGGCGCTCTGACACCCAGGTGGCATGAGGTGGCATAATGTCCGCATATTTATACCCACACACACACGTAGTGAGTCTGCCCTTACCAAGATAGCAACTATTATTATGTATACAACCATGTTTGAGTCGTGGACTCCCCTGATCCCAATAGTACTGGACACAAGTCAGGATGGACCTTCCTCTAGAGTTAGGAAGAAACATCCATCTTTCCATCCGTTTACTAAAGCTGCTTGATTTAACTTCAGTGTGTGTGTGTGGGGGGGGTGTGGGGGGGCGGGGTTGGGTTGTGGGGGTGACATTACTGTAACCCCAGCAGCCTCAGGCAGAAAAGACAAAAAAAAAAAAACCTAGAGGGGAAGCTACAAGTGGTATTTGATGAATGGGACACAAGTGGGGTTATTTAGAAATATCTATCTACAGGTCAGGTCAGGGGGCATGCACAGGTACAGCGTGTTGCCACACTTACCATAAGACAAAACAGCTGGGCATCATAGCTGGCAACTCTCCATGCAGACACGTGGTCCAGTCCCACCATCCAGAAAGGACCCTCTATCTGCTGCAGCCAGGTGTTACATGGGTGTCCCTTTGGCCTGGTCCAGCCATTCAGATCCTCAACAATAAGGGTCCTGTGAGCCTGATCACCCTCGGGGAATCGCACCACATGGCCAACAGTGCCGTAACTGACGCTCCCTCACAATGCAGGTCATGTGCTTCAATTGGGAAACCATGAGCAACACAAACTCAAACCAACGGTACCCAAGGATTCTCTGGAGAGACGCAGTACCAAAGGAGTTCAGTCTTCATCGCAGGTCACTGAATAGCGTCCATGTCTCACAACAATATAGCAAGACAGGGAGCACCAGGACTTTAAAGACTTGGACCTTCACCCTTTGCAGAGATATCAGGGGCGCCACACACCCCTTTCCAGTGACCTCATGACCCCCCATGCTCTCCGAATCTGTCTACTGACTTAAATAGATAGATATATAGATAGATATGAAAGGCAATATATAATAGACAGATAGATAGATATATGTGAAAGGCACTATATAATATATAGATAGATAAATGTGAAAGGCACTATATAATAGATAGATATGAAAGGCAATATATAATAGACAGATAGATAGATGTGAAAGGCACTATATAAAAGATAGATAAATAGATATGAAAGGCAATATATAATAGACAGATAGATGTGAAAGGCACTATAT
>JANRMT010062789.1:12845977-12857858 GCA_026402145.1 Polypterus bichir lapradei
GGCCTGCATGGCAGATTTCCAAGACGCAAACCACTGTTAAGCAAAAAGAACATTAGGGCTCGTCTCAATTTTGCTAAGAAACATCTCAATGATTGCCAAGACTTTTGGGAAAATACCTTGTGGACTGATGAGACAAAAGTTGAACTTTTTGGAAGGCAAATGTCCCGTTACATCTGGCGTAAAAGGAACACAGCATTTCAGAAAAAGAACATCATACCAACAGTAAAATATGGTGGTGGTAGTGTGATGGTCAGGGGTTGTTTTGCTGCTTCAGGACCTGGAAGGCTTGCTGTGATAGATGGAACCATGAATTCTACTGTCTACCAAAAAATCCTGAAGGAGAATGTCCGGCCATCTGTTCGTCAACTCAAGCTGAAGCGATCTTGGGTGCTGCAACAGGACAATGACCCAAAACACACCAGCAAATCCACCTCTCAATGGCTGAAGAAAAACAAAATGAAGACTTTGGAGTGGCCTAGTCAAAGTCCTGACCTGAATCCAATTGAGATGCTATGGCATGACCTTAAAAAGGCGGTTCATGCTAGAAAACCCTCAAATAAAGCTGAATTACAACAATTCTGCAAAGATGAGTGGGCCAAAATTCCTCCAGAGCGCTGTAAAAGACTCATTGCAAGTTATCGCAAACGCTTGATTGCAGTTATTGCTGCTAAGGGTGGCCCAACCAGTTATTAGGTTCAGGGGGCAATTACTTTTTCACACAGGGCCATGTAGGTTTGGATTTTTTTTTCTCCCTAAATAATAAAAACCATCATTTAAAAACTGCATTTTGTGTTTACTTGTGTTATATTTGACTAATGGTTACATGTGTTTGATGATCAGAAACATTTTGTGTGACTAACATGCAAAAGAATAAGAAATAGTTTTTCACACCACTGTAGATATGAAAGGCACTATATAATAGGTAGATAGATAGATATGTGAAAGGCACTATATAATAGATAGATAGATAGATCGATAGATAGATAGATAGATAGATAGATAGATGTGTGCCAGAGAAGCACCTTCCGGGCTAATCAGAGGTATGTCATGCCACCCCAAGATTAGTAGGGGTGCTATCACTAATCGTGTCATCTCCCATTTTTTACACAACAATGATCAGATGTCCCATGATAGCAACTGACTCCGTCCCCCCGGGTGGTCAAGAGCCCTATAAAGCTCACGTTCCCTGGAAGCAGGTGTCACTTGTGGGACTGAGCTGACCGCAGGATGGACTTCCATTCTACATGAGAGACCCACTGAAAGAAGGACTCAGCTTTGCCTGCCGTGGTTATTGCCTTTAACTCTTGGATGGTTCTATTCGTACTGCGCCATCAGACACTCTTTTGTTTATAGTACAGGTAACTAGACAGGACAACCCAGCTGTTTTGTTTTTTGTTGGTTTGGGTTACTCCCCCACTTACTTGATGACAATATATAGTACTGTATATACATTCTATGAATGATAGATTTAAGTTTTTGATTTTTAATAAATTTGCAGTTTTTGTTTGAGTTCAGTTTGTTCACCCGTAGTACTGTATGGGGCTCAAATTATGGTTTAAAAATGAGAAATGCTGACTTCTTCATCTTCAGGTGTGATGTTACTTTTGTAAGCAGTGCAGGGCTTAGGAAAGGTTGGAATCCACTACTCTACTCAGATTGCCTTTTCTTGCATGGGGCTTAACATTCTGTAACATGGCTATCATATAAAGAAGACTTCTTTTCGATTTTATTTCCTTTAATTTAGTGATCTTAACTGTTTCAAGTCTTATTTTTCAAGGATAGCAACTTTCAGACAGACATGGATTGGCATTAACATTAGCTGGCAAGTGAGGAACAGAAATTTATTTTGGACTAAAACTCCTCTTTGCTCCTGTCTTAGACTCTCACGCATTCTTAACTTTTTTGTCAAAGATCAGCCAAGTGCAGCATCCGCAGAACAGCACAGCAGACTTGGCAAGAGGCAGGAAGATGAAGCAGCTGCTGGAGTACTGAGTCAGGGGAGGGGGGGGGGGGGGGGGGCACAGTTGAACATCTGCTCAGCCTGGGCTTTTATGTCAGTCGGGAAAGAAACCAATAAGTGAATACTAAGTGTAAATGTACTGATGAGGGTGCAAGGGCAGTGGGTGTCTCATCGAATTGTACTGGACGTGGATGACAGTCCAGGTATGACAATGCATAACCCTGCAATAGCTGAAAGGGAAAAGCTGGAGAGCCGTGAGATACGAGACTATCACCAGAATGGAGCATCACGGGAGGTGTCCACCAGAGGGGATATGAGCGAGCCAAATGTAAGAACACAGTGTTCTCACCATGGGAGAAACCGAACACAAGAATGATCCAAAATTGAAGATCACACGTCAATAAATATTATTTGTAGCTGTTAAACATTGGTGAGCAGCGTGGCTGTGGTTTTTTGTTACGAACCCAATTTCTTCATGAGAAGTCATTTAATAACAATGATTACAATACTCATAATACATTATAATACTTTTTGTGTGAACATCTGATGAAAAATTCACATCATCATCACTAACACTTGAGTCAAGCAGTGGTTCAATTCCTCAGCTTTTCATTTACCATTTTTAATTGGTGGCTCCGCCCCAATCATGAATATTAATGAGTTACCTTAGTGTGGCAAAAGGCAGAGAAAATTCACTATTTTTTGCATTATGATGTAATTTCATCCACTAGATGGCAGCAGAATGCTGCCCCAAGTGGTACCCAGGCTTAAACATTTCATGCGGATCATTACACTTCACCCAGAGTCTGACTCAGGTTTAACGTTAGTTACTTAGAATTCCGAGCCCAATTCATACTCGGTTTAACGCCAAGGAGGTTGGGTTGCCCTAACCAGTGTGCCTCTGGGATGAGGAAGGAAAAACAACATGGACACCAAGAGGATGTGCAAACTCCACAAATACAGAATATTCCCTTATTAATATATTTTTGTATGACTTGATCCAGCCTGAAGTTTGGACCATCGAAGATAACACAAATGTAAAAAGTCACTGGGAATGTGTACAGGTTCTGAATATTATAAAAACTAAACTGTCAAGCAATAAGTGAACAGAGGTGCTATATCTGCAATAAAGTGATAGGGAGGCAGCTAAAACAACTCAGAAAGACACAGGAATTCTTCAAAACACCTGGAAAAATGCCATTTAACATAAACGAGTGCTACCAGCTGGTCAAAGGACATTAACACAACAATGGTTTCCAAGAAACAAACTTAGAAAAAGAAGTTAGGGTTTACACTGGCACCAAATCAAATTAAAATATAAAATAAAGACAGCCTACATAGTAAAACATATTCCATGTATATCAAGAGGATGTTATTTCTTACACTTACTAAATGAACTTGAAATTCTGGTTACCTTTGTACAAAGAAGGCCTAGCAGTAGTGGACGCTAATACAGCAATCAAATGCATCCCAGGGCTAAAAGACTCTTCTATTCCCAAATGTAAACTCCACACAGACAGTGACTAGGACAAGATTTTAAAACTGCAGCTCCTTCATGCTGCTCACAGAGCAAAAAAACACCAAATGCACTTGGGGTCTAATGAGCACATTGTGCTCTGACAAAATAAGGGAATTGGATGAGACTGGCTATGTTGGGACATAATCCAAAATCCAGTTCATCTCAGAATCCAAGTCTTATCCAAATTCTTATCAAAATCACAATCCAAGTCCAAATCCAAGTCCTAATCAAAGTCGCAATCCAAATCCTTCTCCAAGTCCCAAACTAACTCACAAACCAAATCATCAAGTCCCAGTCCAAGTCTGAATCCAAATTCTTATCCAAATCACAATCCAAATCCTAGCCTGAATGTAAATCCTAGTCCAAATCCCATTCCAAATCCAATTCAAACTCTTATTGAAATTGCAACCCAAATCCAAATCCAAGTCTGAATCCAAGTCATAATCCAAATTCTAATTCAACTCCCAAACCAAGTATAAATCCAAATTTGAATCCAAGGTATAATCCAAATTCGTATCCAAATCACAATCCAAATCCTAATCCAAGTCTTAATTAAAATTCATATCCAAGTCCATGTCCAATTCTGAATCCAAGTCCTAATTCAACTCCCAATCCAAATCCAAATCCAAATTTAAATCCAAATTCTAATCTAAATTCTTATCCAAATCACAATCCAAGTCCTAATCTAAATCCTAGTCAACATTCTTATCCAAGTCCATGTCCAAATCTGAATACAAGTTCTAATCCAAATCTGAATCCAAGTCCTAACCCAAATTGTTATCTAAATCACAATTCAAGTCCAAATCCAAGCCTGAATGCAAATCCTAATCCACGAACAATCCAAATTCTTATCAAAATCACAACCCAAATCCAAGTCTGAATTCAAGTTCTAATCCAAGTTCCAATCCAAGCCCTAAACCAAATCCATATCTAAATCTGAATGCGAGTTCTAATCCAAATTCTTTTCCAAATCACAATCCAAGTCCCAATCCAAGTTCCAATTGAAATTCCAATCCAAATCCCTGTTCAAGTCTGAATCCAAATCCAAATCTAAATTCTTATTCAAATCACAACCCAAATCCAAGTCTGAATTCAAGTTCTAATCCAAATTCTTATCTAACCACAATCCAAATCTCAATCCAAGTTCTAATTAAAAATCTTATTCAAGTGTGTTTCCAAGTCTGAATCCAAGGCCTATCCAAATTCTTATCAAAATCACAACCCAAATCCAAATCCAAGTCTGAATCCAAGTTCTAATCTAAGTCCCAATCCAAGACATAAAACAAATCCAAATTCAATTCTGAATCCGAGTTCTAATCCAAACTCTTTTCCAAAATCTGAATCCAAGTCCTAATACAAATTCTTACTTAAATCATAACCCAAGTCCAAATGCAAGTCTGAATCCAAGCTAACAGATCCAAGTCTCATACCTGGAATAGTTCAACCATTAAGTAATGGACAGATACTTTATGTTACTCAGTTTCAAGCTACTTTGTTTTCCTGTCTGTTTAAACAGATATGTGCCTTTATGTGCTAACATTACGTAATCGGTCGTTTGTAAAGTTTTTATTTGCATTTTGCCTGAGAACTTGTCACGGCGCTCTGCCCCTGCACTCAATGAAGAGCGCCATACAAAAACAAACTGAAAAGTGAACTGAATCCAAGTTTTCAGTATTACTAAAGACATTAACAAAGAGGGCGCCAGTTGATTACATGGCACACATGTTCAGACCCCCATGGAGTCATACCGAACCAGTCTGTACTCACAAGGAATCCTATCCTTCCCAATTATGAGATTAAAAAATGCTATAAGAGAAAACACCAAGAAGATCATGAAAACTCAATCAGTCAGCCAGCCAGACACCTGGAGTTTTGAGGCAGCAGTGCCCTAAGCTGCATTATTACGCTACCCCTGCTAGAATTACACAGCACAAGCTACCCTTCTCAAAACTCCCTTAATCCAGGGTTATGGTGGGCCTGCAGCTTTCTAAGAAGCATTAAGTGAAGAGCAGGACCCAACTCTGCAAAGGTTACCAAGACCCACTCAGACAAGCCCATAGTTGCTGAAATCACTCACACTGGGCCACTCTACAGCAGGGCTGCCAGTTAACCTGGAATGGCATGTCTTTGCTAAACAGTAAAAGGTAAGCAGGATGGCGTAGTGGCCCAGGCTCTGGACCTCTGGTTCAATTCCCAACTGTCTGACTGTTAGCAAGTCAGAGCTCAGCTATAAAAAAATAAAAAAAAAATCTATATATAGATGTAAAGTATCCTGATATTAAAGTCACCTTGCATGAAGGTGCCAGCCAAATATTTATTAATAACTAGCTGGGCATTGCCTGGGTATATTTGTATAATGGGTTAAGATAAGCGAGCAAATATTTCTGTGTTTTTTTTAAATGCTGACCTTTTTGTCATTGATGACTGTCCCATCTGTCATCTCCACTGCCTCTCTGTCAATGTCTCTCCTCTCATGAGTTGGGAATTTCTTCTTTCTCAGCAGACCGCCATTTGTGAGACTCAAGGGCTGCGTGAGCAACACTGGAGCATCACTAGGAACAGGCCCGTCTGCTTTACTGTTCACTCCGACTATAAATATATTAGCAGGTCATTCCACCTGTAGAAATGCTCAGATGATTCTGCACTTATGGGGTGGTACTCATTGGGGGGGAGGGGGGATGAGACAGGGGAGAGGAGTCAGGAGTGAGAACTTTATTTCTTGGTGTAGAAGGAATTTGTCTGCACTTTCAGCAGAACCAATGAGCTGCTTATTGACTTTTGCCACACCAAAGAACCTCTAGGTGCAGCTTCTATTCAAGGAGTGGATGTAAAGGTGGTGTGCTCGTACAAGTACTTGGGGGTCCACATCAATGACAGGTTAAAATGATTTTGCAACACAGAGGTACAAGAGAAGAAAGTGCAGAGCAGACTCTTCTTCTTTAGGAGACGGCACTCCTTTAATGTGGAAAGTGACATCCTTCACATCTTCTACATCTCTGCGATGGCCATTGTTCTGTGCCTGGTTGGTGACATCACTTCAAGAGAGGACCACCGAATCAACAAGCTAATTAAAAGTGCAGACTCAGTTATGGGACAACCTCTGAACCCCCTGGAGATAGTGGTGGAGGACAGAATTAAAATAAAACTGAGTGCCATTATGAACAACGCTGCACATCCTCTCTGTGACACAACAACACTGAGGATTTTCAGTCAATGAATCATTCAGGAGAAGTGTGGGATGGGGGTCCTTTATACCAAGAGCAATACACCTTTATAGCGCCTCACGGGAGGGGGACTGGGGCTGCCAAGTCAGACATTTTCTTTCTTTTAAGTCATTCAAGTGTGTATTCAGATCATAGTGGGTGAGTGTTTATCTATTTATTTATTTATTTATTTATCTATCTATCTATTTATGTATTTATTTATCTAAAGAGCTTCTGCAAAAAAGCCAGAATTTCCACTGGGGACAAATAAAGATCTATCTATCTATCTATCTATCTATCTATCTATCTATTATATAGTGCCTTTCAAGTCTATCTATCTATCTATCTATTATATAGTGCCTTTCAAGTCTATATATCTAACTATCTATCTATTATATAGTGCCTTTCAAGTCTATCTATCTATCTATCTATCTATTATATAGTGCCTTTCAAGTCTATATATCTATCTGTCTATCTATTATATAGTGCCCTTCACATCTATCTATCTATCTATCTATCTATCTATTATATAGTGCCTTTCAAGTCTATCTATCTATCGATCTATCTATCTATCTATCTATCATATAGTGCCTTTCAAGTCTATCTATCTATCTATCTATCTATCTATCTATCTATCTATCTATCTATTATATAGTGCCTTTCAAGTCTATATATCTATCTGTCTATCTATTATATAGTGCCCTTCACATCTATCTATCTATCTATCTATCTATTATATAGTGCCTTTCAAGTCTATATGTCTATCTATCTATCTATCTATTATATAGTGCCTTTCAAGTCTATATATCTATCTGTCTATCTATTATATAGTGCCCTTCACATCTATCTATCTATCTATCTATTATATAGTGCCCTTCACATCTATCTATCTATCTATCTATCAAGGAGAGCTAACAGATGACCTGCTAACTCAGGGGTCTCAAACAGCCCACTATTTCCACTCCAACCAATCCCCTATGTAGCTGTTAAACAGAGGATTGGATTAACCAATTAACCACATTATTCACCAGTCATGTGGCTGCAGGTTTTTCTTCCAACCCTATTTCTTCATGAGAAGCCATTTAATAATAATGATCATAATAATTCTTTACATTTACAGTATATAGCGCTTTTCTTGCTACTCAAAGTGCTTCATTCAGTAAGTGGGGAGCCACTTCAGCCTCCACTAATGTGTAGCACCCACCTGGATGATGTGATGGCAGCCATTTCTGCGCCAATACACTCACCACACATTAGCTGTTAGGTGGTTAAGAGGCGAGAGAGACGGCCAATTAGAGGCAGGGGATGATTAGGGGGGCAAAATGACCAGGCCATGGTGGGCCATTTAAGCAGGACATCGGGATACACCCTGCTCTTTACGAAGGATGCCCTGGGATCTTTAATGAGCACAGAGAGTCAGCACCATGATTCTACATCTCATCCAAAGGACAGCTCCTTTTTCACAGCACAGTGGGGGAGGTCATCAGTGGAGACCCTCAGGAGTCCGTCCTTGGTCTGTTACTTTTTCTAATTTATATTAATGACATTGAATCTGGTATAGTTAGTAAACTTGTCAAATTCACAGATGGCACTAAAATTGTAGGGATGGCAGACACTGAGAAGGCAGGAAAAGGACCTGAGCAAACACGAGGAAAATGGAGTTTCATGTAGGAAAGGACAAAGTGCTACACGCGGGAAAAAGAATCATCAATTATAAATACAAGATGAGAGACACTGAGCTACAGGAGGAAACAACCTCTGAAAAGGATTCAGGGGTTTATGTTGACGCAACACTTTCACCGACTGAGCAATGCACAGACGCGATTAAAAAGGCAAAAGAAATGTTAGGTTATATCATAAAAACTGCTGAATTTAAGTCAAGAGATGTTATGGTCAACATATATAATGCACTAGTGAGACCACATCTGGAGTGCTGTGTGCAGTTCTGGTCACCGCAGTACAAAAAAGACATAGCAGCACTTGAAGCTGTGCAGAGGACAACAAACGAGTGCATTTCAGAGCTTGAGGACGAGTCCTACTGTGACAGACTCCGAGAAGTAAACCTGTTCAGTATGAGCAGAGGAGACGGCGTGGGGACCTCATCCAGGTCATTTAATAATTACTTTACCCTTTACCTGAACTGGAAAAAAAGAACTGTTGGTGAACTTCTTGCCGTGCACACTGAATAACTGGGGGGTGTTACATGTCCTCGGAGGTCCGTCAGCCCACAATTTATATAAAAAGTGAGTGGGTGTGGATGTGCGAACGGACACATTATTCTTATAAATGGGGGTTGTGTATGTGGTCCGAATGGAGGATATGCATACATTAACCAAACAGAAGAGGGAAATGCTGGTAGAGAGTAAAGCACTGCCAGGGAATCACTAACTTTACACCACCTATTGATGTAAAAGCAAATCTCATCTAAATAGAGCTTAAAAATGACAGAGGTCCTCTGGTAGTTATTCTTTACCCTTCTTCTGGTGTAAAACTAATCCCATCCAAATAAGGCTGAGCTTAGGACAGGTTGAAATGTAAGTAATCAGCATAAACCTCAGCGTTAACTTTTGCAGTGCACCGTCTGTTGGAATGCATTTTGTAATGCGTGTATATAGTAATAAAATGCACTGCATTTGTCATTCCAACGGATGGTGCATCACAAACATTTCTAGTGATTATTGCATTTCAGCCAGGGTACCCCCCCCCCCCCCCACTGGCTGGGGTTCAGATTCACATTTCATTCTTTTATTTACATTAATGTTACTTTTGTTGAGTATTTGGATTATTTTTTGGTTTTGATTGAGTCTATGCCTGGGTTATGTTCCGCGTGTTTTGTGAGTGGCACCCCCAAGAAATCGGACCACCTGTCCATCACCGCTAGGAACTGCCCTTCCGACCTTATAAATCCGGAGGGTCTCCCATAGTTCCTGCACCATTGAGTTCCAGTGAGTTGTGCTGTTTTTGCTGTGCCTTGTGCTTATTGTGAATTATTGGATTTTTTTGACATTCTGCTCAGTTTTTTGGAACTTCTGTTTGTTACACTGGATTGCCTTATGGTTTTAGGCAACACATTTACACCTTTTGTGTTCATTGAGGACTTAACATGGAGGATTATTCTGGAAATAAAACCTTTTTTACTTTTCTAAAGTTTCTGTGGTTTTCATTTTCACTTATCTAGCTGGGGTTTTGGTGGTATAGCCCCCTCTAGTGGGCATTTTTGCAACTTTTTGGGAGTTACATGCCTTGGGACTCCTGTTCATAAACATGCAATGCGACAAATGCACCATCTGTTGGAATACCAAATGCAATGCATTTTGTTACTGCAAATGTTGGTGATCCGTCATCTGTTGAAATGACAGAGGCATAGCAACCAGACAGAAACACAAATACACCAACAAACAGACACTTAGTCTTACATTAAGGTGGATGAAGGCAAATGACAATGACATTTATTAATATGAAGGGGAAATGCTTTCGGGACAGGCAGCACAGTGGTGAGTGCTTGTGCTACACCCCTCCAGTGACTGGCCTCCGCCTGTCTGTCTGTGGTATACGTGCACTGCTTGTATGCATGTAGTTTATTATGGTTTTCTCCTACAATCCCAAAATGTGCATGCCAGTTTAACTAGCAGCTCTAAAGCAGACTTTCATAATTGCTTATGTGTGTGAGTGGCTGTCATCACATATAATAGAGTAAAAAATTTGGATGTGAGCGTCAGTAGGCTTAGGAACCAATTAACCTGAACTATTCTATAACATTTCAGTAATTATTGACCGCTGATGCTATCTTTCTGATCATGTAATAGGTCATTTTGATAGCAATTGACGAGCAGAATTCATAATTCATTGCAGAATTACGGTATTTGAGGGTTCCTCTAGATGGCCTCTTTCTCTTGCACGATTTGGCTCAAAAACTACTCAGCACATCATCATCTCATAACAGGCTTAAGTTTCAAATTTGGTATTTTTCTGTATAGCCGTTTTAGCTCTAGACCATCCCTTAAGAAACTGTGACACACACAGAAAGACACACACCCATCATCGAGATAGGACTGTTTTTGCTATCAGGGGACCCTAAACTGTCGAGATCCGTGGAAAACAAAGATTGAAATTTTTGACGAATCTAAAGGTTTCTCTCCTCCTGCATAGACGATAGGTTATGGTAGGGAAGGGCGCAAAGCAAAAAGTGGACAACAAGGATCATTCCATGGGCAGAAGAAAGAGACAAAAAGGCTTGTAGCTTGTTTCAGATTCACACAACTTGCACAGATAATGTCAGGCTTTTAAAAAACATCTAATTGAGATTCTGCAGCAACTCAACTCTAACCTCACAAAACAAGCTTCATATGCCACATGCTCTACTTACCGTATGTCCAACTATTCTTCTTTTTTCATAACAATTACAAGACATTAAAACAAAATCATAAAGACGGGGACAATTGGCTCAGTGATGAGGGTAGCATGGTAGTGTAATGTTCTAGTGTGGGTCCTCACCACATGTTCCACGTTACCTCTAATGATCCAAAGATTTGTATGTTCGCTTAGTTGACACCCAAAACTAATTCATTACACTTACTATATACAGCACTTTATTAACCTACTCAAAGTACTCTACATAGAGAGTGGGGAACAACTTCAACCACCACCAATGCACCTGGATGATGCGATGGCAGCCATTCTTATATTATTATACAAGGACGCTCAGCGCTCATTAGTTATTAAGGGGTGTGAGGATGTGAGGGAGCGACAGCTAGCCAATAAGGGACAGGGAATAATTAGGGGAGCAGAATGACCAGGCCGTGATAATAATCATTTTTAATAATAAAAAATACTACTACTTAATAATGAATACTATTAGTACTACTACTACTACAAATACTAATAATAATGATAATAATAATAAATACTACTAGTACTAGTACTACTACTATTAATAATAATAATAATAAATACTATTAGTACTACTACTACTAATAATAATAATAAATACTATTAGTACTACTACTACTACTAATAATAATAATAATAATAAATACTATTAGAACTACTAATAATAATTATAATAATAAATACTATTAGAACTACTACAACTATTACTACTACTACTAATACTACTAATAATAATAATAATAAATACCATTAGTACTACTACTAATAATAATAATAATAAATACTATTAAAACTGCTACTACTACTACT
>JANRMT010062789.1:12879285-12919404 GCA_026402145.1 Polypterus bichir lapradei
GATAGATAGATAGATATGAAAGTCACTATATAATATAGATAGATAGAAGTGCTTCTTAGCACACTGTGGTGGAATCAGTGTGCTATTGCCATTTGCCATTGTTGTTATCTTAATACAGCTACTGAGAGAGAGACACAAAATTTCTTTGTTACTTTTGTTTTTATCTTTTTCCAGCTTCGTTCATGTACCTCATGTACCAATGGGATATTATAGTGCAATGTGACTGCCCACTTCATTCCAGTCCTGCTATATTACAATGCATCCCCCTTTTATCTGAGACCATCTGTATTCCCCCAGGCTAGGTGACCAGTCAGTTTCTGAAATTTGTATCTACTTTATCTAGTTTTAATCTGTACTAAGTTCTAACATACATATTTTTATCATAATATTATTACACCATCCCCATAACAATGAGTGTGACAGATCCAGTCAGTGGCAGCATTATTACCTGTAAGAACATACAGCCAAAACAGAGAAAATGTCAGTAGAGAACATGTGCAAAAAAAAAAAAAGAAGCCATTAATACCAGCATCAAGGTTGAAATTCAAGTAAGTTAAAGAAAAGCATAGCCATTAGGTAAGCCATACTTGAAAAGATACCACTGATACAACATTTGTTTCTATAACACATTTTCATACAAAACATGTAGCTCAAAGTGCTTTGCAAACGCAAAGTCAGGAAAAAGCAAAAAATGACAACAGTAAATAATGAAATACAAAAATAATAAATAAATATCACTATAATAGAATAGAGATAAACATGCAAACAATTGGAATGACAAAGGCCTTAAGTATGGATTAAACAGGTAAACTAATTTCTTAAATTTGTAAGATCAATAGACAAAAGTATTGAAACAAAGAACACGACAGGCTGAATTGCCTGAACCGAAGAGTGAAGGTCAGGTTTAAATACACCAGCAGCCACCTGATTGGCTGAATGACTTGATGTGATTGCAGTTGCCATGCTACTCAGAGTGGGTTATAGGAGAACTATGTCTAGTATGGATGTACAGAAACACAAAATGTGCTTACAAAGAAGAGGCAAAGGTGTGACACTGGACATAACCAAAGATGTGGTGTGAATGTCATGACAGTCCCACCACCACCACCATCATGTTAGAACAGCAGATAAAACCTCAAAACAGACTCGTCCTTGTCCACATCATAAGAGCAGTGGGGTAAAAAATGACTGTTCAGAGATACAGTGCCTTATAAAGGTATTCAGAAACTTGATGTTTTCTCTAATTTTAATAACAAACCTTGCACTGACTTTTGCGATATTTACAGTCTTGTGAAAAAGTAAGTGCACTCCATGACAGTGAGTGCAAGACAGAGAGCGCACGCAAGACAGAGAGCCACGCCCGCCAACTCACAGAGCCCCGCCAACCAACTCTAAGACCATGAGATACGCTCGACAGAGCCCCGCCCGCCAACTCTAACAAAGGGCAAGCAAGACAGAGAGTGCACGCAAGACAGAGAGCCATGCCCGCCGACTCACAGAGCCCTGCCCACCAACTCTAAGACCATGGGATACGCACGACAGAGCCCCGCCCGCCATCTCTAATCCTACTTCCGCGTCCTGGCCCAAGCCGATACAGAGAATCTCTACGAGTGGGTTGGCTGCTCAGGGTCAAATCTCCACTGCCTTATTAATTTCACCTGCTTTGTTTTCCGAGAGGCCATAATAAGTCCCCCGGGTCTCCCCATCTGGACCAGCCCAATTCTGTCAGCCCTTCCCACACACTTCCCTTGGTATTTACTTTGTAAAAGCAGAGAGCCATTGAGGATGGGGCTTGTACCTGGTCTTTCCAAATCGTGACACGTGTCTCACCCTCGGCAACTCAGTTACAGTACTCTCCCACCCGTATACTTGTGGATGTTAGTTCTTCCAAGCGGTGTTTCAGGTCCTGTTAACTGGGACATCGGGGAGCTAATGAAATCCTGCCGACTACGCCACTATCAGAATAAAGGACAAAAAGGCCAGAGAAAGGTTTGGGGTAGCCATCCCGTATATTGTAGTTTGGTAGCTGGAAGAAGCAAAGAAATTGAGTTTCAAAATTGAGTTCAAAACAGAACTGATGTATGTGGGACAAAATGGCAGTTTTAAAGTCTGGCAGACGAAATAAGGTCATCGGGGCCAGAACCGGAAGTGAGATTATTGGGGCACGGAACTGGAAGTGAGATCATCGGGGGGCAGGCTGAATTTCCTGTAAATGGTCTGCAGAAGAAAAAGAGAAAGGGTTAATGCACTCCACCACCCCCTGGTCCAGCATGGAATTACCCTCATTCGAGCCCTGTGACTGCCTCCCATGCGTGCATATGTGACACATATCAAGATTTCATCTTCATTTAAACAGAATCATTAGATAAAGGTGATGTGATTGAAAAACAAAATGAAAAATTGACATTGTAATAATTTATTCAATGAAAGCTAAACAGATATGTCATTTCTGTCTGTGGAAAAAAGAGCTCCCCCTGCCCCATCACTCTAAAAGATGGTGACATCAGCTGGGACAAATGTGTTCCCACTGCCCCATTCAGAACTCTTTCAATTCTGTGGTGTTTGAGGGGTTTCTTGTGGTGTAGAGCCCATTTCAAATCCCCCATAGCTTCTCGATGGAATTCAGATATGAGCTTTGACTTGTCCATTCCAGGACCCTCCATTGCTTTCCTTCTTTTTAGCCATTCCTTAATGATTAGCTGATATGTTTGGGGTCATTGTCATTATGAATGATCCACTTTCAGAGGAGCTTTAATCTTCTAGTAGATGGTCTCACATTATCCTCGAGCACCCTATGGTACAATGGAGAATTCCTAGTGGATTCTTTAAGGGTGAGCTACCCAGGCCCTGATGTATCAAAGCAGCCCCAAACCCAAACATTTCCAGCATGGGCCATATGGTTGGTATCAGGTTCTTCTGTTCAAATGTTGTCTTTGGTTTTCACCAAACATGTTTCTGGTAGTGTAGGGAAATAACTTGTCTTTTGCTTCATCTGTCCAGAGCACATTGCTCTGGAGGTATTTGAGGTCTATTTACTTTTTCCACATGCCAAATTTGCATTAATGTTTACTTAAATTATACATCAGACTACAAAATTCAAATGTGGCATGATGTTTGTTCTAATATATCATCTTGATCTTTAGATACCATTTAGATGAAGATCAGATCTTGATATGTCCACATATGTCTCTCTATTATATAAAAAAATCCTGCAACAAGACAAGACTTTTTTGAAGAGATTTCTTCAAGTCCCACGAGATGAGACTTTGGCCATGAAAATGTTTCAAGTCCCGCTCTCCTCTCAACCATATTCAACCACGCACACGGTCCTCTCACCTCTCATTCGTGTGAATGCTTTTGTCAGACACCGTTCTTGTTCTCTCAGCTCTTATTAATTTTAACATTTTCCTCACTTTAAGTTCCCAATTAAAGGAGACGTATTATGTCCAAATCGTATTGAAGAATTTCATTACGAAGGGTTATTAACAGAAAAAATGAGTACACGGGCAATCCTAGCAGTGAGAAAGGATGAAGTCAAACAAATTAATGCCAAAAATGTCGATCGGTTACATGACAAGTTGGTTAAATGCGTATCAATAGACTCTGCTGAAAAAGTTGGTGCTGATGGTGCGGAAGATGAAAACATCAACTTACAATATCATGAAGAATATCTACAACCATTAACGCTGTCTGGTCTTCCACCGGCCTAATTACTGTAGAAAGAAGGATGTTTACAAGAAAGGCAATAAAGTACATCTTCAGGGGATACCATTAGACACCAAAGGAGATCTTGATATGCCATTCGTATTAAAACATTTACAGTTTCCCATTACAACAGCTTTGGCAAAGACAATTAACAAATCTCACAGACAAACATTTGAAAAAATCGTTTTATTTAATAGAGAGAAAGAATTCAGTCACGGGCAGTTATACGTTGTGTTGTCACAATGAAAGTTCAAACATAGAATCAAAATTCAATGCGATATTGATAAAAATGTAATTAAAAAAATTGTTTTTACTGATGTAAAAAGTGTAATTTAAAAAGTATTTGCGTGTTAATTTGTACGGTGGAAACAGAACAAAATCGTATTATGCAACAAATAACTCTAATGCAACATGAAACATAATTTAGTTTCAAATTATTACGTTTTACTGTTTTTTAATATGGTTAATTACTCGCTGTAATGTAAAATGGTTAGTTCAATTATGCATATGTAACAATTCCCATGAAAATAAAAATCTGTTTAAATTGTACAACTGCATCTTCATAAGCGAGCGGCAGAACTGCAAAGAGGCTAACGCAGAGCACCCGCACAGGGGGTTGGCGAGCGAAGCGAACAGGGGCAAAGCCCCTTAGTTAAAAAGAATTTCATGGGGTGTACTTACTTTTTCACATGACTGTAATTTGGGCCGTGCCTGACTGGATTGATGTGGCTTCTACTTCCTGATAATCTGACCAGCAGTGTCCACTGCATCACCCAAATACTTGAGTGTCATTTTGTAGCCATTTCCTAGTTTAAAATGGTAATCAAAAAGTACGAGAACACAGAGGCATGCGTGAGAGTTGAAAAAGAGAGGTCTCCTTGCTTTGGAGTTTGGAATAAGACAAGGATGTATTCTGTCGCCATGTTTGTTCACCCCGCCGCTGGACAAGGTACTGAGGGATGTTGATGAAGCAGATAATTAGGTAGGCAGTGTGGTGTAGTGGTTAAGGCTTTGGACCTCAAATGCTGAAGTTGTGGGTTTAAAGCCCATTACTGACGCTGTGTGACCCGGAGCAAGTCACTTAACCTGCTTGTGGTCTATTTGGAAAAAATCAAAAAAGAAATGTAACCAATTGTATCGTAAATGTTGTAAGTCACCTTGGATAAAGGCATCGGCCAAATAAGTAAATGTAATCTAATCTCTCTCTCTCTATATATATATATATAAAATCATAAGCCTAAAAGTGCAACGATTTAATGTGACGTTTTTATGTCACTTTTTTGTCACGCTTTAAATCAGGCTTATTTTAAAACCTACATATATACAGTATGTTTGGTATCATTCTTTTCAGAATTTATCAAACTTGAATTTGATGTTGTTAGATTTTCAGATTCTTATTCCATTTTTAAATTATAAACTAAAAAATATCAAGAACTCACATCCACCCATCCAACCTGCTATATTCTAACTACAGGCAGGTCCACTGGAGCCAATCCCAGGCAAGGCAGGAACAAACCCTGGGCAGGGCACCAGCCCAACTCAGGGTGGACACACACCCAGCACACCCTAGGGACAATTTACAATCGCCAATGCACCTTACCTGCATGTCTTTGGACGGAAACCCACACAGACATGGGGAGCACATTTAAACTCCACGCAGGGAGGACCCGGGAAACGAACCCGGGTCTCCTAACTGCAAGGCAACAGCACTACCCACTGCGCCACCGTGATGCCCAGAACTCACATCCCATGAGACAAGACTTTGTGCTAACAGATTTAACCACACCCGGGGCCGGAAATAAACGACAAAGAGTAGGACAGCTGCTGAACAGGCTTTTAAATGTTCGAAGTGCTGTGTGAGATGCAGATCACGCAGCATGGCAGCAGCAGCAGCAAACCAGCAGCTGATCGAGCAAAGAGGAGGTAAAAAAAACAAAACCATTTGTTTCCCATTGTATCATCGTTTAAGAGGGGGTTTCGAAGGAGCGGCTGCGTCTCCTTGGGGTGCATTCAGCCCCCCTCTTCACAACACAAGCAGCAGAGACGTGAAGTGGTTGGCGCGTAGCGCAGGCCAGAGGGGTTGGCGAGCAAAGCAAGCAGTGTCAAACCCCCTAGTGTAAATGTAAAGATAATAGTGGTGGACTAGATATCGGCGGAACCATCGGTGGGAGATCTTAAATACATGGATGGCAGTGAGCAAAACGGCATTAGTAGAGATGTTGAGAGTATCTGGATAGGAATCAGAGACATTGGGGGTTCAATGTAAGCACAGCCAAAACAAAATGGATGAAGGTTGGTGAACGTAACGAAACAAACAGATTGGAATATAAACGTCAAGAGCGGGAAAGAGCAGAGAGATTCAAGGAGAAGCATCTACTAAATCTTAAGAATTACCACCCAGGGCAGAGGACGTGGACCCACCTGTGCTTGCTGCCCCACAGGCTTTTGTATGAAGACACCAGCGATGCTATATCTTAGCCATATCGCTGGCATATGAGTCAGATTAATTTTTGTCATGAGAAAATACCTCCAGATCGACAACGTTTTTAGTGAACACTTCAAGCCTTGCCCTCTGTTGATGAGGTGTTTCACTTGCACGTTGTTGAGCCGCAGTGTTTGCTTCTTTTCAACGTTGTGTCTCTTCATCTTCATCTGTGTCATGTTTGCTGCACACGATTATTTCATAGTGAGAAGTGAGGTGCATGCATGCGCCATCTAGTGGCTGCTCCACACACACACACACAGGTCTTTTGATTGTATACTGTAGGTCTAATTAAAAAGCATTTAAGATATCTTGAAATTCACAGTTGTTTGGGATATCTAAAATAGATTTTTAGATAGCTCAAATTCATTTCATGATATCTTAAAACAGGTCTCTGCTCCACTTAGACTGTATTTCAAGGTATCCATCCATTAATCCATTATCCAACCAGCTATATCCTAACTATAGAATCACGGGGGTCTGCTGGAGCCAGTCTCAGCCAACACAGGGTGCCAGGCAGGAAACAAATCCCGGGCAGGGTGCCAGCCCACCGCAGATTTCAAGATATCTCAAATTGTATTTCAAGATGTCTCAAATTCCTTTTGAGATATCATTAAAAAGATATTAAATTATTTCACATATTTACAATATCATTTAAGATATCTGAAATACATTTCAAGAAATCTCAACATCTCTTCCTGCTCATTTCAAGATATTTTATAATAAACAGAAAGTCCCATTGAAAGAATAGGCAATTTTAAAAGAAGTGATTTTGAGAGATCTTAAAATGCATGCAAGGTCAATTTCAGACATCTAAAAATTAATTTGGGATATCTTCAAATGCAGTTGAGATATCTCAGAATTAATAGCAGAAATCTTACAATACAAAGGAAGTTATTTTAAGGTATCTCAAAATGAGTTTCAGGTATCTTAAAAAATGAAATTACATTTTCAGATAGCTGAAATTCATTTTTGACATATCGCTAAATGTTAATCCAGCTTGCCATACCCCCTGGCAATCAGTATGATGTCATTTTTAACTGGTCTGTTTGCAGAATTCTTTATCAAGATTTTTCCTATTATTTGTATTAAATACAGATAGTGCCCAGATGTTTAGGAATAATATATCTACATGACCTTTTCTACTTATTTATTTTATTGAACAATTAAATGAAAACCAGGATATACTGAACAATCTGAAATCTCATTCAAAACTCAAGTTGATGTAACTCATCTGAGAAATGTTATTTAACAATAAAGTTACATAACACAAGGTAAATAAACACCATTGACTAATATTTTGCTGACTTGAGTCAATTCCATCCATCCATTTTCCAACCCGCTGAATCCGAACACAGGGGTCTGCTGGAGCCAATCCCAGGGCAGGAACCAATCCCGGGCAGGGTGCCAACCCACCGCAGGGCCAATTTAGAATCACCAATCCACCTAACCTGCATGTCTTTGGACTGTGGGAGGAAACCCATGCAGACACGGGGAGAACAGCAAACTCCACGCAGGGAGGACCCGGGAAGCGAACCTGGGTCTCCTAACTGCGAGGCAGCAGCGCTACCACTGAGCCACCGTGCCGCCCCTTGAGTCAATTGACCAAGAAAAGTGACCATTAACAGTTGTAAGGGTGGCCGGGAAAGCAAACAGCTCAAGGAATCAAAAAAAGGTTGGGGAACCACTCTGGCAGTCCCTTTTAATTGTAATAAAAAAAAGAGATGACAGACATCTCAAACTTTCATTATCACACCCTCACACTGCAAAAATTATAAAGAATTTACTTCTCTTAGATTTATTAAATCATAACACTAAGCATTTACATGGAAATGATATACCTTAGGAACCTGTTCCTTGTTTTGAATGATAATTATTATTTTGTTAACAATACTAGCTACCTGTCTAAAATGAGTTGTAATGTAAAAAATCAACATCAGCGTACACCATGCAATGCATATGCCTCTGTTATATGCCATTTGGTATGGGGTTCTTAAAAGCAGTGTTAATGTTTGTGATGCTTGTAATGTTTGTGCCATCTGTTGGAATGACAGAGAAATTCCAACTGGAGAGACCCACAGATACACAGACACATAGACACTCATCCTTTTACTAGCTGTGCTACACGTCTAAGATGGATTGAAGTCTAAAGAATCAATGCAGACCTCAGTGTTAATGTTTGCAGTGCACCATGCAATGCTTATGCCTCTGTTATATGCACCATCTGTTGGAATGACAAATGTAATGCCATTTGGTATGGCATTTGTAAAAGCAGGGATAATATTTGTGATGAACCATCTGTTGTAATGACAAATGCAATGAATTTCATTACTAAAAATGTTTGTGAGGTGCCTTCTGTTGGAATGACAAGTGTAATGCCTTTCATAATAATAATAATAATAATAATAATAATAATAATAATAATAATAATAACTTTTATTTATATTGCACTTTATATTTAACAATCTCAAAGTGCTACAAAATAAGAATAAATTAACAAACAAGATAATCTATAGAAATAATTGAACAAAATGCCTTTCTAAAAAGATAAGTTTTTAGGTTTCATTTAAAAACATCAGTCAACTGTGGAGCTCTCATTCAATCAGGGAGAGAATTCCACAGCCTCGGCGCCACCGAAGAAAAGGCCCTATCACCCATGCTGCTAAGCTTAGTTCTGGGAACTTGAAGAATGTTAGTATGCACAGAGCAGAGGGTGCATGAGGAAGTATGAGGAATAAGGAGTTCCTGTAAATACAGGGGAGCAGATCCATAGATGCACTGATGGGTAAGGAGGAAAACCTTGTACTCTATTCTAAGTGGTACAGGGAGCCAGTGAAGGGTTTTCAATATAGGAGTGATGTGGCTATGCTTTCGCACCCTCATCAGGATCCTGGAAGTGCTGTTCTGAATGTACTGGAGTCTCTGGATACTCTTGCCAGGAATCCCAATGAGGAGCGCATTACAATAATTCAGCCTGGACGAGACAAAGGCATGGACAAGCCCCTCTGCATCTGCCAGGGTAAGTGTTGGACGAATTTTAGCATTGTTCCTGAGATGGTAAAAAGATGACTTACAGAGATGTTTAATGATTTGTAAAAGCCCTTCTAATGTTTGTGATGCACCATTTGTTGGATTGACAAAGGCAATGTATTTTATTACTAAAAATGTCTGTGATGTGCCATCTGTTGGAATGACAAATGTTTTGCATATATCTCTGTTATATGCCTTTTGGTATAGGATTTGTGAAAACAGTGCTAATATACTCAGCAAAAAAAGAAACGTCCCCTGACTTTCAACTGTTTTTACTTTCAGTAGACTTAATGTGTAAATATTTGTATGAACACTAAAAGAGTCAACACCATAAGACATAAACTAAAAATGTTTCACAATGTGTCCCTGAATGAAGGGAGGCTCAAAATCAAAAGTACCAGTCAGTATCTGGTGTGGCCACCAGCTGCTTGAAGTACTGCAGTGCATCTCCTCCTCATGGACTGGACCAGATTTGTCAGTTCTTGCTGTGAGATGTTACCCCACTCTTCCACCAAGGCACCTGCAAGTTCCTGGACATTTCTGGGGGGAATGGCCCTAGCCCTCACCCTGCGATCCAACAGGTCCCAGACGTGCTCAATGGGATTGAGATCTGGGCTCTTCGCTGGCCATGGCAGAACACTGACATTGCTGTCATGCAGAAACTCACGCACTTTTTGCCACTCCTGTCTGGTCCAGCGAAGGTGGGTTTGTGCCCATAGGAGGCGTTGTTGCTGGTGATGTCTGGTAAGGACCTGCCTTACAACAGGCCTGCAAGCCCTCAGTCCAGCCTCTCTCAGCCTATTGCGGACAGTCTGAGCACTGATGGAGGGATTGTGTGTTCCTGGTGTGACTCGGGCAGTTGTTGTGGCCATCCTGTACCTGTCACGCAGGTGTGATATTCGGATGTACCGATCCTGTGCAGGTGTTGTTACACGTGGTCTTCCACCGCGAGGATGATCATCTGTCCTTCCTGTCTCCCTGTAGCGCTGTCTTGGGCGTCTCACAGTGTGGACATGGCAATTTATTGCCCTAGCCACATCAGCAGTCCTCATGCCTCCCTGCAGCATGCCTAATGCACGTTCACGCAGATGAGCAGAGACCCTGGGCATCTTTCTTTGGGTGTTTTTCACAGTCGGTAGACAAGTCTCTTTAGTGTCCTGCGTTTTTAGAACTGTGACCTTAAATGCCTACTTTCTGTAAGCTGTTAAGGTCTTAACGACCATTCCACAGGTGCATGTTAATTAATTGATTATGGTTAATTGAACATGCATGGAAAACATTGTTTAAACAATTTACAATGAAGATCTGTAAAGTTATTTGGATTTTTAAAACATTATTGTTGAAATACACAGTCCTGAAAAAGGGACGTTTCTTTTTTTGCTGAGTATATTTGTGATGCACCATCTGTTGGAATGACAAATGCAATGTATTTGATTACTAAAAATCTTTATGACGCACCATCTATTGGAATGACAAATGCAATGCATTTTATTAATAAAAATGTTTGTGACATGCCATCTGTTTGAATGACAAATGTTATGCCTATATCTCTGTTTTATAGTATTTGGTACAGAATTTGTAAAAGCAGTACTAATGTTTGTGATTCACGCAGACAGACAGACACACAGGCACTTATCCTTTTATTAAGGTGCATGTTTGCCTTACTGTTTTCTCTATTACAAATAATATGGGAAATGTGCTGGAATGAATACAAAAATGTTTCTTGCTTGTTTACAATATGGCAGTTGTTACTTTTCTGTGTATGGCTCTGCTGTCATTATGGTAATAATCCTCCTTGTGAGTCCCGGTATGGTGCCGATTTTCTTATTTGGATCCTTAGATTAAAAAATTTAAGAACCCCTAATGTAGGGGACAGAATCAGCAACATTGTGCTTTACATACCTTAGCCTCTAGGGGGCCACACTGAACTGGAATCCTAAACAAGGTTAGCTCCTGCCTTACACACGTGATGCTCCTGGGAAAGGATTTTGCCCACAATAAACCTGAACTGGATTAGCAGGTTTGAAAATGTAATGTAATGTTTTATACTATATTTTTTTCTACTTTAAAAAAAATAAATAAAGAGATTATAAACTGGCAAAAAATACATCTGGACAGATGTTTCCAGGGATTGAGTTGTTACATCAGCAATAACAATATCCATCAAAATGTTTTCTTCCAGACAAGAAACCAGGCCAGAGACAGGGGGCTGGTGTTTTAGGGATTAGTGTACAGCAACGAGATCCCATACAGCTGGCACTGCTTACTTTATTAACTGCCTTAACTAGCCTGCCATGACTCTAGGAGGACAGCCAGGCTTAGAAATATCAAAAGTAGGCAGCTCAGACTCACTGCACGCTTGGTTCTGACTAAAACAAATCAACACTTACCGCTTCATCTCTTACGATTGTCCTATTCTGAGTGCAGGCCCAATCATGAGTTGTGAAATTTCAGGTCCATTTTAGCAGTTAGTAACATTAGGTATTCAGATGATGAGACAGATAACTAGAAGGATAAGGTGACCTGAGGTCAATAATACTAAACCAAGGAGCAGACGAGGACACAGATGAAAATATAAACATTAAGGTCAACATTTAAACCAATAAAACACAAGCTGTTGTGACTGAGGCCCTGGACTCTGCAAGCAGTAAAACGAAATGGATATTCTATACCCAGCTCACTGTGGGTACCGATGGAGGTGGCAGGGAGAGAGTCGAGGGGTTTGATTTCTCCTGTCAGCTGATTAATGGAAGGCACAGCGGAGCAGTGACGTAGCTAGGGGCGGTCGGCCCCGGGCGGCACATTTTTGGGGGCGGCATTATTGGCCAAAAGGCCCAGTACAATTCATGTGTAAGCAGCAGGGTTCGGAAAAATATCAGCAATGAATGAAAAAAGTAAAATTCTCTGATTCTTATCCACAAATGCTTCAAATGCTCCTGACCGCACGTCCCAGATTCTAAGATAATGGATTTGAAGTGGCGATAAATGTAGGGGTGCACTTACCTTTACCAAGTGAAATACCTGTGGTTCTGTTCATTTAGATTATGCGAATGAATACACCTAGGGTTACCAGACGTCCGGCAAAAGGAGAATACGCCCTTCTTTTCGGCGTTGTGTCCTCCATCCGGCAGGCATTGCCTAAAAACGGTGAAAATGTGAGGCTTTCATCAATCACTGACTTGACCGTGTTTTTGGCTAAAATCGCACGCCGTCATCTCTATGCCTTACATAAATCATCTATGTTTTATCGAAAACAAAACACGACTACGCGCTTCTCAGCCTATTTCCAGCAATTGAGAGGCTGACAGTTATTTCCAGCGCTGAAAGCATACTTTCAGAGCATAAATCATAAATACTGATCAAGATTTTTTTCGAGAACAGTTTTTCTGAAATATATTTATTTGTTTTTGCATTCGCTGATGTCAGTATGTCAGGCGAAAATTGCAGCTATTGAAAGAACATCTGCGTTGGAGGTTTGTATCATCCTACTACAGTCGACAAAGCATCTGCTTAGCAGACGGAGTGAAACTTTTAATTCCCAGAAAGTGCGAGAAGACGGCCGAGATTAAGAATGCAAGACCATGGGTACATTGATTATTCGGAAAAGTGGATAACACCCTTCGATGAACTTCAGTGCTTTCATTAATCTGATATTTTTAAACAAAGTGAAAGACAATATGTTCGATGACGTTTCTTGTCTGCAGATCCACGCCTATGTTGCCGCGGACGATGAACTGCTGCGAAAAGTCACCTCGTCTGAAAAACATGAAACATCCATCCATCCATCCATTATCCAACCCGCTGAATCCGAACAGGGTCACGGGGGTCTGCTGGAGCCAATCCCAGCCAACACAGGGCACAAGGCAGGAACCAATCCTGGGCAGGGTGCCAACCCACCGCAGGACAAACATGAAACAAGATAGTTATATTATAAGTTTTAATTTTGATGACCCGTTTTGAGATGTGTCAATTTAGTTGTTTTTAAAGTGTTCATTGTAGCACACAGTTCACACTGTGTTTTGTGAATAGAACGGGACGTGTTCTCCTTTGTCCTCCTTTATCACGGCTTTGTCCTCCTTTTATGACTTTAGGTGTCCTCCTTTAGTTCGTAGGTAACTGGTAACCCTAAATACACCAAGTCCATTTGGCCTGTATATCATCTGTTCAAGTCTGCAATGTTTGCATGCCGATCTACTGTTTGCCTGTTAAAATATGTTGAAAAAGTCAGCAGTTTCCATGGGATTTACTTACTTTTTCATATGACTGCATATGCTTAATACTAATGTCATGTTAATTCAATATCAGCCGTATGATTACAAAAGTGATCTATATTTACATATCTATATGTACATATAACTAGCCTGCATTCCATCAAATGGGTTACCTTGGGTTAATTTATCCACAAGTAGCAAAAGAAGCACTTTATCGGCCTTGATATTTATTTATTTGTTAGTCTTAAATTTCGACAAAGCGTACACCTTCTAAGATAAAACAGCCGGAACCGAAGAGCAGAGAATAATTTCGAAGGACTATATTTGTGCAGCACATAGGTATCAATGTTGATCACGTGTTACTCAATGGGCGGAGTCATAAATCTATAAATAAAAGACTTGTAAACTATCCAATGCTGACATTAAAGGGGCGGATTAATATCTATAAGAAGCCAACGGGAGACAAGTGGGCGGGGTTATAGGCGGTCTGCTTGTTTTTAGACATGTGGGAAAGCAAATGGCCACGCGCAGGCGGCGTTTTTAAGCAGCTTGTCAGTCCATTACAAAAGTTGCCTGTTTGATAAACGCCAACAATGCATAACTGAATAACTGTTAATACACAAGACATTATTTTTTTTGTTGCATTGCTGTAATAGCCATTTTAATGCATAAGAAGATTTGATGCTTTGGAAGAGGATTAGCAAGTTAAGGACGGTACTCGGTGTACTGAACCGGAATGTGCCGAGTTATGGAAGGTCAGTACAGTAATTTATTACTGTTTCTGTTATTTATGGGAGCTCATATGACGAACGGCACAATGCATTGCTAAAGACGGTATTACAAAGTGGTAATTCAAAGCAATGATGGGAAAATCTAAAATTAGCGTAAGCCCCCCTAATCGGGGTGTTTGTATAAAATTTAATGATTTATTTCATGAAATAGAAGTACATTTTAAACAAGAATACTTTTTTGATTAATTAAAATGTGTGCTTAAATGTTTGTTTAAATATTCTCCACTGCAGTAGAAAGTTGTCACTCTCTGATATAGTTTCAACGCCTAGTAATGGATCATAAATGAAAAATAACATCATATTTGTAATTACTGACCTTAAAGTAGTCTTAAAACGGCACCCCCACATACATAAGCCTGTTTGAAATGTGTCATTGTTAACTTTCTAGGGGGATCAGATATCAAAAATATAGTGTGATTCAAAAAGATTCATCCCATTTCGAAACGATTTATTTCACTTGCAAATAATAACAGATCGATGCAGTAAATTGTAAATGGTTTAGGTGAGCATTATATATACGTAATTTTACAAGCGCTCATTATGACCTCTTCCAGCTGTACGGCGTTATAGTCAAATTCATCCCGTGCTCGGTGTCGGGCGTCGCTGTACTTGCGGCTCTTTCAATGCGATTTCGGAGATCATCCACTGTTGTTGGGAGTTGGTGGCACATAAACAGAATCCTTAACGTACCCCGGCGTGAGGTCTGGTGATATTGGGGGGGCCAGAAGTGAAGTGCTTTACGCCCAATCCAGCGATGAGGGATCTCGTTGTTGAGAAATGTTCAAACTGGAGGTGGCGCTCTATCCTCTGGTGACAGTCAGAAACTCCCTCTTTCAGTTAGTATGTGATTGGTTCCTAGGCGCCTCACGGTTATAAAAATATGTCACTATGGAATCGGATGAATCTTTTTGAATCATCCTGTATAATCAAATTAATGATCAGCAACTTCCAGATATCATACAATGACACTCCACATGCCAATGTTCCCAATTCCCCATTTTCTCGAAGTTTGTGTAAAGGATATATCTCATATCTCATTAAGGAGTCTGTTGATGTGGCATGCACAATCTCAAGACCTTCTGATTGTTGTTGCTGAAGACACCTATTGATTTACTATTTATCATAAGAGTGTAATTTCCTGCACTGAATATGGTCTGAAAATGGCCTAAAAGTAGGGTTTTCAAATGTAGGGAGTCAAAAATGGGGTGAGGGTGAGGAGGGGACATGTCAGAATGCTTGATGACGTTTACAACTGGACGTTGAGTCTAGTCGAACGGTACATCATACAATACAATATAATTTATTTTTGTATATCACACAAGAAGTGCTGCAATGGGCTTTAACAGGCCCTGTCTTTTGACAGCCCCCAGAAAAACCCTTGTAGGGAAAAAATGGAAGAAACCTTGGGAAAGGCAGTTCAAAAACAGACCCCTTTCCAGGTAGGGTGTGCAGTGGGTGTCAAAAAGAAGGGGGTCTATACAATACAATACACAGAACAAATCCTCAATACAGTATAAAAATAAAAACTTTACAAGTACGGAGCAGAATTTAACAGTAGATGATATCACATAATAGGATTTGGATTTGTTTAGCGTCCTGAAGAACTCAGCCATCAGGCTGCCTGCCCCATTTGGCCATTCCACAGCTGAGACAGCCAGTCTGATGAAAGGGCCCCTCTACCCCACGATTCTTGCGATCCTTCATCAGGGATGACTTTATCTTAGGCAGGCAGAACAACCTGGCAGGTGGGCAGTGGCACCAAGTGTAACATTTGAGTACTGAGAAGAGAAACAGAATAGGTGAGGGTTAGTAACAAATTATAACTATATCATTTTACTTATGTTTTAGTGCTAATGACTAACAACAGAGATGCAGTCTTCACAGTTAATCAGCAGCTCTAGTCAGGGTGTGCTAAACAGAAGTAGTGAGTCTTCAGCCGGGATTTGAAAGCTTAGACCGAAGGGACATCTCTTATAGTAGCAGTCAGACCAGTCCACAGTTTACGGGTCCTGTAACTAAAAGCTCGACCTACCACTGTTATTTTATTAATTCTTGGAATCATAAACAGACTGGCATCTTGAGATTTTAATATGCACTCTTTTTTGTAAGTCATGATAAGTTCAGACAAGTAAGCTGGACCTCTGCCATTTAAGGCTTTATATGTCAAATGGAGGATTTTGAAATCTGCCCTAAACTTAACCAGGAGCCAGTGTAAGGATTTAAGAACTGGAGTTATGTGTTTGTATTTTCTTGTTCTTGTAATAATTCTTGCAGCAGCATTTTGGATTAACTGGAGGCAGTATAAAGAACACTTTGAACATCCAGTGAACACCACATTGCAGTAGTCAATCCTAATAGAAATAAATGCATGAATTAATTTCTCACAATCCTGTTTATTTAGAAAGCGCCTTAATTTCCCTACATTTTTAAGATGGAAGTAACATGATTTGGACAACTTTGTAATGTGCGCTTCAAATGACATGCTAGATTCAAAGATAACTCCTAGATTGCGGGGTGATTCAGTAAAATTAATGGGGATTCCAACTGAGTTAATGATGACAAAATATTGTTGTGATCAGCGTCATTCCCACCAATAATTATCATCTCTGTTATATTGGTGTTTAAAGATAGGTCATTTATCCAGTCCTTTAATTCACTAACACAACTAATTAAAGGCAACTTTGGAGAAACTTCATTTGATCTAAATGAAAGGTATAACTGGGTGTCCTCTGCATACAAGTGAAAATTAACATAATGTTTCCTAATGAGAGATCATAGTGGAAGAATGTAAACTGACAACAGTAAAGGTCCGAGTACTGAGCCCTGCGGGACACCATATCTCACTTCTGTGTTTAATGATGGAGTCCTGTCAGCACATTTGTGTACATATTGGAATTGATTAGATAAATAAGAAACCAAGCGAGCACAGTGCCTGTGAGCCCAACATCATTTTCTAGCCTGTGCAGTAAAATAGAATGGTCAATGGTGTCAAACGCTGTGCTTAAGCCTAACAACATAATTACAGTGGAGTTTCCTTTATCAGAGGATATCAGAATGTTGTTTGCAACCCGCGTTAGTGCTGTTTCTGTACTATGACCAGTGCAGAAACCAGACTGGAATCTCTGAAATAAATTGTAATGTGTAAGGTGTGACTAAAGCTGATTGGCGACTACTTTTTCTAGTATTTTAGAGAGAAATTTGAAATAGGCCTATAATTATTAAGTATGTGTGGGTCTAGGTCTGACTTTTTAAGTAATGGTATAATGACTGACACTTTTAGTGCATCAGGTACTATGCCATGCAATAATGAACTACTGATAATGTTTAGAATGGGTACTGCAAGAACATCCATTACACCTTTTACTAGTTTTGTTGGCACTGGATCTAGGGAACAAGTAGTGGGTTTCATTTTAGAAATTAAAGTTAAGACTTCCTGCTCAATTATAGGATTAAAATTACTAAAGTGCTGAATGCAATGTGAGACAGGGTCTGCTAAGCTAGTATGTGGTTTATACTGTGATGCTGAGATCTGGGATCTTATATTTTTAATTTTCTCATTGAAGAAGTTCATAAAGTCTGTACTGCTAATATCTGTTGGTATTTTGCACTGTAGATCTGAATTCCCATTTGTTAATTTAGCCACTGTTCTAAACAGTATCCGAGGATTTTTATTATTGCTATCTATTACTGTAGAATGGTATTCTGAGCGAGCTTTAAAGAGAGCTTTTTAATATTTTAACACTCTCTGTCCATGCATTTGAAAGACATGTAACTTTGTTGTTCTCCATCTGCGCTCCAGTTTTCGAACACTCTTAGAGCTCGAGTGTACATCATATGTTGGGGTTTTCTTGTACCGGTGTGTCAGGAGATGCCAGAAGAGAAAACTGATTTGAAACGTTAATGTAATTCATATGAACACAGTAACTGAGAGAAATAATCTTACTGATGCTGCAAATTGTAGCCTCCAGCTAACCTACAGTATGAGCTTGATCTGGATGAACAAGTTATGAAAATTAATGGACAAATAGTACTATTATCACATGTACATAGTACAGTGGAATTCTTACTGATAATTTAAGCTAGAAAATGCCAAGCGTCTTCTCATCATCCATGCTTACATTGCACTGTAGTTGAAAAAAGAGAATTGATTAACCCATCTGCCAGCCACAATAATAATAACACAAGTCTGCATAATTAAGCGCATAAAAATCTGTTTTAATTTTTGAGTAGGTATTTTAATTTACATTCATGAATACAAAAAATATAATTATAATGTATCCATTATGACATATTTGAGTACAAATTTGAAAAGAATTTTAATTAATATTTAACAAATTACATGATTTATTCATGTGTACGATATTGCTGTAAATCAATTTAACATGAAAATGTTTTGTCAATTTAATATTTTTAAACACGTGTACAAAGTAACAGTACATATTCATTGACTTACATATAACTTCTCTATTTTGTCACAAGTTTTTTTTGATCCAGGCCATGTCCCATGGTCTGTGCATTTTTTTTCTGCTGCGTCCCTGTGAATTATCCAGCAGTTGTTCACCATCATTGACATCCCTTGGTACTTCCTTTACACGACCTTAATTTTCCTTTCACACTGCTTTTCGCTCTCAACTCTCAAAATTTCCAAATTCTAAATTCAAATCCATAAAGTGAACATCGAGACTTGTGTTGTAGTCCAGTTCCTTGTACTTTAATTTATTTAAAGTTTGGATCTTTATCATTAACTAAAAGCTTAGACATTACTTCTCTGAATGATACTCCAGCATCTCTTTCCAGGTTATTCATTGCACCATCAAATTCTGCATCAAAAATATTTTTCTTAATATCAGATCTGGCAAAAATGTCCCTTTTCAATTTAGCCTCAGACAAATACGGAAACCTTCAGCACAGTTACATACAACAAGCTCACTCTTTTGAGTGGGCTTTGACAAACCACTTTATTAAAGCAAGCTTAATATGAAGCTGTGGTAGTGGCACTTTATGTGGTTTCACCAAGCTTGGTTTGATGATGTTTTTGGCACCAAGCTGTAGCTTTTTTTTCCTAGGTTGCCACTTCTTCTGAATCCAATGTCAATTCTTGGTCCTGCTGTCCCACTCACTGAGAAAACCTGGTAATTCTGTATGCCCTGACTGCTGATCTAGTGAGGTACACAGAACTTTCAGCTACTGTATATTCTGTTCATATTCTTGAATAAAGTAATTGTTTTGCTTTAAATATAGCTTTTATTTGAGAAAACATAAAATTCAAACTAATTTCATGAAAATAAAATATTGGTATTTTATTAAGTATAGTGCAAAAACAACAGTAAAAACAGTTGACAGCTTAAAAATGGTTTTAATTTTTTTAATTCACTGCCCAAAACCACATGTAACTATCAAAACATTTTTTCCCAATGTATACCTGTGAAGAAACTTTATTGATAATGCACCATTTATAGCCCAAATACAAGGTACAAAGCATAGCAAAAGTAGTTAAATAAATAAATAACAAACCAGATTACTGTACAGTTGTGGCCAAATGTTTTGAAGATGGTTTTCACTTTGGTTTTCACAAAGTTTGCTGCTTCAGTGTTTTTAGATCTTTTTGTCAGATGTTTCTGTGGTATACTGAAGTAGAATTACAAGCATTTCATAAGTTTCAAAGGCTTTTATGGACAGAAAAAGTTTATGCAAAGAGTCAATATTTGCAGTGTTGACTCTTCTTTCTTTTTCTAGACCTCTGCAATTCGCTCTGGCATGCTGTCAATCAACTTCTAGGCCAAATCCTGACTGATGGCAGCCCATTCTTACATCATCAATGCTTGGAGTTTGTCAGAATTGGTGGGTTTTTGTTTGTCCACCTGCCTCTTGAGGATTGATCACAAGTTCTCAATGGGATCAAAGGTCTGGGGAGTTTCCTGGCCATGGACTTCAAATTTTGATGTTCTCACTTTTGCTTTACGGCCCGGTGCTCCATCATGCTGGAAAAGGCATTGTGGGTCAACAAACTGTTCTTGGATGGTTGGGAGAAGTTGCTCTCAGAGGATGTTTTGGTCCCATTCTTTATTCATGGCTGTGTTCTTAGGCAAAATTGTGAGTGAGCTCACTGCCTTGGCGGAGAAGCAGCCCCATACATGAATTGTCCCAGGATGCTTTACTTTTGGCATGACACAGGACTGATGGTTTTCCGGATGTCCTCAAACAATTGTGTAATAAAGGCGCTATATATGCGCCCAACCCAACCCAACACAGACTGACAATGGAGGCACGTTAAAATAAACCAAAAAGGATCTTATTGTCTTCTTCAGCTGGCGGCCACGTCTTCCCCGTGTACCTCAGCCACAACACAGTCCTGCAAAAGCACACACAAAAGCACAAACACCAAATAAACTCTTAAATCCTTCACTCCTTGTTGACAGCTTTGTCTCCCTCCTCCCAACTCTGGCCTCCTGAGTAGTGGTTGCTGGCTCCTTTTTATAAGTGCTCCAGGTGCTTGATTGCTGAGTTTTGGCTGCATTTCCAGGTGTGGCAAAAACACCTGGGGTTTTGGGGTGGTTGCTATCTAGTGTCCAGGGGGAGGTATTGAATAGCCCATGGTTTCTCCCCTGAAACATATACTGAAAGGGTGTCCTGGCTGGGTATGGGCCCCAGCGACCTGCCACAATCGGAAAGGGGATTCATCAGAGAAAATGACTTTACCTCAGCAGTCCAATCCCTATACCTTTTGCAGAATATCAGTCTGTCCCTGATGTTTTTCTTGGCTTTTTTGCTGGCCTTTTTGACACCTACCAGGCAATCCTCTAAAGGTCTTCGCCTCACTCACACTTGCCTGCTACCATTCCTGAGCAAGCTCTGCACTGGTGGTGCCCACAGCTGAATCAACTTTAGGAGATGATCCTGGAGCTTGCTGGACTTTCTTGGGCATCCTGAAGCCTTCTTCACAACAATTGAACCTCTCTATTCTAACTCAATCAGCATGACAGAGTGATCTCCAGCCTAGTCCTCGTTGACACTCTCATCTTTGTTAACGAGAGGATCAATGAATTGATGTCAGCAGGTTCTTTTGTGGCAGGGCTGAAATGCAGTGGTTTTTTGGGATTAAGTTCATTTTCGTGTCAAAGAGGGACTTTGCAATTAACTGCAATTCGTCTGATCACTTTTCAGAACATTATGGAGTAGATGCAAATTGTCATCATAAAAACTGAGGCAGCAAATGTTGTGAAAATTAATATTTGTGTCATTCTCATAATATTTGGCCACGACTGTACATAAAAGATTTTGTAAATTGATGAGTTGTAAGTCTGTTTTAAAAACTGGTAGGGACTTCTTATAGCAAGAACATCCCACAGGGAAACTCAACAGTGCCTTATGAATGACAAACACACAGCTGGTTGATCATAACATTAGCACTTTAAACCACACAAGTGCCTTATGAATAACACAACTTGTCACTCTCCTTGAACTTCATGAGACTTACATACACACAGACCCTTACCACAACAGTGCCCCCTGAATGACACACACACGCTGATTAACCTTTAGCACTTTAAACCACACAAGTGCTTTAGGAATAACACAGTCTGTCACTCAGCACTTCAAGAGTCTTACTTATTATCAGCATTGACAACATACAATGCTATCTCAGACCTAAATATTACTTTTCGTCTACAAGAATACATTGAAACATACAAAGGCTCAGTACTCTTGACTATAGGCCATTTATCAGCCAAGAATGCCTTACTTTATGTCCTGTTTCCTACTATTGGGTGGAGCTCTCACCCTCAGCCTTAATAAACCTCGCAGCACAGAGCATATGGCAAACCTCTGGCTGCACCAGGTGCTCAAAGAAATCTACCTTATTATTTCAATTACTCTAGACATGAAGACAAAACAACGAAAGTTAAAAGCAGCATGATATTTATTACAGGAATAATAATAATACCAGTGGAGCAAAGAATAACAGAAAATAGGACTGATAGTAAAGTCTGGATATATATATAGTCTTTAGAAAAAGCTTACAAGAAAGTAAGGATGACAAGGATGAATGTCACAGGTGGCTTGTGGTCTAGCACTCGCAGCTGTTCATGATGCTTTTCTAACGACCTGATGGAAACAGCTTCACGTTGATGTTGCTGTGTCCTCCTCTGACGTCTTTGTCTCTTCTTCTTCCTCCCTCTTTCCTTACTCACTAACTTCCTTACCCACTATATTGCTCCTCAGACAAGGCATATTTATTCTAAAATTTTACCGGGAGGTTATGGAAGATGTGATTGTTAGATATTCTGATTGGCTGGCTGTCAATATGATGAATGAATTCACTGTCCGTTTTCCAAAACAATAACATTTTTTTACGTTCTCTGAGGTGTCACTATGTCTTCCTTTCACAGGCTATAAAATTATTAGATGTCCATCCTTTCTCAGGTTATAAAGTAATTGAGCCACCAGCATGTCTTCCTTTTTTTGTTGGAACAGCTGTTTTAAAAGTGAGGTATAACTGGGAAGAAGACATGCATTGATTTGTCCTGAATGTAGTTCATCTGTTAACTTGTCTTGAACAAAATATAATGCAAATATAAACCAAAATGTATAGAATGTGTACCCCACAAAAGCACCTATTAAGCAACTGGTTGAAGTTGAAGGCCCTGACTTAGTTGGTCTTCTGTTGGCTCACTCACGTCACATTTCATTTCTGTTTGGGTGCCATTTAAGGAAAGAAATGAAGCAATTCAGAGGAACTATAAGTGGAACAAATCTTAAAAAAACAAGTCAGTTAAAATAAAAGGAAAAGGGAGTTAATTAACAGCAAAAACTGGTTACCAATTAAGAATGGGGTTAGAATGAAAGCCTGCATCCACTGCGGCCCTCCAGGACTAGAGTTTGAGAACACTGAAATAGAGTATTTATACACATGTGAGCCAGCAGTTGTTCAGATGTAGTACGTTCTAGAACTTGGGAAAGAACAGAATTTTGAGATACGAGTCTGTAATTAGCTAAACAATCAGGATTTAGGCTGCTTTCTTTGAAATAGGTCTAACAGCTGTAACCCACACCCAGTAAAGTCATTCTCTTCAAGACTGGACTTTTAATGTTGTAATTCAAGATCAGGCAAAGTCAATTCTGACATATCATGAGCATACAAAGCACATTTGTTTATTTCTATCTGATTTTTGTCTGCTGGAAGTAGCATAGCAGTTCAGTGATCTGTGCTGCTGCCTAGCAACTTAGAGCCCTAGGCGAAGATTGTTCAGTTCAAAAATGCAGGCCGCCATTGTCAGGGGGTATGGCTTTCCTAACCCTTGTTCACGAGAAAATTTGTGTCATTGTACCTTACCTGACATGTAAGACAAGTACTTCTGTCCTTTCTACTGTAAAGTATGTCCTGGTGTGTTACATTTTGTTTCTAAGCAGTGTGGAGTTTCCATATTCTCACCGTGTCTGTGTTGCCCCCGGTTCTCAGTTAATAGGTGAACCTAAACTGGCCAGAATTTAAATGAGGATGGGTGTCTTACTTATTTGTGTTTTCTTCTTTTTTTTTTTTCACGTCTGGTAAAGCACTTTGAGCTACACTGCTTGAAAATGTGCTATGTAGCTGCGTTTATCCAAGGTAACCATAGTCCTGCAGCTTTTAGTTGGCTTCACAGGATGATTCAAGCACCAGTGTGATACATGATCAGATAATTCCTCAGACAAACTGTCTTTGTTTGAAAAGATTTAGAAAATTTTCAAAGCAAAGCAGTTCACACAAAAATAGAGAAAACATTGATATAGCAAAGAAAAGTTTTTAAGGAAAGTTCTGTTTAAGGCTTATTAATCTTGTTTCATTTCTCTAAGTTTGGTCATACTGTCCACGTTACGCAAGTTAATCACGTAAGCACAGTTAGAAGACTGTATGCCATCTCTTATTTTCAAACATATCTAACAGTCCATGCTAGCAGTAAGACGATTTCCCTAACTGGCTTAATTAACACTCTGTTCTTCAGATGTAGCTGAGATAGTTCTGTCTCTGTTAATTTTCGGGGGCAGAAAGACCCCACCATATCCTAGTAACTATGAGAATCTAATATTCTACAGAAAGAAAGCAATATGAATTTAACATATTAAACATTAACTTTCTAACATTGGCTCTTTCATGCTATATAAATAAATTGCTGTTATGTCTGTATGTGTGCCCTGGAATTGACTGTCACCCAGATTGGTTCCCACTGTGCCCCCGGAGCTGGCAATAGAGGTGCTGGCCTCTCTCAACCCTGAAATGGATAAGTAGGTTAAAAGGAGGACCGATTGATTTTTGCCTAATGCAGTCAGAGACAGGTCCAACCCTGCAGCACCCCTTGCTATATGTTACCCAACTCTTGATCTTCAGGCAGTAGCCCCACTCATATCATAACGGTGGGAGGTCGAGCTTTTAGTTATAGGGCCCCTAAACTGTGGAATGGTCTGCCTGCTACTATAAGAGATGTCTCTTCGGTCTCAGCTTTCAAATCCCGGCTGAAGACTCTCTACTTCAGTTTAGCACACCCTGACTAGAGCTGCTGATTAACTGTACAGACTGCATCTCTGTTGTTAGTCATTGGCACTAACGCATAAGTAACATGATAGTTAGAAATTGTTACTAACCCTCACCTATTCTGTTTCTGTTCTCGGTACTCAAATGTGGCACTCGGTGCCACTGCCCACCTGCCAAGTTGTTTTGCCTGCCTAAGGTAAAGTCATCCCTGATGGAGGATCACAGGAATCGTGGGGTTCATTGGATTGGCTGGCCAAGCAATGTTTCAGCTGTGGGATGGCCAAATGGGGGAGTCAGCTTGATGGCTGAGGTCTCCAGGACTCTAAACAAATCCATATCATATTATGTGATATCATCTACGGTTAAATTCTGGTCCGTACTTGTAATATTTTTATTTTTTATACTGTATTGAGGATTACTTCTGTTCTGTGTATTGTATTTTATTGACCCCCTTCTATTTGACACCCACTGCACGCCCAACCTACCTGGAAAGGGGTCTCTCTTTGAACTGCCTTTCCCAAGGTATCTTCCATTTTTTTCCCTACAAGGGTTTTTTGGGAGTTTTTTCTTTGTTTTCTTAGAGAGTCAAGGCTGGGGGGCTGTCAAGAGGCAGGGCCTGTTAAAGCCCATTGCGGCACTTCTTGTGTGATTTTGGGCTATACAAAAATAAATTATATTGTATTGTATTGTATGTCTATTAAGGAAATGGGAAAGAAATGTAGTTTAGTTTAAAAACGTGTACATGTGAGTA
The DNA here is from genome assembly GCA_026402145.1 of Polypterus bichir lapradei. Taxonomy (NCBI): domain Eukaryota; kingdom Metazoa; phylum Chordata; class Cladistia; order Polypteriformes; family Polypteridae; genus Polypterus; species Polypterus bichir. The sequence goes on from JANRMT010062789.1 coordinate 12,904,763, forward strand.
ATGTCAGGACACACCTAACATCCATACCAAGCTGTATCAAGAACTCTGTTGTAATTTGCATTATTGGTGTGGCTTATGGCTTTGTGAGGCCTTAGTTAGTGTGTGTGCTTTTTGTGACTTTTGGCCCACATTGATGTCCTACTTTCTTTTTTGCCACTTTATTTCTTTACCAGCTATAGTGGATACACACCACTGCCAAAATCACAGATGTTGTCTAGTAAAAAGAATGAAACCAAGATAAATTCTGTCAGAACTTATTCTACCATTATTGCAAAATTGCAATCTATACAAAGAAAGTGAAAACAAATCAGAAACTGTTTAGTGAAAGAAAAAAAAATCCTCCAAAACCCTGGTGCCATTAGTGTGTAGACCCTTTAATAATCAAGGATGTGGCTGCGTTTAGAATCAACCAATCGCAATACGCCTCATCTCAAACAGTAGCTGGTATACACCTGACATCAATTAAAATGCCTCTGATTGATCTCGGGTAAAGTTTGGCTGCTCCTGTGACATTTTTCAGATATCCTCTTGTTCGTAACATACTTCAAAACCTGTGGTCTTCAAAGAGCTTTTAAAACATGAACAAGATCTCGTCATTGAACAATATCAAATCAGGACAGGGATACAGAAAAGTATCCAAAGCTTTAAACATCCCTTGGAGCAAGGTGAAGACAGCCATCAACAAGTGGAGAAACTATGGCTCAACAGTGACTGTACCAAGATAAGGACGTGACTCCAAGACAAGGAGAAAACTGGTCAGGGAGGCCACTGAGAGGCCTATAGCAACATTAAAGGAGCTGCAGCATTTCCTGGCAAGTACTGGTTGTTACCTACACGTGACAACAATCAGTCATATTCTTTACATATCTGGGTTGTGGGGTAGGGTAGCAAGACGAAACCTTTTTCTCACAAAGAAAACATCCAAGTCTGGCTAAACCTTGGCAAAAATGTATACCCAGTCTCCCACAACCATGTGGAAAAATGTATTACGGTCTGATGAGTCCAAGGTTGAACTATTTGGCCATAGTGCCAAAATATATGGTTGGTGCAAAAATAACAAAGCACATCATCAAAATAAACACCATAGCCACAGTGAATCATGGTTGGAGGCAGCCTTGTACTTTGTGGATTCTTTTCTTCTGTTGGACCTGGGGATTTGTTGAAGGTGGTTGGGCTCACGAAGAGATCCATGTATCAGTCTGTTTTGACACACAACCTTCAAGCACCCGCTAGGGAGCTGAAGATGAAGAGGAACATCACCTTTCAGCATGACAACGACCCAAAGTATACATCAAAATCAAAGCAATAGCTTCATCAAAGGATGATCAATGATCTGGAATAGCCCAGCCGGAGCCCATATCTGTGGGGTGACCTGAAGAGAGCTGTGCACAGGAGACACTCTTGTAATGTGACAGATCTGGAAGGTTTCTGTATGGAGGAGTGGACAAAAATCGCCAAGTCCAGATATGCCAAACGGATACTTTTACCCAAAAGACTGAGTGCTGTAATAAAATCAAAAGGGTGCTTCATCTAAGTTTTAGTTTAGGCGGTCTGCACACTAACACCACTAGGTTTTTGTAGGATTTTTTTTTCATTAAACAGTTTCTGATTTGTTTTCACCTTCTTTATATAGATTGCAATTTTGCAATAAATGTGAAATAAGTTCTGACAGGATTTATCTTGGTTTCATTTTTTATTACACAAAATCTGTGATTTTGGCTGGGGTATGTAGACTTTTTATATCCACAGCTAACCCCAGTACCACACTTTGCCGTTTACGGAAACACCCAAAGCTGTAACAGAATACACTCATGTGACTCAGAATAATGGTGCAAAAGTTTGTGATTTTTGTTGTCTTCTTTGTCAGGCGCAGACACATACAGCTGTAATTCAGCCTTACTCTGCGTCCCTTGGGTCTTTGGCATCATGGTCTATATCTTGTTGTCACTTTTTCACTTAAGACCACTGGCATTAAACTGCCAGTTTTGGCTTTCAGCAAAGGATCCAATTGGCTGTGAGGCACACTCAGCCTGATTCAAACTCGTATTGAGATAGAAACATGTGGCATTAAGTTCTTTGGATCAGGAGATGGAGGTGCTGTTGTCAATGTGCCCCCACTTCTTTGACTTGTGTGAGGTTAATGGCTGCTTCATTGGAACCTTCTACACCCTCAGACAGTAGTAGAAATACCCATGGTATACTGCTATCTGTCAACAGTGTTTTGCAGTCTCAGAATTTACCACTTCTAGTGCTCCACTTCTGCTTTCACCCGAGACACAGGCTCGCTTGTCAAAACCAAGTGTTAAACCTTTGCCATCTTGAGTGTGATGTTAGCTTCCTCAGTTAGACCTGCAAGCTGTCTGTCTAACCACACGTGCAGATTGTGCCGCCGGACTGACAAGAGTACAGCCTCATTTTACATCATGTGCAGAGTGTTGCACTCCTAAAGAGAAGTCTTGTGTTAAATGAAGAGCCCTGAACTGTTTTGTGAGATTTAGCTCTGAAGCTTTGGACGGCCACTGTGAAGCATGCGGCTCTCTTGCCTGTTCTGCACCAGCAAGTTGTGTGGCTGTTCCTCGTTCCGATATATATCATGACTTGTTTAATCTCCTTGTTCTTCCAGGGATGGAATGGTTTGGTATATTTTGCCTCTAGGCATTGTGTCGTGTCGTGTCCTTCTCCTTTTCTGCAGCACAATGCGATGGAGGCAAGATCCTTTGTCCAACAGTCACCTCAGACACTAGGCATTAAATAGAACTCATGCTCTGTGGCATTATCCTCTGTCCGGCATTCAAACTAAACAGACCACTTCATGGACCCCTTTCCTTATAATAGGCATGTCATCAGAAACATCATGTGTAAAACTTGCTTATACTTGGAAACATGCATAAGATGTTTCTTTCACCAAAAGTTATGCAATTTTTATAAAGCAGAACTTGGCATGGGAACTGGCTTAAAGTTACAGAAAGTTTTGAACATTTGTTAAGTCCTGTGCAGACTTTTTTGGTGATAGAATTTTTGTGATTGCACATGGCAGGACAATGAAGTGAACAGAAAATCTTGTTTCCTTGCATATTTAAATGATGTGTCAGACACATTCTGATGTCCATGCATCCATCCGTTTTCTAAACCTGTACTGGAACAGGGATAACGTGATTTCTGTGTGATGGTCTCTGTAATATCAGCTTCGGTTTAGCACACAGCTCCAAGAACACGGCTCTTGGACGTCTGAATCGGCTAATAAGTCAGTCATCATCATGAAAAAAATATATATACTGTATATATTTTTTTAAGTAAAATGATTTTATTTACTTTAGTTATAAATGCACTAAAAAGCAAAAAATAAAATTTTCTTTAACCACAATTTTCATGGTTATACTGTATGTGACTAAATAAAATCAGGAGACGCACATAAATTAATTGATTGAAACAATTTTTGAAACTTGTTTAGCATGGTGTGGAATTAGAATGTTGTTTTTTTTTTTTTAATATATATATTTTTATACAAACCGGATTCCAAGAAAGTTGGGACACTATACAAATCGTGAATAAAAACTGAATGCAATGATGTGGAGGTGCCAACTTCCAATATTTTATTCAGAATAGAACATAAATCACGGAACAAAAGTTTAAACTGAGAAAATGTATCATTTTAAGGGAAAAATATATTGATTCAGAATTTCATGGTGTCAACAAATCCCAAAAAAGTTGGGACAAGGCCATTTTCACCACCGTGTGGCATCTCCCCTTCTTCTTACAACACTCAACAGACGTCTGGGGACCGAGGAGACCAGTTTCTCAAGTTTAGAAATAGGAATGTTCTCCCATTCTTGTCTAATACAGGCCTCTAACTGTTCAATCGTTTTGGGCCTTCTTTGTCGCACCTTCCTCTTTATGATGCGCCAAATGTTCTCTATAGGTGAAAGATCTGGACTGCAGACTGGCCATTTCAGTACCCGGATCCTTCTCCTACGCAGCCATGATGTTGTGATTGATGCAGAATGTGGTCTGGCATTATCTTGTTGAAAAATGCAGGGTCTTCCCTGAAAGAGATGACATCTGGATGGGAGCATATGTTGTTCTAGAACCTGAATATATTTTTCTGCATTGATGGTGCCTTTCCAGACATGCAAGCTGCCCATGCCACACGCACTCATGCAACCCCATACCATCAGAGATGCAGGCTTCTGAACTGAGCGTTGATAACAACTTGGGTTGTCCTTGTCCTCTTTGGTCCGGATGACATGGCGTCCCAGATTTCCAAAAAGAACTTCGAATCGTGACTCGTCTGACCACAGAACAGTCTCCTATTTTGCCACACTCCATTTTAAATGATCCCTGGCCCAGTGACAACGCCTGAGCTTGTGGATCTTGCTTAGAAATGGCTTCTTCTTTGCACTGTAGAGTTTCAGCTGGCAACGGTGGATGGCACGGTGGATTGTGTTCACTGACAATGGTTTCTGGAAGTATTCCTGAGCCCATTCTGTGATTTCCTTTACAGTAGCATTCCTGTTTGTGGTGCAGTGTCGTTTAAGGGCCCGGAGATCACGGGCATCCAGTATGGTTTTACGGCCTTGACCCTTACGCACAGAGATTGTTCCAGATTCTCTGAATCTTCGGATGATGTTATGCACAGTTGATGATGATAGATGCAAAGTCTTTGCAATTTTTCGCTGGGTAACACCTTTCTGATATTGCCTAACTATCTTTCTGCGCAACATTGTGGGAATTGGTGATCCTCTACCCATCTTGGCTTCTGAGAGACACTGCCACTCTGAGAAGCTCTTTTTATACCCAATCATGTTGCCAATTGACCTAATTAGTGTTTATTGGTCTTCCAGCTCTTCGTTATGCTCAAATTTACTTTTTCCAGCCTTGTCCCAACATTTTTGGGATTTGTTGACACAGTGAAATTTTGAATCAACATATTTTCCTTTAAAATGATACATTTACTCGGATTAAACGTTTGATCTGTCATCTACGTTCTATTACAAATAAAATATTGACATTTGCCATCTCCACATCATTGCATTCAGTTTTTGTTCACAATTTGTTTAGTGTCCCAACTTTTTTGGAATCCGGTTTGTATTCTATCAGTAGATTGAATGAATTAATTTATGTGTGCCCCACGATTTTATTTAATCACATATATAACCACGAAAATTGTGGTTAAAGAAAAAAATATTTTTTGCTTTTTAGTGCATTTATAACTTATGAAATAAAATCGTTTTACTTAAAAAAAAGTTTTTATACATTTAAATTTTTACTTTTTAGTTTTTGAGTATTTTGCAAATGATTTTTCTTTAATCATTTTTTATGAATGGGAAGCTTCTTTAAAAGTATTATATAATATATCTTCTTTGCAGAATTATTTGAATACTAAAAAGAGTTATATTTTGGTCTCTATTTTTCTGTTCAGGCTCTTACGGAATTAGTGCTCGGTTGCCATGGAAAAAAAATATTGACGACAGAACGGCAAGCTTACTCCGTTGCTTCCTCACCGTGATCACCAAGGATATTCCTTCACAAGATTAAACAAGTAAAGTTGGCACATGTATTTACCCACTCCAATCACTGGAAGAGGCAAGTGGGGGCCAATCCGATACGTCTCTCTCTTGCATGCTCCTATATTGCACTATATTCCCTCTCCGTCATAGTTGTGTGTACGTTAATTGGAATCGCACAACCATTGATTACGGCAAAATTTGTTACATAATTGCATCGATTTTAACGGATTATTGTATTGTCATCAATACTGAACACATATGCAAAGTTTGAAGAAATTTGCTGTGCCAAAAGTGGGTTTAAAATCGGTTGCAAGATTTGACCCAGACAAACAAACAGAGAAAGGAGTCGAGTTAAATAAAAGCGTTTAAAAAGGACGTAAATACCATAATATTTAAATCATAGAAGAGAGAGAGAGTTTGGGAACAAGTGCTGATAGTGCGTTGTCGCACCCACCACACAACGAACCACCTGTATTGGGACTCATGTGCAGCGAGTGACACCTCAGCACCACACTGGGACAGTGTGAGGTTTTTGGCTCTGGCCGGAGTTCCAATCCTGTCACCAAGTTCTCCCTGTAAGATGGAGGACCCTGCTTGCAGGGCTCGATGAAAGATTAATTTCATACCCAGGACGAAGCAATTACAGGTTAAGGACCTTGCTCAAGGGCCCAATGGAGTAGAGTCACATCTGGAGTTTAGGGGATTCGAACTAGCAACCTTCCATTCGCCGGCACAGATCCCTAGCCTTAGAGTCACCACTCAATAATAGAAGACTTTGTTTTTAAATTTGTCTGCATATTTTAATTGTGGCAAAATAAGCGCTTTCTTATTTTAAGAAGTTAGAAAATGTACATATAGCATAACATTTGGGCGCAACTTAGTTACCTGATTTAAAAATTGGTCAGTTTTTTGAGATTTATTTTTACATTTACTGAAGTTTCATTTTCTGTGTTTTTTTTCCATGGTTTAAAAATAAAGATGTCACTCTGAAATATGCCAAATTTATATGGTGATTAGGTCATGAATATTCAAAAGTGGCGGTTTTTTTAAAGCCGTACATGGTTACTTACGGGAGGTGATGGGGAGTAGTGTGGTGCATGCATGCATACTTTGAAGTTTGTTTAAGATTTATACATGAACTTGGCATTGAACTTGGCACATGTCTGGTTTTATAAATCCAATTACGTTTTTACCTTTATAACATAAGCAAAATTTTAGTATGGAATCTAAGCAAGGTTTTATACGTGAGGCCCTAGGTCTTATACAACCTGGGAAATTCCCTTTCCAATGAGTACATTTTTGCATTCTGTCTAGTGTACCGTCAGGTATCGCCACATTTCGTCCAAATGATGTAATGTTTGGCATGCCTGAGTCTCACCACTTAGGCTTTCAGTGGTAAGTGCAGCACAAGCTTGCTTTTTGTTGATTAGTTTTCCACTGCTCTATCCTATCCTTCTGACACAAATTGTAATTGAGATTGTGGAAGGATATCTTACCAGACAGCTGTAAAATACACAAAGCAGATTTCTTCTTTGGTTCTGTTTCCTGGCTGCTAATGTAGCAAATGGTGCAAAATCAGTGTTATTAAAGACCTCATTCATCCTGCACAGTTACTTTACTCAAAGTTTCTTCCTGGCAGATGCTATAAGACCATTGGCATTTGCGAAGACAGTTCCAAGTTATACATTTCCTGAGCAGATAGTCATGCTAAAGTATGTGTTCTGTATATGCTGATGAGCCGAAACATTCTGAGCACTCCCATATGAAGTTAATGACATCTACCATCTGATAGCGATGGTGCGTGTCAAGGTCAGAGGTCTATTAAACGGCAAGGTGACATTAGGTATTGAATGCAAAAGGTATGGGCAGGTGGATAGGCCTAAATGACTTTAATCAGGGCCAAGTTGATATGGCCAAACTACTGAATCAGAGCATGTCCAAAATGGCAAGGAGTGCTCACAGTCAGCTGAGGTGAGTACCTATCAACAGTGGTCCAAGGAGAGAAAAACCATGAACTGGAATCAAGGCTATTGGTCGGCCAAGACACACTGACACGAGAAGTCAACAAAGGCTAGCATGTATAAGAACCAAGGGATGGGCCACAGATTGCAAATAATTTTAATGATGAGTGTACTTGGTGTGTGTTTGTGCTCGCCCTGTGATGGACTGCTGTCTAGTCCGCCCAATGCTAGCCATGTTAGGCTCCAGCAGAACCTCTGACCCTGTTCGGGACAAAGTGGGTTAGACAATGAATGATTGACTATGAGAGTAATGTGTTATAACACACAATGTATCGAACCCTGCTGCATATGGGATTTCCCTATTTACCATCAAAAGCACCAGCAATGGGCACACGAGCATCAAAACTGCATCTTGGATCAGTGGAAGAAGGTTGCCAGGTACAATGGATATTGTTTTCTTTTGCATCATGTGGACTGCCCGGCAGTGTTGCATTGTGTACCTGGGGAAGAGATGGCATCAGGATCCACTGTCGGAGTAAGACAAGCCAGTGGAAGGAATGTGATTCTTTGGGCAATGTATTACTGGGAAACCATGGGTCCAGGCATTGATGTTGTCGTTAGATTTTTTTTTTTTGTGTACCACCTACCTAAACATCATTGCAGATCAGGAACACTCCTTCATGGCAAAGGTATTCATCGGTGGAAGGTGGCATCTTTCAGCAGGATAACGCGCTCTACCGTACTGCACAGATTGTTTGGGAATGGCTTGAGGGACATGAGGAAAAGTTCAGGGTGTTGCCCTAGCCTTCAGATTCTCCAGATTTTCATCTATTCAAGCATCTATGAGATGTGTTAAGAATAAGTCTGATCCACGGCAGCTCTACCATACAGCCTAAAGAATTTAGTGGATCTGCTGTGTGGCAGACGGCCGGGATCCATGCCCACTCGGGACGCCCCTTCACTGTATATTCAGGGGGATTAGCCCTGAACGGTGCAATACCTCTCCCTGAACGCTAGATGGCCTCCCCCCTGGGTTGGAGAGGTGCCTCGGTTTCCCACATGGCTTCATGGGAATTGGAGTTGGGTGCAGCCCTTTTGGGTCCCACGGGCACCACCAGGGGGTGCTGCAGCTGGGACTCCTGAGCCCGTATGGGCAGCGTATTCGCCACACCTGGAAGTGTGAGCCGGAACTCGGTAAACAACCACCTGGAACACTTCCAGGTGAACTATAAAAGGACCCAGCAACCACCACTCAATGGCCAGAGTCGGGAGGAGGAGCACTACGCTTGGAGGAGGAGGAGGAGGTGGAGTGGTGGTGGTGCAAAGAGGAAGAGTGGTTGTGTTGTGGTGGTCTGTTTTGGGACTGTGTTGTGCCTGTGGGATACGGGGAAGACGTGCCCCACAGGTAAGGAAAAATAAAAGTTTCTTTGGCTTTTATACATGCCTCCGGTGAGAGTCCATGTTGGGTCAGGCGCCACTATAGCGCCTTTTATTACAGCTGCTAATGTCCTGGTGCAAGATATGACATGACACTTTCAAAGGTCTTGTAGAGTCCATGGCTTGGCAGGTCAGCAAACAGAGCCGAAAAAGCATATTAGGCAACAACAACAACAACATTAATTTATATAGCACATTTTCATACAAAAAGTAGCTCAAAGTGCTTTACATAATGAAGAATAGAAAAAAAAGACACAGTAAGAAAATAAAATAAGTCAACATTAATTAACAGAGAATAAGAGTAAGGTTCAATGGCCAGGGTGGACAGAAAAAACTCCAATAGGCTGGAGAAAAAAAATAAAATCTGTAGGGATTCCAGACCATGAGACCGCCCAGTCCCCTCTGGGCATTCTACCTAACATAAATGAAACAGTCCTCTTTGAATTTAGGGTTCTCACGGAAGGACTTGATGATGATGTCACGTGGACTTCTGGCTTTTAATCCATCCATCATTGTTGGAGCATCATGATGCTTTGAGTACCACCACCACAAAAAAAACGGAAAACGAAACAGAAGAGAGAGTAGGGGTCAGTACGGATTTTAGAGCCACCATGAATAGTTATTATGATGAATTGAACATACAGAGTATCAGGATTAAGTTAAAGTGAAGTTATGAGAAGGCCATGTTAAAGTAATGTGTTTTCAGCAGTGTTTTAAAGTGCTCCACTGTATTAGCCTGACGAATTCCTATTGGCAGGCTATTCCAGATTTTAGGTGCATAACAGCAGAAGGCCGCCTCACCACTTTTAAGTTTTGTTCTTGGAATTCAAAGGAGACACTCATTTGAGGATCTAAGGTTACGATTTGGAATATAAGGTGTCAGACATTCCGATATATAAGATGGAGCGAGATTATTTAAGGCTTTATAAACCATAAGCAGAATTTTAAAGTCAATCCTGAATGGCACAGGTAACCAGTGTAGTGACATCAAAACTGGAGAAATGTGCTCGGATTTTCTTTTCTTAGTTAGGATTCTAGCAGCTGCATTCTGCACTAGTTGCTAACGATTTATGTCTTTTTTGGGTAGTCCTGAGAGGAGTGCGTTACAGTAATCTAGTCGACTGAAAACAAACACGTGAACTAATTTCTCAGCATCTTCCAGTGATATAAGAGGTCTAACCTTTGCTATGTTTCTTAAGTGAAAAAATGCTGTCCTAGTGGTCTGATGAATATGCAATTTAAAATTCAGATTACAGTCAACAGTTACCCCTAAGTTTTTTACTTCCGTCTTGACTTTTAATCCTAATGTATCCAGTTTATTTCTAATAGCCTCCTTGTATCCATTATTGCCAATCACTAAGATTTCAGTTTTCTCTTTATTTAACTTGAGAAAGTTACTATTCATCCATTCTGAGATACAAGTCAGACATTGTGTTAGTGAATCAAGAGAATCGAGGTCATCAGGTGCTACTGATAAGTACAGCTGTGTGTCATCAGCATAGCTGTGGTAGCTCACGTTGTGCCCTGAGATAATCTGACCTAACGGAAGCATATAGATTGAGAATAACAGCGGACCCAGGATAGAGCCTTGTGGAACACCATATTGGATATCAGGCAAGGGGGTCTCTCTCTGAATTGCCCTTCCCAAGATTTCTTCTGTTTTTTTTTTCCCTACAAGGTTTTATTGGGAGTTTTTCTTGTCTTCCTAGAGCAGGGGTCCTCAGTCACAGTCGTGGAGGGCTGCGGTGGCTGCAGGTTTTTGTTCTAACCCGGTTGCTTAAATAGAAAGCAATTCTTGCCAATAATTTAATTTCATGGCTTGTTAGTGCTTTAGCTCTGCTGTGTCAGGTCATTCTTATATCCTACATTTTCTTCCCCTTTCTAAGGATATCATCCCAATGATTTGAAGGCTAAAATGGAGGAGTAATTCTCAGTCCTTCACTTTTTTCTCTTCACTTTCCTTCCAAGTATTTAATTAAACTCAATAGTGCATGATAAATACACACAAAGGTGTAAATGGAAACAAGTTAAATGGAGAAGAGCTGGTCTCCTTTGCCATTTGTATGTTATTGCTAATTAGGAGCCATTAGAAACTGAGAATACAGCTGTTTAGGAATAAAATAAGCAATAAGGGTTCAAAATCTTAACAAGCGAGATGACTAAAGTGAAGCAGAAGTGTTACTTGAGCAATAAGTTTTTCTTATTAAGCAACTGGGTTGGAGCAAAAACCTGCAGCCCTTCAGGACCATGACTGTCTTAGAGAGTCAAGAATTGGGGACTGTAGTAAAACAGGGCCTGTTGAAGCCCATTGAGGCATTCCTTGTGCGACTATATTGAGCTATACAAGAAATAAATTGTTGTTGTTGTTGTTGTAGGCAGGAGGTCATAATGTTTTGGCTTATCAGTGTATATGAAAAACGTACACGTGATTATATGCAATATATACTGTATTTAATTTCATTTTTACTGAATACACATGACAATCAACTTGAACATAAACAAACCCACAATGCACCTTGCTTCACATGAACTGTTCATACTTAATAGACACCACCAAGCAACCACTAGCCTCATGTCTATGGTAGATCATGTCATACTCTCTTATTATTCTTTTCAAAATACAGTACTTCTCTGTGTTTCCTCTTTTATCAGATCAGTATATCAGTATATTTATAACATTTCATGATGTTTCCCTGTTTATGTTTCAACATTATGCTTTAAGTTGTTCTTTTTATACATTCTTTTAATTATTGCTGAAAGTAACATTAAAATTAAACAGAGGTAAATGGAAAAATTGCCCCCAAAGTGAATAATTTGCCCCCTTAAAACACAAGAGAAGCAACAAAAATACCCCCCAAATTACCTGTAATATTAGAGTAGTCTATGTGTACAAGGATAAAGGGTAAATCAGAAAGTAAAGGTAAATTGAAATTTCCGTAGTAACTGCAATGGATAAAAGGTGATGCAGTACAGCATGTTTGTGATGGCTTATGGCAGGGGTGTCAAACTCCAGGCCTGGAGGGCCGCAATGGCTGCAGGTTTTCATTCTAACCCTTTTCCTAATCAGCGAGTCGTTTTCACTGCTAATTAACTCCTTTTCTCTTCATTTTAATAGCCCTGTTTTGAAGGATTCAGTCCTCTGAATTATTTTTCCTTTCTTCATTAAATGACAGCCAAACAGAAATGACCAGCTAAACTGGGATTTCAAACTTCAACCAATTTCACTCCAACCAGTCTCTTAATGAGAAGCCAATTCTTTCTGGTAATTAAACCCGTTGTTTAGTTCCACAGCTTGTCGCTGCTCTCATTCTGCCACAGCAGACATTTCCAAAACTGTTGATTTTTCTGTTTTTTCCTGAGAGACTAACCTTACTGAGACCTTCACCTTTCTTTATTTTCAGATATTGTGTGATGGGCACAGGTGAGCTGGTCATGTGGTGGCTCGTTTCGTGTCTCATTATTGTTTAACTGCTAATTAAGGAAATAGAGACGACTAAGGGGCCTGAGTCATGTTAATTAAAACTAAGGCAAAAGAAGTTAATTAGCAGCAAAAACTGGTCACTAATGAAGAAGATCCATCCATCCATCCATTATCCAACCCACTATATCCTAACTACAGGGTCACGGGTGTTCTGCCGGAGCCAATCCCAGCCAACACAGGGTGCAAGGCAGGAAGCAAACCCCAGGCAGGGCGATGAAGAAGATGGTTAGAATGAAAACCTGCAGCCACTGCGGCCCTCCAGGACTGGAGTTTGACACACGTGGCTTATGGGTAGTTTTAACACTCACAGAGCAGCACTCTTCTGTTTGTCTAGTTGAAGCCAAGATAAGGTGAACACAGATGCTCTGCTGCGGGATTACACCATTGTTGACCAACTTGTCATAGTGAGCTTTCTTTGGGCAGAAGGAGTGAAACCTGCTGAAATTCACCATAGGATGTTGTCTTGTGCAGATCAGTAAGCTCTTAGAGTACCCATCTTGCACAGACTTTACGATACCCCAAGTCATCACGCACTATGTCATGTGCAGATCCATAGCTGATATCCAAATGTGCAGTAACAGCGGACAACATAATCCATCTGTCTTCTCTGATGATGGCGTTCAGTATGTCGATGTGGGCTTGTGTGCACGATGTTGGTGGTCGACCAGGTTGAGCTTTGTCGTGCACATTTGTTCTTCCTCCTTTAAACCTTTCGACTCATTCATAAACTTTTTGTTGAGTCATTCTGTTTTCATTTCTGTACTGAGCTAATATCCTTTTGTGAACTTCAGCATGTTGCACTCCCCCTGCCCAAAGAAATCTCAACATGGCACAGTGTTCAACAATGGTGCAATCCCGCAGCGGAGCATCCATGTTCATTTGGTCTTGGCTTCAACTAGACAAACGGCAGAGTGCTGTGCTGTGTGCCAGCTGTCATCTGTAGGAGTTACTGCGTAATTTTCAAATTGCCTTTACTTTTTGATTTATCCTCGTATTATCACTTTTACACTAAAATTCATCATTGACACTTCAGTTCCATCTAATTTTATGGGTTTTTTTGTTTGTTTTTGTATTTTTGTCTTTTTCCCTCTCCCACCTTTGCAATCATTTTATTTGTAAAATGGACCACTTTGTTGTAGGTCCAGTGTGTTAGCCCAGGGTGCGTACAGCCACCCTAACCCAACACAGACAGGCAGAGACACACAAGTGCAGCCAACAACACCCTTTTATTCAGAGCTGGGGAAGTGCTTCTTCCACACTCCCCAGAGCACAGCACAGTACAGCACCTTCTTCCTTGGGTCACTCTCAGTCCTTCCAACTCCACTCCCTCTCTGGCAAGCTTCGTCTTCCTCCTCCCGACTCTGGCTCCCCGAATGGAGTGAGGCGTCTCTTTTTTTATGCAGCTCCAGGGAGTGCTCCAGGTGGCTCATCAGCATTTCCTAGAATCATTCCTAGGTGTAGTGGAAGTCCACTGTAGGGCTGTGCAGCTCCCCCTGGTGGTTATATATATATATATATATATACTAGCAAAATACCCGTGCTTCGCAGCGGAGAAGTAGTGTGTTAAAGAAGTAATGAAAAAGAAAATGAAACATTTTGAAAATAACATAACATGATTGTAAATGTAATTGTTTTGTCACTGTTGTGAGTGATGAGTGTTGCTGTCACATATATATATATAAAAAAAATATATATATATATGCACACACATATAAACATATATATATACATATCTATACATATACACATATACACATATATATACACACACACATATATACATACATATATATATCTACATATATACACATACATACACATATATACACACAAATACATATATATATATATATATATATATACACATATACATACACACACACACATATAAACGTATACATACATATCTACATTTATACACACACATATATATATTATAAATATATATATATATACATACATACATACACTCTTTGGGGTGCGAGCAACTGTTGCTGGGGGTGGCAGAATCCATCAAGGAAGAAAAATGAAAAACATTATTTGTACAAAATCTTATCTTTATTTATCCATTCCTAAATAATTAAATGGGCAGGCTATTTCGTATCAGTGCAATTAGCTCCACAAATGAGACACACGGGTTTACCGGCAATGTCAGTAAACATATACTCAGCCTCCCATCGGTTTTTAAAGGCTCTATTTTCAGAATCAACTTTTCTCTTCGGCATCGTGTGGGCTAGCTTCGCAATAACTTGCAGC
>JANRMT010062789.1:12929404-12953019 GCA_026402145.1 Polypterus bichir lapradei
ATTGAGTAGAAACAGTTTGATGTTATTAAAGTTAATGAAAAAATACAAAAGCAAATAAAACAGTCCATAGTGTTTTCTATTGATTTAGGATGTAGATGAAGTTCTGGATTCCTTAATGTGATTGTTTGAGCAGCTGACACGGAGGAGAAGAAAACAAAAAACTCCTATGATGGGCCATAGGAGGAAAAATGAACCTCTGGAGGGCCACAGTCAGAAGACAGAAATGTGTTAGTTAGATCTGATGGTAATCCGTCTCTGCATCATGAAAGTCCGAATGACCTAGGCCAGCTGGTCACCCGCCTTCCTCTGTTTGTTTGATTTGAGAAATTGGACTGTGCTCATTAGAAAACACTGCAGCATATGGACGCAAACAGAGGATCTGTGGAAATGGAATTAAAGTAACATCCTGTGCACTGCTCTACTATGTATATAATGTACACTGTAGCTTCACAGGCACTCAAAGTCTTTCCATAATTTTACTTGCCCGACTTGCTTGTACTGCAAAGTCCAAATCACGTGGCATCCGCTGCGCAACTGTTTCAGATACTTCCACCTAACTTGATGCGGGTGTCAAATCAAATTATATTCTCTGTGAGGATCATTGTGTTTTTATTAGTGTGTTAGCCACTAAAAATCTGACAGATGTCACAATTGCTAAAGTACTCAGACTCCAGTGCTAGAGTTGGAATTGGATAAGTATTTTAAAACTCTGAGTCCACAGGCTTGTCTCTGACTCATTGATAAGGTTTGAGAAACTAATAAATCCATGAACAAGATCGGTGCCAAGAAATGCAGGCTTCTTACCTACATTTCTTGGCACCTGTGTCTTCAACCACAGCAAGTCTTTCTTATTTAGTTAAGATACCTAGTGTCGGTAGATGCCCAGGTATGGCATATCAATGCAAATTAACTCAGTTTATTTATACTGCACAGTTTATCAACACACAGCATATTTATATGCTACCAAATAATGTGCAGCCTTCAAGCACAAATTAAAATTAAAAATATCTAATTTATGAATGCATAAAATGTAATTAATAACCTAGTGCTTTCAGTTCAGTTTAGTTTTTTGTATAGTACTCCTCACTGAGTACAGGCTCAGAACACTGTAACAAGGTAATTATTACTTTACAAATTGCTAATTGCATGATGCATACAAATAAAGATAGATTTGTTTAAACACACTGTAAAACAAAGTCGTTCCAAACTGATTAATGTACTTGGAACCTAGCAATATATGTTCGTTAATATCATTGGATGTTGTAGGACTGTCTTGGTTGACACGTCTCTGCATCATCGCATGGACATTGGGGACAGTGCCTCTGGATTGGCAGACCGGGGTGGTGGTCCCCCTCTTTAAGAAGGGGGACCAGAGGGTGTGTTCCAACTACAGAGGGATCACACTCCTCAGCCTCCCTGGAAAAGTCTATTTGGGGGTTCTGGAGAGGAGGGTCCGTCGGATAGTCGAACCTCGGATTCAGGAGGAACAGTGTGGTTTTCGTCCTGGTTGCGGAACAGTGGTCTAGCTCTACACCCTTAGCAGGGTCCTGGAGGGTGCATGAGAGTTTGCCCAACCAGTCTACTACATGTGTTTTGTAGACATGGAAAAGGCGTTCGACCGTGTCCCTCGGGGAATCCTGTGGGAGGTGCTCTGGGAGTATGGGGTACCAGACCCCCTGATAAGGGTTGTTCGGTCTCTGTACAACCGGTGTCAGAGCTTGGTGCGCATTGCCGGCAGTAAGTTGAACAATGTGTGAGAGTCCAGTGAGACATCCAGTGAGAGTTGGTCTCCGCCAGGGCTGCCCTTTGTCACAGATTCTTTTCATAACTTTTATGGACAGAATTTCTAGGCGCAGCCAGGGTGTTGAGGGGTCCGGTTTGGTGGACTCAGGATTGGGTCACTGGTTTTTGCAGATGATGTTGTCCTGTTTGCTTCATCAGGCCGTGATCTTCAGCTCTCTTTGATCGGTTCACAACTGAGTGTGAAGCGGTTGGGATGGGAATCTGAGACCATGGTCCTCAGCCGGAAAAGGGTGGAATGCCCTCTCAGTGTTGGGAGCGAGATCCTGCCCCAAATGGAGGAGTTCAAGTATCTCGGGGTCTTGTTCACGAGTGAAGGAAGAATGGAGCGTGAATTCGACAGGCGGATCAGTGCGGCATCCGCAGTGATGCGGGCTCTGCATCAGTCTGTTGTGGTGAAAAAGGAGCTGAACCGTAAGGCAAAGCTCTCAATTTACCAGTCGATCTACGTTCCTACCCTCACCTATGGTCATGAGCTATGGGTAGTGACCGAAAGAAGGAGATCGCGAATACAAGCGGCTGAAATGAGTTTCCCCCGCAGGGTGTCTGGGCTTTCCCTTAAAGATAGGGTGAGAAGCTCATTCATCCGGGAGGGGCTCAGAGTAGAGCCACTGCTCCTCCGCATCGAGAGGAGTCAGATGAGGTGGCTCGGGCATCTGATCAGGATACCTCCTGGATGCCTCCCTGGCGAGGTGTTCCGGGCACGTCCAACTGGGAGGAGGCCCCGGGGAAGACCCAGGACACGCTGGAGGGACTATGTCTCCCGTTTGGCCTGGGAACGCCTCAGGATTCCCTCAGAAGAGCTAGAAGAAGTGGCCGAGGAGAGGGAAGTCTGGACATCTCTGCTCAAGCTGCTGCCCCCGCGACCTGACCTCGGATAAGCGGAAGAGGATGGATGGATGGATAATATCATTGTTGAGCTATGGCCAGTTAACAGTGAAGGACAAGAAAAAGAAAAACTCCAGTCTGCAACTCGTGGGCATTCTACAGTATAATTCCGTGCTGGACTATCGAATATGATGACAGAATCTTTTCATCCTCTGGTTCTAAGGTTCCCAGTACCTCACGTGACTTTCTCATTGGCAGGAAAGCAGCTTAGAAATAGCGCAGTGGATCCAAGAGCCACAGTAGGATACCAATAAGAGAAATAGAATAGAGGAGGGTTAGGAACACTTTTTTAATAAGCATTTTACTTTCATACAGATGACTAGCTGTGCATATTACATCATTTTGTTCATCAACAGCTCTAGTCAGGGTATACTACGCTAAAGCAGTGAGTCTTCAGCCTGATTTAAAAACTAAGACAGAAGGGCATCTCTTACAGTATATAAGCAGGCAGATCATTCCACAGCTTTGGGGCCCTGCAGCTAAAAGCTCAGCCTTTCGCTGCTATTTTTCTAATCCTTTGAATCTCTTATAGGCCAGTATCTAGAGATTTTAAAGCGTGCATCAGTTTTTAAGTAATGATAAGTTTGGATAGTAAGTTGGGCCTTGACCATTTAAAGCTTTATTTGTAAGAAAGAGGATTTTGAAAATGGCTGCAAGCTTAACTGGAAGCCGGTGTAACAACTATAGCACAGGGCCAATTTAAAGTCACCAGTCAACCTAAACACACACACATTAGGGTTGCACGGTATACTGACACACTGTGTATTCTATAAGCCCCACCTCCCTGATTTTGCTGGAGAATTTAAAGAGGAACTGCTGCTTGTATTGACTCAGAGTGTAGGAAAGGCAAGGAAGTGCCTTGATTGTTCGCTACAAACAGGGAAGCGTGTGATTGTGCAGTGCAACAAGTAGGCTGGAATGAAAAGAGGGTGTCACACACGTGTGCTTGGGAGAAGGTTTACGGGCTCAAATAGATGCAGTTTACCCGCCGAACCAGGGGTTTGCACTGCCCTCTAACTCTTCTTTCCTCTCTCTCGGCAGAACAACTGAAGAAACCACCCAATAACATCACTTCCAGTTCCAACCCTCTATATCACGCCTCTTCATAACATCACTTCCTGCAGATCCATCTATATATACTACCCTCATTTCCTTTTGTGCCAGTTACATTTTGAACTCAGTTTTTCTGTGCTACAGTGTATGGGGGATCTCCCCAATTCTTTGATGGTGTTCTTGTGCTTATTTTAAAAGGTTTGGGGGTTTAGTGGGTGAATTATCCATTGTTTGCTTTGGTGCCATTGGTACTGAAGTCTGAAAGCTGGCAATGATGATGATGTCAAAATTTTAGTACCACTCCAACACTAAAATACACACATCCCTGGTATACAAAACTGCTCTCACTCCACAAATGAAATGCAGCAGCAGTCCCATAACCCCATTTTTGTGTCGCATGACCCATAAGAGACCTTGGGGTGCACAGTTACGTGCTTTTTCGAAACTCCTAAATACATAGAATTGTTGTGCTCCTGTGGCTCCTCAAGTATCTGTGCCATGGAAAAGCTAAAGAGTTTGCCCACTGTACTGTGGCTTGCCAAGTCTTATTTTGTTCGTGATTTTTATCGAGAGATATCAAGACATAGCTGAAGTTTGAGCACCTAAAGACTACAACTCCGCTGTTTGCAAAAGATGTTGTCCTCTCTGTCTCATCAGAATGAGATCTCCGTTGCACACTGGAATGTTTGCAGCAGAGCAGGATGTGGTTGGGATGAGAAATTAACACTTTTAAATCTGAGGCGATGGTCTTAAACAGGAATAGACTGGTTTGCTATCTGCAGGTAAGGAGTTACACCAGTGGTCATTTACTGGCAGACTCCGGGCTGAATCCATAATGTGAGAGGCTTCCATATGGACCGTGAACCCTTCTGACATAAAAAAAAAAATTCTAGCCATTATTTATTATTATAATGTTATGAAAGTGACTATTTAAAAGGCACTGCAAAGACTAGAACAATAGAGGCCTCTGTGTCCTATAGGGCTACATGGTTCTATGTACGCTATGTTCAGGTAGAGACATGAAAAGACAGCCACACAGGCATATGTAGTTTTGAATGACCGGAAGAAGATGGCATTATCAAAAATTAGAAAAGTTGACAGTGAAAATGAAGTCTTTCAAAATGACAGGACAGAAAAGTATGCATTTATTCTTCCTACAACGACTTCAACGAGGCTGGTGTGCCTCATTTACACAGAATCTGTTGCAGTTGTCAAAAGTGGAAATATTACATGCCATTATGAAACTAGACACAGACACTTCCACGTTGCAGTCCAAGATAAGGACGTGGAAAATAAATGAGCTCAAAGCCCAAAAAGCGTGATCTACGTGGATCAGAGAGTACACTGAGAATGCTATGGATTTTAGGAAAAAGTAAAAAGCCATTTACAAATGGGGATGTAGTAAAGGGGTGCATGGATGCTGCATCTGAAACACTTCTAGATAAAAGAGACAGACGTGAACTGAAAAACAGATTAAACAAATCCCTCTTTCAGCCACATCAACCACTAGAAGAGCTGAAATATTAGCACAGAATGAGTAGTTACGGCTTGTTGCTGCTATTCAGAGTGCACCTTGCATAGCCTTAGCAATCGATGAATCAACTGATATTAGTGACAATGCCCAACTGTTGTTATACATCAGATTTTACCATGCGAAGAGTCAAAATTTTATTGAGGACCTCTTAGGTATCACAGCACTTACAACACACATCAGAGAGGGAGCCATTTACCTGGTGTGACAGATTAGGGTTCGCTCGCACCCTTGTACCCTCAGACTACACGTCAGACACCAGGTAAAAGTCCAATAATGATATTTATTATAATAATAAAGTGCACAAAGCACGCTTCTCTCCACAATTCTCAATAAACAATACAATAATTAATAAACCAATCCTCCACTCCCAGACGCTTAGCCACCCTTCCTCCCAACTCAGCTCGTCCGTCTGGGATTTCCCATAGTCCTTTATACTCCTTGACCCAGAAGTGTTTGTCCCTCAGTCCACGTGACTTTCTATCACTTCCGGGTCAGGTAAAACTTCTCTTTTCTTCAACCTGGAAGTACGTCATTCCTCCCGTTCACGTGACCAGGACGCACTTCCAGGTTATAGGGCACATAGGAGTCTACGAGCCTCGCTATAGCGACTCCTTGTGGTCCCCAAGGTATCCAGCAGGGCTGTGTATAAAAACTACAAAGTCCATGAGGCCCTGCTGGAACTCGGGGCACGTCCATGCTGTCGGGAGAGCTCCTCCTGGCGGCCTGGGGGTGAGGGCCGGCAACTCTTGCCGGACATCCATCACACTGGCTATAAAATAAATGATACAAAGAATAGGGATCAGTCTGAAAGCTGTTGTGTCCATCACCACCGACGTACCTCTTTCCATGATAGGATAAGAATAAGGAGCAGTGACTAAAATGACAGAGGACAACCCAGATCTCTCGTCATATCACTGTATTATACATCAATCTGTTCTGTGCTCCACTCATTCAGAAGAGTATGCAGAGGTTATGAATGCAGTGATTAAACATATCAATTTTCTCAGGGCATCCCATCCCATCTGCTCTGAGAATTTTTCTTACAGAAGTTGATGCAAATCCATATGATCTACTGCTGCACTGCAATGTTAGATGGCTGAGCAAAGGTAGGGTGCTGGCACGCTTTTGGGCAATTAGAAATTAAATAAAAATGTTCTTAGCAAAACGGAAGCAATCATAAGGTCAGACAGTTTGGTCAGTTTTTGGAAGATGAAAGAAAAATAGATATTCTGGCCTTCTTGGTTGACATGACATCATACTTAAATGCCCTTAAAATTACAGGTGTCTAAAATGAGACAAAAGAGCCAACAAAAAGGTTTGGGGCAGCCACCCGTATAATTGTTCCTGGCTGCAAAATAGGTGAATTTTAGGGTACAGATTGTGTACAGGTTCAAGTCTAAAACAGAACAGTCTTGATGATGCAAAGATAGTGGTTTTACGGGAGAGTAGAGGAAGTGACATCAGCGGGCTCAGAACCAGAAGTGGCGTCAGCAGTGCCGGAACCGGAAGTGACGCCTTTGGGGGGTCAGGGGTGGGACCAGAAGTGCCGTCAGTGGACTGGGAACTGGAAGTGATGTCATCGGGACCAGGTGTAATTTACTGTAATCGGTCTGCAGTGGAAAGAGAGAAAGGATTAGTACAAGTACACTCCGCCATCCCCTGGTCTGGCATGAAATTACCCTCATTCGGGCCCTTTAGCTGCCTCCCATGTGCACGTGTGTGACACAGGGCAAGAATAACTCTGTGATCTGGTAGCGGCTGGCTAGTCTTTTCAGGGAAAGTTGGACAATTTGAAGAAACTGATTGGAAACTCTAGTGATTGTTTTGATAACTTAAGCCTGAGAGAGCAGCTCCTCCTTTTCATTCAGAATCCCTTTCTGGTGAAAAATGTTGTTACATTTTCACAGGAGGCTAAACAGATCTACAATTGGGTTGATATTGGATCTGTACAGATGGAACTTATTCATCTGCAAATAAATGTGATGTTGAGAGAGCAGTTTGGAATGTGTGACCCTACCACCTTCTGGCTACAGTCTGTACCTGAGACTGTTTTCCCTGGACTTACCAAAGTAGCAGTACACACCTTGACCATACAACTGTGAATCAGCAGTCTCAACATTTCACATTATTAAAACTAAATACCGTTCAATAATAAACAATGAACTTTTTTTTTTGTTCTTTATTTCGCCTTATACAATTTCTCGTATTAGGAATTTGTTAGTTTTCGCATACCCCTTGGGGTCAGAGTGCAGGGTCAGCCATTGTACAGCGCCCCTGGAGCAATTAAAAGTTAAGGGCCTTGCTCAAGGGCCCAGCAGGATAGGATCTCTTTTGGCAGTGACGGGTATTCGAACCAGCAACCTTCGGGATACCAGAGCAGATCCTTAGCCTCAGAGCCACCACTCCACCATGCCTGTTTGAGAATGGCACTGACCCCATTCATTCCAGGGTTCAAAATGCTAGCAGGAAAGGCTAAAGCCAATTTCTCCCACTGAATTAGGGAAGTATAGACAATGCATATGAATGTGATTTCTTTTTTTAAGCTAAGAAGTTTATGTTTAAGTCATTGTTAAGCTCAATTCAGACTAAAAGAACACTTAGTTTAGTTTTCTTTTGAGGATGTTATATTGTTATGGACTGAAATTAATGTATTTATAATGGCAATTTAGAGATGAAGGGTCTATTGCACTTTGTTTTTCATTCATCATATATTTGCCCAACATAGGCACTGTATTTTTGCCCATTTCAGTTTATGAATGATTTTGTGTTGTACTAAAGCAAACCTGGAGGGCAGAAGAGGACATTGTTCAAAATTGTTTTGTTAAGGATTAGTTATGTCATGCCAAAAACATGTTACTGCAAGACTGATGACATTTTATACTTTGTTCAATAAAAATGCTAACAAAACTGATACCTTTTAGAATGGGGAAAAAAAGGATGAACCGTATTTGTAGATGTCTAATTGTTCGGACTTCAACAGGAGAGGAAAGTTGACTTACTGGACCTCTTGCCATTTTAGTTGAATACTTCTGAGTTAAATGCTGTGTCACACGGAGTACTTCTTTCACCTTGGGGTCTCCATCATGAGTGAGGAGAGAGGTGATTATGAAATCGATCAATGAATCAGTGCAGATGTAGCAGATTTATGAATGTCATACTGAACAATGGTGGAGGCAAAAGCCAGTTGTGGTGGTTTCTGTGTGATGTTAAGATCTACCATGGGTGATTCCCATGGAAATTTGTACCAAGCACATACCATTGTAGGAAGACTTGTAAAACTAAAGATACACTGTAGGAATTAAATCTCTGTGTTGGTAGTGTCACAAAAACCAGAGACAAGAGTCATAGAAAGGTTTGGGGCAGCCACCCGTATAATGTCCCCTGGCTGCAAAATGGGTAAATTGATAGAACTGATGTGCTCAGATCAGAGTCAAACAACAACAACAACAACATTTATTTATATAGCACATTTTCATACAAACAGTAGCTCAAAGTGCTTTACATAATAAATAATAGAAAAATAAAAGACACAATAAGAAAACAAAAATAAATCAGCATTAATTAACATCGAATAAGAGTAAGGTCCAATGGCCAGGGGGGACAGAAAAAACAAAAAAAACTCCAGACGGCTGGAGAAAAAAAAATAAAATCTGTAGGGATTCCAGACCATGAGACCGTCCAGTCCCCTCTGGGCATTCTACCTAACATAAATGAAACAGTCCTCTTTGGATTTAGGGTTCTCACGGAAAGGCTTGATGATGATAGATAGAACTGACTAGTTCAGGAGAATATGGTGGCTTTAAAGGCCAGAAAGGGAAGTGAAGTCATCAAGGGCGGAAGCGGAAGGGTCCTCTTTCACAGGTTTGGATCCGGACATGACTTCATCAAAAGGGCTGCAACCGGCAGGCTCTTCATCCATGGGTTCTACACCGGAAGTGACATCATCCAAGGCCGCAGAACCGGAAGTGACATCATTATGCCCGGAACCAGAAGTGGCATCATCAGGGTCAAAACTGAAAGTGATGTCATCAGGGCCAGGTGGAATTTCCTGTGAATGGTCTGCAGGAAAGTGAGAAAAAAGGTCAGCGCAGTCCGCCACCCCCTGGTCTGGTGTGGAATTACACTCATTTAGACTCTTTAGCTGCCTCCCATGTGCACGAGTGTGACAGTAGTTTATTAGAAGGACTGGAGGAAATAGCTGGAGATAGGTAAGACTAGTTTGGCAAGCTCATTATATTGCTGCTGTGGTCCTCATCAGGAAAACTGGAATGAAATGAAAATGATGATGCTGTTGAGATGTTGTAGGAATAAAGCAGAGTCTTAAGGAAAAACCAATACAAGCACAGAGAGAATTGATATTTATTTATGCAACTCCTGCTTTTAACAAAAGTGACTTACCGACCACTTACGTGACTCAATCAAGATTCCACATTGAGTCAATGGTGTGGATTGAACTGGCAGCTTTATGGAGTACCTACCTGAAGTCTAAGTCATTAGACAGTTCCGCCTTTAGAAAACCACTTGCAGTCCAGTGTTTTGAAACGGATTGTATGTTTATGGTTTCTTATCAAATGTTGGTTCTCATATTTGCATGTTAACTGTTTTCAGAAGCAAATTTGATGCAAATGTCCACATTTCAGCTGTTCTGTTTTGAAAGCAGTTAGAAACAGGCTTGGCCTCTGTGTTTCTTTGTAGTAGTCATCGTCCATTACAGTGATAAGCAAATATGCCACTAATCAGGCGTGATATAAAGGTGTGATACTTGTAGCTGCAGAAGGCAAACAGTAGTGTTTTTATCATGACTATGATAATACAAATCCATATCTTTATCCGTTGAGCTGTATGAAGATTAATTTCTCAAAATGTCGAGGCTTCCTGTTGAGGGTAATAACAAATGTCACATTCTGTTATTGAACTTCTGAGGGAGATGGATGCTTATACGAGTCTGGATCCCTAAGGCTGTTTAATACAAGCGCTCCATGACGCTTGCGTTTGTTGGCTCAACAGTCTAATAGCCTGTGGTTTACACTGCTCAGCGGGCTCCCTCCTCTGTGGCAGCTGTTCACACAGTGGGCATGAGAGGAAATGCTACTGAGATATAATGGCTCTGTGTTCATTAGTTGAGTTGTTTGCCTTATTGACTTGATAAATATTACAGTGTTTTGAGGCTGGTAAATTTGTAGTAAACATACCAATATTTAATTGTAATAAAATAATATTCACTTTTCTGCAACTTTTTCTTATATCTACAGCTGCATTTGAAATTATTCAACCCCCCCATTGCAAATTAGGTTTATTGGCAGAATTTACAAACTTTCAGCTGTTTGCAATAAACAAATCAAACAAGAACTATTTAAATAGCCCAACATAACTAATATTCACTGGA
Organism: Polypterus bichir lapradei; assembly: GCA_026402145.1. Lineage (NCBI taxonomy): Eukaryota > Metazoa > Chordata > Cladistia > Polypteriformes > Polypteridae > Polypterus > Polypterus bichir. The sequence goes on from JANRMT010062789.1 coordinate 12,940,066, forward strand.
GTTTCATAATTATTCAACCCCTTCATAGCAAACATCTTTAGTACTTAGTAGAGTGCCCTCTTGCTGTTATGACCTGCTGCAAACGTGACGCATAGCCAGACCCCGGCTTCTGGGAGTGTTCCTGAGGAATCTTAGCTCCTTCCTCGTGTTCAGTGGCCTCCAGCTCACTAATGTTATTGGGTTTGCTTGCTACAACCTCCTTCTTCAGATCCTACCAGAGATTTTCTAAGGGGCTCAAGTCCGTCGTCTGTGGCAGCCAGTCTAGAATCTTCCAGGACTTTTTCTAAAGCCAAGCCTTGGTGGACTTTGAGGTATGCTTGGGATCATTGTCCTGTTGGAAAGTCCAGTGAAGCCCAAGCTTTAGCTTCCTCATGGATGTCTTGACAATTTCTCCTAGGATTTCTGATACTTGACTGAATCCGTCTTGCCCTCCGCACATTGCAGGTCTCCATTTCCAGAAGAACCAAAGCCACCCCAGAGCATCGCTGAGCCACCACCATGCTTCACTGTAGACAAGGTATTCTTTTCAGCATATGCGTCGTTCTTCCTCCTCCAGACGTACCCGCTGATCCATAGGCCCGAAAAGTTCCAGTGTTGTTTCATCGCTCCACAAAACAGAATCCCAAAACTTTTGTGGCTTATTGATATGGTTTTGAGCGTGTTGGAGTTTAGTTTTCTTGTGCTTTTGGGTCAGTAGTGGTGTATGTCTTGGAATCCAGGCATGGAGACCCCTGTTTAGTATGCGCCTTACTGTTGAAAGTGAAACCTCACTGCCAGCTGCTACCAAGTTTTGCTTTGGGCCTTTTGCTGTCACTTGAGGGTTTTTGGCCACCTGCCACCTCACAAATCTGATGGCAGCGGTTGACATCTTCCTCTTTCTGCCACGTCCAGGTAGTGTAGCCAGTGTTCCTTCAACTTTGAACCTGCAAACTGTGATTTCCAGCGACGTGCGGTGAGGTTCATGGCTGGTGAGGCACTGACTCCTTCAGAGTCAGATTTAGAAATGTGTGAACCCAAAAGAGTAGCTTATTAACTAATCAATTGGCACCATGCACATTGACTGCTGGTTATGTTTCATATCTCATCAGCATTCTTTACACACACATAGTTAAGGTGCATATTTGGCTAAGAAAGAACATTACGTTTATAGCGGCAAGAGAGAGAGAGCGGAGTGAGTGCATTTGCTCCTCACCCTCCATGTGTTCTAAATTTGCCGTTGCAATTTCACAATTCATACTCATTCAATACAAATGAAAGTACAGAGCAGTGTACAAAGAAAAGTATTTTACTTTTGACCTTAATTGAAATATTTAGTTGTTTTTAAGAGCTTTTAATTCTGAAGCTTTAATCAATTTTGATACAGACTGTTCAACAAAAGGATAACAAGAAAAACAAAGGAATATTTTATTTAAGGTCAAATTTTAGTTGTCCCTTAGTTTGCAGCAAACCTTTTAGTTCTGGCGTTGGTCTTCCGTTATTTATCACTTCCTCTTTTGATTGAAAGTCCAGTTTTGAGAAATTTTTAAGCTTAGATATATAATCTTCCATTTTGGCAGGCAGTCAGAACAAAAAATAAAAATAAATGGACCGCTGCAGTGTACTTGACTTTCTGATATTGCTAAATTATTGGCACCCAGAACCACTGCATTGAAGAACAGCAGAAACGAGCGCCAGTTGGGCATACATGCTCCCCCTTTGGTGCAGCACAGTACTGTCTGCCTCACCTTGTGTCTTTTCACTGCGGTTTTATGTCCGTTTACACACGTTCATTAAAGATATTAGCCAGACTGTGGAAAGTCAGGGTATAAACGTGTCTGCAAACATTATATTGGTGACATACAGAGAGACAGCAACAGGCACGTGCCAATTGCATGCATCAACCCAGTGTGTGAGGGAGAGCACAGTCCGAGGTGAGGTGAGGCTCATTGCTGCTACACCTCGCGATTCTCCCATGTATTGGAACAGGAAATGTGCAAATTCAGCGATTTTTGACTCTAAAAATAATCACAATTATTGGAATCATACAGAAAACACATTTATAGCACAGACCAGTGGACAAATTTATTTTATGTTATCATCATTAGTTATTTTACTTTTCATGATGACCTGCCTCCCTTGACCGCACGTCCCTGGTGCTTCCAATGTTATCTCAACATTCTGTGCCTTTGATATATTTTTGTATCCTTTTCCCTGTTTTTGCAGGGCAGTGATCTCTCCTCTTAACTTTTTGGACAATTCTCTTGGCGTACCCATATCTCTAATATGCACTCAAACATCACTGTGAACACAACCCTAGCCAGTCCAGGTATTTGATGTGTTCTCTCACATCTGCACATCTGATACAACTAATAAGGCCCTTGATCAGTTGCATCAGGTGAACTTCAGATGACACCTGATTTGCAGATGTGTGCTGTTATGGGGGGATTCTGTTCAGGGGATTAAATAATTTTGAGACTGCAGTAGTCATTAAAAGTGACATTTTGTGTTGAGTGTGGAGTAGCCACTTGTAATATTAGTTGTGTTGAGTGATTTAAATTGTTCTTGTTTGATTTGTTTATTGCAAACAGCTGAAAGTTAGTAAATTTTGCCTATAACCTTAAATTGCAATTGAGGTTAAATAATATTGAGTGCAGCTGTACTGTTGTGCAGTATTATAGTATTTATGCTGTTATTATTTTGCTATTTGTTGGTTCTGCGTTTTTATGCCTTTTTAGTTTGGTTCAGCAACTGAGGTCAGGATATCAATATGCAGCTGAGAGTGTGATGGTGTCTAGCTTGAAAGGCTGGGGGTAACATCATGCATCATGGCCTTATAAAGACGATGTTGTCCCCTGTTTCATTTGACTGTGAACTTTGGTACGCACTGAAGTGATTCACTGCCGAGTGAAAAGCAACAAGGATGAGGATCAGCACCCCTAAGTCTGAGGTCATGGTTGTTCTCCAGGTGAGGGGTAAGGGTGGGGATAACTGCCCTTAGTGGAGGAGTTCAGGTATATCAAGATTTTGTTCACAAGCGATGGAAGAAGGCAACGTGAGGCGGGTAGATTGGAGCAGTGGCAATAGTTCTGTGGGCACTGTACCAGTCTATGGTGGTAAAGCAGGTGATGAGACTAAGGACAAAACTCTCCATTTTACCGAGAAGTCAGTCTGCATCCCAATCCTCACCTGTGTTTGTGAAATGTGGGCAATGACCGTAGGAATGAGATTGCAATGACTACAAATGACCGAAAAAGGGTTCATTTATGATAGGATGAGAAGCTCAGCAATTCAGGGGAGACTTAGAGTAGAGTTGTTGTTCTTCCAGATGAAGAGAAGCCACTTGAGGTGGTTTGGACATGTTATAAGGACGCCACCCAAGCAGCTTCCTGTGGAGCTGCTCCAGGCAAGTTACACTAGAAGGAGACCCTGCGGCAGACCCAGTACCTGCTTGGAGGGATTATATCTCTCAGCTGACTTGGGAATGTCTGAAAATTCCCCATTAAGAGCTGGAATTTATAACTTGGGACAGGGGGGTCTGAGATGACCTGCTTGGCCTGCTGCCTCCTTGACCCTCACCAGGAAATCCAATGTGAGAAGGTGAGATAAGAACAAAACTAGTATTTATGGTGTGGACAAAATGACTTAAGAAAACCAAATTAACAACAAGGAAAACATTAAGTTCATAAAAACAAGAATTCCTTTATCCATAGAATTCATAGAAACACTTTTTCAGTCCACATCTTAAGGAAAAAAAGTTTTAAAATGGAACATTTGGACATATTGTTTGACATGTTAATCTGAATAAGTCTATTAACTGTTTGATCCTCCTTATTTGTTAGGCGTTCTGGTGGCTCTGAGATAAGGGATCTGTGTATTCAATCGTAAGGCTGCCGGTTCAAATCCCATAAATGTCAGAAGTGATTCCACTCCATTGGGCCATTGAGCAAGGCCCTTAACCTGCAATTGCTCTGTCCAGGGTATGATGTTAACTCAGGGTTTGGTGGCAGGTGGCTGTGGCACTCCTGCCTCTGTAAAAGAACCTCACACTATTCCATTCCATTCAAGATGAGGTGTTGCCCGCCGCCCGTCTGCTCTTGGGTCTCAATTTGGGATCCTGAGGTGGTTTGCCATGGCAGCGTGCTGTATCAGTGCATGCCCCAAACCTCTTTATTTCCAGGAATTGTGTACGTCTCGTACAGATTACAATTGAAGGGTCGGACGCTAGGGGGGTTGACTTATTCTCACTATAAATCATATCTCTCTCTCTCTCTCTCTCTAAATGCATATGCTTTATCTCTTCTTAAAAGCAGGGACTGCTGGTGCCTATCCCAAATAGCATAGGTGCAAAGCAGGAGCAAACCTTGAACAGGGGCCAGCCCAATACAGGGCAAATATACACACTTTCCAGCCACCCACTGCAGCCATTTTAGGATCATCAATTCACCTAACCTCCATGGTTTTGGACTGTGGGTGGAAACCGGAGTACCCGGAGGAAACTAATGCAGACACGGGAGAACATGCAAACTCCATGCCAGGAGGACTTGGGATGTGAACCCTGGTCTCCTTAGTGATGAGGCAGCAGCACTACCACTCCGCCACCATGCCATCCCACTTGTAAAGTATACAGTTTAAAAGTATTAAAGAAGACGTTGAGGAGCTACGATGTTTAATTAAATGCCCTTTGGAAAAGTGTTAGGCACTCTGTCTGCAAAAGATTTTAAAGACCACTCTCAGCCCATAATGTAATATTAGCATTCATATTGTTCAATCTATCATGTAATTTGAAAAGCTTCTAAGTAATGAAGACTAATGAGAAATCCAGAAATAAGGCTTTGACATACTGTAGGAGCCAAACTTACCAAAGAAGGGTTAAGTACGACCAGTAAAGCATCCTTTACACCTCTCTTTTGAACAGTAAGCAAACACACACTGTGATTCTCAGTACTGATAAATGATCTGTTTTCATCAAGCATTCTGGGTAAAAAAAAAAAATTAAGTTGTTCTCCACATCCCTCGGAAAACTCCCTAAAATCCTGCCTAATAATATATTAAATGATGGTGTGTAGAAATAATTTTTGTTAAGAACACTCATAGATGTTAGAAAGGAAATATTTATGTCAACTAAGGAATATTACAGTTTAAAAAAAATCCCACAGTCATTTGACGTTTTTTAATTCACAGCAAATGTCAAATAAAAAAGGACATGAAGTAGTTTTGGATTGCTGGGGAAATTATCTCACAGATCTTTATTCTATATACTGTAGAAGGTTTCATAGAGCCAGTGTTCATACCACAAATCATCGATGGCTCAGGTCAGGAGTGTAAAAGGAGTATGAATGTGTTTTACTTCACAGCACACGAAGAACTGAACATATTCATAAAATACATAATTGTGTTTATGGTGAGCAGCAACTTGTTTGATGGTCAGACGTACAAGTAAAAATTTCACTGTACTTATAGATATGCGACAGAAAATTTGAACTTGAGCAGATGTTTTGCTACTTTCTTTTGTTACACTTTTTAGTTATAAAGATGTAATACTTTTGCATTCCAGTTCCATTCCTGCATGGATTTTGTGTGAGTTTCCTCTTGGTTTTCAACCCACTATCGGAAAACATGCAGGTTAGGCGAATTGGTGATGCTAAATTGACCCTAGTGTGTATGTGTACAGTATGTGTGTGTGTTTGCCCCGTGATGGACTGGCTCCCTGTACAGGGTTTGTTCCTGCTTTGTGTCCTGTGCTAGGTGGGATAGATTCCAAACCTAATCCCCTGTGACCCAGGTTTGGATTAAGCAAGTTAGAAAATAACATGACATGACTGTAGTTTTGTTTGGCATATGACACTTTTGTGTTTATGAACCTGCATGCAGGTATGTGGGAAAAACAATCTTCTGTTCTTCTCAGTTATGTTAGTGTACTGTATGTAAATCATGAGGATACTAAAAAAAAAATACATAGGGAAATGCAATTGGTCACACATAAGCATTTATTTATGCAAAAACAGCAGAATTTCCACCTTTCCCTAATGAGCCTAGCAAACCTAGAAATAATTGCAATTGCTCTGTAACACAAAACTCATATAGCATATAATCTGAGAGAAATATATAATTATATAATGTATATGAATGTTTCATTGCCAGGGTTTTTCCCTTGACTTGTATTAATTTTCTATTTTAATAATGTTTTAGTTAATTTTGAATTATTATTTCATGTTATTCCTGTCTTTTTTCTTTTTGTTTTTGTTTATAATTTAAATTATATACTGCCTCTTTAAAGTGGTATCTATTCCTTGTGCTTTGTGGGTAGACTTCCAAGAACAGGGGCAACCTGACATCACTGCTGGTAGGTTCTCATTCTGGCACTGTACTCCAGTCATCCAGAGAGAGCCAGCAGTGGATCATTGAGTTTGTTAGGAGTTCTTTCTGTAACGATTGTTTCATTGTTGATATTTGTTTATGGACTTTTCACTTCTGTTTTAGGATTTTGTTTTTGGAACTTGGGTGATGTGGATCACCGTTTTAGGCAGATCCCTTTTTTGCTCACTGTTTTGTTATATTTTCCAGATCTTGCTGACATTATCTTCATTTATAGCGATTGCATTTCTAAAGATTGAACATCTAAAGCCAGCTTCCCATTTTGAAGTCTGCGTAAGCTGCAGCCTGTACGTAGGAGTTGGAGGTTGGCTGACTTAGAGGGAGCGCCTTTTGGCCTGCTTTATGATCTTTTGGAGGGCTTGCATGTCCCATTTCATCTTGCCTGAGACTCCTGAATACAGCACAGAGGTGCATGGCAACCTATTCAAGGCCAGTTAGTGCTTCCTCAAATGTATTGACGGGGAGTTGATACTGGTACTGCCCACTTTGTGAGGTTTTCATTCTGCTCCTACTAAAACTCTGTCTTACTCACACACTAAAAATATTGTTACACTTGCTCTAATATTTACTCAACCTGAGCTGCTTGACTTGTCGGTATAGTATGAATTATATGTATCCATTATATAAAATGTGGATTAACATTCTAGGACTCTTAAACATTCATCATGGGAGGACAAATGGAGGGTGGTTTCCTGTTCCATCAAAAATTTTAAAAAATAGACTTTGATATATGTCAAGAGTTTATTCTGGTCATTGTAATAACTTTAAAATCAAATTTTAGAGCCTTTTTCAGTTTTGCCTCAGCCAACTTACTTTTTTTCCTGCACTAACCTAGATATTGCTTTTCCATGTGATAGAAGCATTTTCTGCTGTCCAGTTAACTGCTGTGTTGGTAAAAACAGTAGGAGTATCTTAAAATTGGCCATCCGTATCAAATTTTTTGTTTTAAAAAAAAAGAAGAAAGAAAGAAAAGAAAAAACAGAAAAATGTGTACAGAAGCAAATTATTTCAGTCCCACATGTTATTTTTCAACTTTACAGTTCTTGTTGTGGCATTAAAATTACATACATCAGAAGGTAATAATTTGGTTCCTGTAATAATGCAAGCTGCTGCCAAGGGATGCCTTGTTTATAGCATTTGTCAGAACCCATGGGGTTTGTTTTTGGTCACCTGTAGATACGTGCAATGGAAAAACCTCGTAACTGACATTTTTTTTTGTTAAGTTTTTGGAGTTAATAGGGCTTTCCTGATGTTATAAAGAAGTGGTGATGGCCAAATATGTCTTCATTCCGGTCAGAGCATGATGGAAGAAGCTCATATGTGCACAGTGTTTTCCATACTGCAAGACAAAAACCTACCAACAACAACAACATTTATTTATATATCACATTTTCATACAAAAAGTAGCTCAAAGTGCTTTACATAATGAAGAAAAGAAAAATAAAAGACAAAATAAGAAATTAAAATAAGACAACATTAGTTGACATAGAAAAGGAGTAAGGTCCGATGGCCAGGGTGGTCAGAAAAAACAAAAAAACTCCAGACAGCTGGAGAAAAAAATTAAATCTGCAGGGGTTCCAGGCCACAACACCGCCCAGTCCCCTCTGGCCATTCTACCTAACATAAATGAAACAGTCATCTTTGTATTTAGGGTTCTCACGGAGTCACTTGATGTTGATGGTCATACAAACTTCTGGCTTTTAATCCATCCATCATTGTTGGAACATCACGGCTCTTTGAGTAGATGGTGGTGGCACAAGCCACCACCAAAAGGACACCGGAAAAGGAAACAGAAGAGAGAGTAGGGGTTAGTACAGATTTTAGAGCCACCATGAATAGTTATTATAATAAGTTGGATATACAGAGTATCAGGATTTTAATTACAGTGAAGTTATGAGAAGGCCATGTTAAAGTAATGTGTTTTCAGCAGTGTTTTAAAGTGCTCTACTGTATTAGCCTGGTGAATTCCTATTGGCATGCTATTCCAGATTTTAGATGCATAACAGCAGAAGGCCACCTCACTACTCACTAGTACGGATGCAAAGACTAAAATTGTTAAGTTGAACTTTGGTAGGGCTAATTTTGAGAAAATGCGACAAAGTCTAAGTAGGATAGACTGGGATAAGCTTTTAAGTGTGGAGACAGTTGAGGAGCAGTGGAACAGGTTTAAAAATGTTTTACATGTAATGCAGGACAGATACAGACCTAAATTTGGAATTAATAGGAAACTAAAAAAAACTCCACGATGGATTAATAAAGATTTAAAAAAGAAGTTGCAAAGGAAAAAACTGCTGTATAAGGCATATAAGACTAATGACTGCAAAGTGAATCGTAGAGCGTATGAAAATATGAGAGCAACCATTAAGAAGGATATCAGGGAGGCTAAAAGACAGTTGGAGAGGAATATAGCAGATAAGGCGAAAGAAGACCCCAAGAGATTCTTTCAGTATTTTAGTAGTAAAAGAACAGTCAAGGAGGAGGTCAAGTTCATCAGGAATAGTAAAGGGGAATTAAAAGATACAGACAATGAAATAGCAGATGCCCTAAACTTACATTTTTCGGAGGTGTTTACAAGTGAGCAAGTGGATAACCTCCCAGAGGTAAACGCAACTACTAAGGAGGTACTGAGGGATTTGGAAATTGAAGAGGGAGAAGTGCTGCTCAGATTAAATAAGCTGAAATCAAACAAATCACCAGGCCCAGATAATATTTATCCTCGTGTTCTTAAGGAGGCTAGTGAGTACATATATAAACCCTTGACACATATTTTTAGGAAGTCACTGAGCACTGGAGAGATTCCGAAGGACTGGAAAATGGCAAATATCATTCCATTATATAAAAAGGGTGACAGGGCAGATCCAAGCAACTATAGGCCAGTAAGCTTAACATGCATCACAGGAAAATTAATGGAAGGAATTATTAAGGATAAGATTGAGCAACACATGGCAAGGACAGGAGTTATTCTGACCAGTCAGCATGGGTTCAGAAGAGGGAGGTCGTGCTTTACTAACATGTTGGAATTCTATGAGGTTGCAACAAAAGCATACGATCAAAGTGGAGCATATGATGTTATTTATCTGGACTTTCAGAAAGCATTTGATAAGGTTCCACATGAGAGGTTGGGCATCAAGTTAAAAGAAGTGGGAGTTCAGGGTGATGTTTTTGGATGGGTACAGAATTGCCCCAGACACAGGAAGCAGAGGGTGATGGTGCGAGGAACCTCATCAGAACTGGCCGATGTTAAGAGTGGTGTTCCACAGGGGTCAGTGCTAGGGCCGCTGCTATTTTTAATATATATAAATGATTTAGATAGGAATACAAGTAACAAGCTGGTTAAGTTTGCAGATGATACCAAGATAGGTGGATTAGCAGATAATTTGGAATCTGTTATATCATTACAGAAGGACTTGGACAGCATACAGGCTTGGGCAGATTTGTGGCAGATGAAATTTAATGTCAGTAAATGTAAAGTATTACACATAGGAAGTAAAAATATTGGGTTTGAATACACAATGGGCGGTCGGAAAATCAAGAGTACACCTTATGAGAAGGATTTAGGAGTCATAGTGGATTCTAAGCTATCAACTTCCCGACAGTGTTCAGAAGCCATTAAGAAGGCTAACAGAATGTTAGGATATATAGCACGATGTGTGGAGTACAAGTCCAAGGAGGTTATGCTCAACCTTTATAATGCACTGGTTAGGCCTCATCTTGAGTACTGTGTGCAGTTTTGGTCTCCAGGCTACAAAAAGGACATAGCAGCACTGGAAAAGGTCCAGAGAAGAGCGACTAGGCTGATTCCAGGACTACAGGGGTTGAATTATGAGGAAAGATTAAAAGAGCTGAGCCTTTACAGTTTAAGCAAAAGAAGATTAAGAGGTGACATGATTGAAGTGTTTAAAATTATGAAGGGAATTAGTACAGTGGATCGAGACTTGTATTTTAAAATGAGTTCATCAAGAACACGGGGACACAGTTGGAAACTTGTTAAGGGTAAATTTCGCACTAACATTAGGAAGTTTTTCTTTACACAAAGAACGATAGACACTTGGAATAAGCTACCAAGTAGTGTGGTAGACAGTAAGACGTTAGGGACTTTCAAAACTCGACTTGATGTTTTCTTGGAGGAAACAAGTGGATAGGACTGGCGAGCTTTGTTGGGCTGAATGGCCTGTTCTCGTCTGGAATGTTCTAATGTACTCTAATGTACTTCTTTAAGTTTTGTTCTTGGAATTCTAAGGAGACACTCATTTGAGGATCTGAGGTTACGTTTTGGAATATAAGGTGTCAGACATTCCAATATATAAGATGGGGCGAGATTATTTAAGGCTTTATAAACCATAAGCAGAATTTTAAAGTCAATCCTGAATGACATAGGCAACCAGTGTAGAGACATCAATACTGGAGAGATGTGCTCAGATTTTCTTTTTCTAGTTAGGATTCTAGCAGCTGCATTCTGTACTAGTTGCAAATGATTTATGTCTTTTTGGGTAGTCCTGAGAGGAGTGCGTTACAGTAATCTAGTTGACTAAAAACAAACGCGTGAACTAATTTCTCAGCATCTTTCAATGATATAAGAAGTCTAACATTTGCTATGTTTCTTAAGTGAAAAAATGAAAATGTTGGATTACGATCGCTTGATTTAAATGGCAGGTGGTGTTGGTTCTTGAAAAAAAATAATACTGTGTATGTGAAGCTCGGGGGGGAAAAATGAAATCTAGAGATCGTTATTTATAGGGGTGACATAATTTTCTCAATTTGCCGAAAACTTGAAAGATGTGACATACGAGGTTTTTCTATAGTTGGTGAGATTAAGAGAACTGTCAAGTGATATCTAGTCTAAGTGGGCAGCTACTGTGTGGCAGGAGATGTATTGTATGTATCTGTAATCTAGCTTTTGGGGACATTTGAAAATCAGCGGTGCAGTGATGTCTGATGGTTTATTAAGGTAAATTAAATGAAGGAATTATTAAGGAAAATATTGAGCAACGCATGACAAAATCAGGAGTTTTAGTGAATAGTCAACATGGGTTCAGTTGAGAGAGGCCATGTTTTACTAACATGTAAAGGTTCTATGAGGAAGCAACAAAAGTATACGATCAGAGAGGTACATATATTATTAATCTTGACTTTCAGAAAGCATTTGATAGGTTCCACATGACAGGTTGGGCATCAAACTAAAAGAAGTGGGAATTCAGAGTACAGTCTATAGAAGGTGTGAACACTAGGTGGCAATGTTGCCCGTTTAAACCCTACAGACAGACACTCAGGACACAGGATCAAAGCACCAAGAAGTATTTTTAATCGTTTTTTTCTTGTACAGTGCCCCTAAGCACCACAGCCACAAATTAACAGGCAAGTAATCGAAATAATAATAAACACAATTCTCTCTCACTCTCTCTCTCTGTCTCTCCTCTAAACTTTCTAGCAAGCTTTGTCCACCTCCATCCGACTCTGGCTCGCTTCTTGGGTCCAACCCAGAAGTGCTTCTGTCCTTCTGTCCAAGTGACTTGCGAGTGATTCCGGGTCAGATGGAGAACTTGAGTTTCTCGTTTGCCCGGAAGTACTTCTGGACTCCCGTCCTCGTGACTTGATAGTACTTTCGGGATGTGGAGGAAATAAGAGTCCCAAGGTCTGGTACCCAGCAGTTCGGTGATGCTGAACTCCAAATTCCATGATGCCTTGCGGGAATCTGGGGTACCGTTATGCTGTAGGGAAGCTGCCATCTAGCGCTTCGGGGAAGGCAGTGTCCAAACCTAGCTGCCTTCCCAGAGCAGAGGGGACTGGGCGGTCTCATGGTCTGGAATCCCTACAGATTTTATTTTTTTTTCTCCAGTCGTCTGGAGTTTTTATTTTGTTTTTTCTGTCCCCCCTGGCCATTGGACCTTACTCTTATTCGATGTTAATTAATGCTGATTTATTTTGTTTTCATATTGTGTTTTTTATTTTTCTATTCTTTATTATGTAAAGCACTTTGAGCTACTGTTTGTATGAAAATGTGCTATATAAATAAATGTTGTTGTTGTTGTTCCCCCATCCTTCCATCCTCGGGATGTCCCAGCCGGGCTGAGTTGCCACCCATCCCTTACAATGGGTACAGAATTTGCCAAAATTCAGGAAAGTAGGGAGTTACGGTGTTAGGAACCTTAATCAGAATTCGTTGATATTATGAGTGCTATCCCTCTGGGATCAGTGCTGGGGCTCTTACAGAGTTTTAATATATATACATGATTGGATAAGAATATAAATACCAAACTTCTTATGTTTGCAGATGATACCAAGATAGGCGGATTGGCATATAATTGATAATCCGTTGAATTATCACAGAAGGACTTGGACAGCATTCAGGCTTGGGCAGATTTGTGGCAGATGAAATCTAATGTCAGTAAATGTAAAGAATTACGTGTAGGAAGTAAAAATGTTAGGTTTGAATACATAATGGGAGGTCTGAAAGTTGAACGTATTGCTTATGAGAAGGATTTAGGAGTCATCGTGGACTTGTCACTGTCAACTTCCAGACAGTGTTCAGAAGCTGTTAAGAAGGCTAACGGGTACAAGTCCAAGGAGGTTATGCTCAAGCTTTATAATGCACTAGTTAGG
>JANRMT010062789.1:12968019-13010576 GCA_026402145.1 Polypterus bichir lapradei
TCATCATATGTAAATACGCGCTTTATAAAGTGTCTCAGGTTGTGCGATATTATAACTGTAGTGCAAGTTTACAGTGGGGTGATTGTACTTATAAGTACAAACAGTTCTACAAGGAGCACTTGATTAAGTGCATTTAAAGTTCTTGGGATGAAACTGTTTCTGAACCGCGACGTCCATACAGGAAAGGCTTTGAAACGTTTTGCCGTGGCTAAGATAGCGTGTGCTTGAAGCTGTATACCGATAATTCTCTTTCCGATCAGCTGCTGCTGTGATTCACACTCAGATACAGTGATATAAATACTCCGAGTGGTGCAGTGAGAGTAATATGGAAAAAGATGATCCGCTGTGGCAACTGCTAACGGGAGCAGCTGAAAGAAGGTGCAGTTAGAGTAACAATGCTAAAGCAGTTATGGTATTTGGAATACTATGGCTATTCCCTGGACCATTATATTGTTACAAGTTAATTACAATCAGATGCATAACACTAATAAACAATATGCGGTTAGTTTCCGTTTATTTATAAAGCCGCATCAGGAAAATAAGGTGTAACCACACAGGAACAGTAGCATTGCTTTGACGCTGGGTGCCGCCAGTCTGCAAAACCGAGTGGAGTACTTGCGTACGACAAGGTATTAGGTACTGTGGAAAAGTGCGTGGCTTTACGCCAAGTGTAGGTTTTATACATCGCGATTTCTGTGCGTACGCATCGTTTATACATGAGGCCCCAGGAGCCCATCTGGGCTTGTATAAAAGGGGCCGCCTCCCTCCATACGATGACTGGAGTCGGGTGGAAGTGGACGGGAGTCTTACTTGAGAGGAGTGGAGGCGGCCTGAAGAAAGGCACTGGAAAGAGAGGCCGGGACTTTGGGGGATTGGTACTGAAAGCACTGGGTTGTGCTCACCTTTGTAAATAGTAGACAGCAATAAATGTGTGTGTTGGGTGACAAAACGTTGTCTGTCTGTCTGTGTCCGGGGCTCGTTCCACACTATACAGTGATAATTGACAAGTAAAGCACTTTTAGTATGTGTGGACAGAATGTTGTTTGGGCATGGTATACTGGAATAATAACTCATAATATTCTCAAATTCACATAATACAGTTCAGAGTTATAAAGGGCTGGAGCTTATCCCTGTAGCACTAGGCAGAAATCAAATCACTTCAGAATCTCAGTCCATCGCAGGGTCCATTCATGTACATGCTTGCACAGATACTTTCACAGGGCCAATTTCGAATTGTCATCTAACCTGACAAATGTGTCTTTAAAATCACTGGCCAAGGTATTTGAACTCGGGACTGTTAATCCATAGAACAGCAGTGCTCACCACTGCACCAAAGTGTCCAGAGTCCAGAATTATGCAGTCTCACTTTAGAAAATAGAAAACATTTTGATAAGACAAGCATGCCTACTGAATAGCTATTCACCAAACATGTCCGAAGTTGAGTCAAGCTTACAGTTGAAAATCACCAAGGTGTTACTTTTAACTGTGCTGCTAGGTGACTTGTGACATGCACTGTATGAGAACGGGATATTAGTTGGCCCAGTCTCTAGTGCTTAAATCTGTCATTTAATTGACATGACTTCAACAGAGCATAGCTGCAATCCTCAGTACCTACGACGGTCCTAGCGACACGCTTAATCAAGGGCATCGTCCTCTACATGCAATTTCAAAGGTGTTAGTTATGTGGACTGATAGAATGTATTGCATTTTTCATTTCAACAGATGACATATGAAACTGACACTACAACGTAATAAAGGAAATTTTAAATAAGAAAAAATGCTAGAATATAAAAGTTCTGATAGAAGAAGTATTAATCCCATTGGAGTTCACGGATGGAAAGGGAAGTAGCTGATGGTTTGACCTTGGCATCTCAAGCTCGGGTTCTGGGTGACCAGCATGCCCTCTTTATAATTGTTAATGGAATGTGTTATTTATGCCATTTCTCATTTTGCTACATTAATAAGGGCAGATCACCGGTATTTTTTTTATGTACTCGAATGAGATTAGCACTCTCACTGTTTATTTCATGTATTTATTGTATTTATATTTACCTTTATCAAGTTATAGTGTCAGTTTGCCTCTTGCCTTAGTTATACAGCATTTAGTATAGGATGTTCAACAGCAGTACTAATGGTTGCGATGTGCCATCTGCTGGAATGAAAAATACTATGCATTTTGTTACTGCATCCATTGCAAAAATATATTGAAATAATGGTATGTTACAATTATTAATGCTGAGTATTTCCAACGGAGTGTTACTTCTGGACAAATAGAAATTGGCCTTATTATATAAATGAGTAGAAACAGTTTATGACATTTCTGTAAAAATTATAATTAAACAGCTTCTTGTGGTACTCCTGTTGTCTTCATTTAAGAGCTTAATTTAAAATTGCAGCTTTCTTCAGATTTATTGTTTCCTTCTTACAGTTATACCTCTTTTTGATCTCTGTTTGTTTAGCTCTGGGGTGTCGAACTCCGTTCCTGGAGGGCTGCAGTGGCTGCAGGTTTTCATTCTAACTATCTTCTTAATTAGTGACCAGTTTTTTTCTGCTTATTAACTTCTTTTGCCTTAGTTTTAATTAACTTGACTCATGCCCCTTAGTTGTTTCTTTTTCCTTAATTATCAACTATGCAATAGTGAGACACGAAACACATGACCAGCTCACCTGTGCCCATCACACAATATTTGAAAATAAAGAAAGGTGAAGGTCTCAGTAAGGCTGATCTCTCAGGTCACCAGTACATTTTGATTGTGTTCTTAGAAAAAACAGAAAATCAGCAGTTTTATAAATGTCTGCTGTGGCAGAATGAGAGCAGCAACAAGCTGTGTAATTAAACAACGGGTTTAATTACCAGCAATAATTGGCTCATTAAGAAATGGGTTGGAGTGAAATTGGTTATAGTTTTGAAGCCCCAATTTAGAGGCTCATCTGTCGGCTCGTTTCACGTCTCATTTCTGTTTGCCTGTCATTTAATGAAGAAAAGAATCAATTCAGGGGACTCAATCCTTAAAAACAGGGCTTTTAAAATGAAGGGAAAATAAGTTAATTAGCATTGAAACCTGGTCGCTGATAGGAAAAGGGTTACCCCACAACCCTGGAAATAGTAAAATTAGAACTTGTACTTGACCTTGAAATATGGAAATCAAAACTGTGCACCATCTTCCAAAAACAGGCTGTTCTTATTTTAAGTATATAATAGGGACCAAGAAATCACCACTTTAAATGATTCCACTTAAAACAGGGACCAGAAACTAATAGAAATTAATCAGAAAATAGTTTAACAGAGTCTTTCTGAATATCCTTATACAAAGATAATGTTTTTTCCTAGATCAGGGATAATCTAATAAGTGTGCTTTGTGGATAGAGATCATCAATCCACTTTGCTAATTGCGTTTTGATAATGTCCATCACAATATTCTGTATTTGTGTTATCTTTACCTGGAAATGCCACTGTATAGTTTTGCTTGGTTATCTTTTTCTTGTGAATCATGTGTATCATGGTTTCAGCACACAAGAAATATCAATCGCCCATTTCCTGTTTTTCCTTCAGTTAATTACATTCATTTTAACATCCAGTCCATATGAAGCACATTTCCCTTTGGGTCCAGAAACCATTTTGCCATTACTGCTACACTTGGAAGATATGGCTGCAATAACAGCATTTAAAAAATCACTAAAAGGCACTAAAATAAGGAAAACCGCCTTATCGCATTGGGTCCAGTCCCACCCTCTGTAATTGACCTGCTATCTGCTGCAGCCAGGTGTTATAAGGGTGTCTCCTTGGCCTAGTCCAGTCGCTCAGGTCCTCAACAATGAGGATCCTGTAAGGCGGATCACTCTCAGGGAGGCACTGCCATAAAGCAAATATAAAGGCCCATGCAGCACTCCATCATTGTGCTTCCAAATATATTATCCATGGAAACAGTACAGGGAATTTTTATTTCATGTTTTGTCATATTTTTAGGTGTGTTATTGTGTGAACTTAGATAATGAATATTGTTTTAACATGGATGGTCTATATTGTAAAGCCATTGTTCATCTGAAGCAATGTATTCCGTACAGCATGCTAAATTAGCCAATGTGTCATTGGGCTTGTAATCAGTTCTTTACGCTGCCTTATACTAAAACGCTGAATGTTTTAATAGGTCTTTTCTAGCTCAGTCTTTACATCACCCAAATGTATAATTGTCATCTAATATATTTAGTCCCTCTGTGTTTTACTTTGTTTATCTACATGCTACTTTATTGGCATTGTATCATCCTAAGTGACTTTAAGGTGTCACTGGTTATTCTGATTTAATGTCATTGCAATTAGTTGCATTTTTCTCCTAATATTTGGAAAAAAATTTGCACCTCAGCACTGATTTTCAATTTATGACACGTTTTGATTCTGAAAAAGATTATAAAAGGTCAGGTCAGTTTGGGGAGCATGCATTGGTACAGCACGTTATTGCACCCACGACCTTACAAAACACCTTGGGATCCCATTTGGCAACTCTCCGGAAATGACCGGCTATCTGCCAAAGCCAGGTGGTATTTGGGTGTCCCCTTGGCCTGGTCCAGCCGCTCAGGTCCTAAACAATGAGGATCGTACGAGCTGGATCACTCTCCGGGTATCGTGCCACATGGACGTAGTGCCATAACTGACGCTTCCTCACAATGCTGGTAATTAATGTGCCTCATTCAGGACTCCAATACCAACCACTCATTCAACACAAAGTCGAACCAGCAGTGCCCAAGGATTTTCCGGAAGAAGACACAGTACCAAAGGCGTCCAGCCTTCATCTCAGTTCACTGGATAGTGTTCATGTCTAGCAACCATATAGCAAAACAGGAAGCACCAGGACTGTAAAGGCTTGGACCTTCATCCTTTTTCAGAGATAACGGGAGCACCAGCACCACACACTGCTTTCCAGTGACCTCATGTCCCCCCCCCCCCCCCATGCTCTTCCAATCCCTCTGCTAACTTCATAAGAAGAGTCATCAAAGACATGTCACTGCTGAGGTAAGTAAACCTCTCAATCAGGTTGACACTCTCTCTGCAGACAGACACACTTCTGATGGCTGTGCCCAAGAGGTCATTAAAGTCCTGAATCTCAGTTTTTATCCAGGACATTCACAAGCCCAGACACTCAAGACTCCTCACTCAGTCTTTCGAGAGCCCCAATCAGAACCTCCATCGACTCTGCAAAGATTATAGCATCGTCAGCAAGGTCAAGATCAGTGAATCTTTCTTCACCAACAAGTATCCCACAGCAACTTCAGGGGATCCTGCAAACTCTCAGGATGTCCCACAGGGCAGTTTGATCAACTGTCAAGTCGATTGCTTGAAGAAAATCAACAGAGGCTACAAAGAAATTCTGCTGATATTCGCATTTCAGCTCGATGAGATCCCTCAATACCAGGATGTGGTCGATGGTAGACTTCTTAGGCGTAAAACCAGACTGCTCCGGTCACTGGTAAGTGAACAACTGATCATGGATCCTATTAAGATTATAGGATTTATAGGATTATAGGATCCTTATGTTTTCTTTTGTTTAAACCACTTCTGGATGCAATTTAGCATTTCATCCCAAATTGTGTCCACTTGAATTTTGGTGAGTAGTCTTTCATGGAGCAGTACTTTAAGCACTTTTTGAAAGCTTTTTACAATGACAATGATTAAGTATTGGCTCAATTGTAAATCTGACCTTTTAACACTTACAAATCTATACTGTCATTTGCAACAGGTTTTGCCATACATTATTATGTATGAATAACTTGGTGTAGGTTTACATAGAAAAAAAAAATGAAAGCCACTTTTGTCAACTTTTTCAAAATCTAAATCCAAAAGCCATTGTTCTTCTTCAACTAGCAAACATTGTGGTTCAGTTATATGGAAATAAAAGTCCAACACTGCAAGAAATCATACACCACAGGTTACAAATCTTTTTTGTTAGTTTGAAAAGTAAAAATGCAAAAGCATTTTTTACTGAGAATTGTTTCACTTTCACTAGTTCTAGGTGTTTTTTTTTTACCAAAGATATACTAATAAATTGTTACTATTTTTCTCTAAATAATGAATGATTTGAATTAACTCCCCAGGAGAAATTTCCTTTTTGCATTACCTCTGACGGAGTCAGATCACTGCAATTGTACAGTGCTGCTGGAGCAATTTTCAGTTTAGGAGCCTTGCTCAAAGGCCCAATGAAGTAGGGTCTCTTCTGGCAGTAACTGTATTTGAACTGGCAGTTTCCCAGATACCAGTTCAGATCCTTAGCCTCAAATCCACCACTCCACCTGTGATAATTACAAAACATCTAAATATTGCAAGATCATTTTTTAAATAAATCATCTTACAGTACTTATTGGTTAAATGCTTTGTAAACAGAGAGTGTGTTTTCTCTTAAAAGTTTCAGAGCTGTTATATTGGCAAGATTGTATTTGTCCAGTAGAGGGGGCAATTGCATAAGCAATTAGTTGGCAGCTATCTGTGAGGACATGGATAAGATTATGTCTATAATGAAAACCCATATCTCGAACAACTGCACTATTATAGGATTTTATAATGGTTATATTTATTAACAAATTAATCACAGTAAAGGGGCGGCACGGTGGCGCAGTGGTAGCACTGCTGCCTCGCAGTAAGGAGACCCGGGTTCGTTTCCCAGGTCCTTCCTGGGTGGAGTTTGCATGTTCTCCCCATGTCTGCGTGGGTTTCCTCCGGGTGCTCCGGTTTCCTCCCACAGTCCAAAGACATGCAGGTTAGGTGCATTGGCGATCCTAAATTGTTCCTAGTGTGTGTGTGTGTGTGTGTGTGTGTGTGTGTGTGTGTGTGTGCCCTGCAGTGGGCTGGCTCCCTGCATAGGGTTTGTTTCCTGCCTTGCACCCTGTGACCCTGTAGTTAGGATATAGCGGGTTGGATAATGGATGGATGATCACAGTAAATATTAATATTAACCTTTTTAGGGCAAGTGTAATCAGTTGGTTGTTAGAATATGAAAAGTAGCTACTTTCCTTTGATTTAATTTCCAATGTTGTTTACATCAGATGCTGATGTTTCATCAGATTAAATGTACCATGCCTTTGTTCATTTATGTACTGGTTACATTTAACATACTATTTCATTTTTGGGGTGTCACAGTGGTGTAGGTGTTAGCACTGCTGCATAAAAGCTCCAGAGGACAGGCTTTGAGTCCTGGGCCTAGTTACTATCATCTTAAAGGTTATACATTCCCCCTTTGTCTTAAAACCCCTACAGTCTAGCAACCATAAAACTGGAGTTGGCACCATTTTGCTCAGGCTGCCAAACCACTGTACACCAAGTACACATGCACACACTGCTCTTTAATCACTCATGCTGACTACTAAGTATCTCTTTTGGTGACAAGCGCATCTATCAGATTTGTGAAAGAGGGAGATACTGTATACAGAATGTACAAGCTAAAATAATTTCTCTCAAACTGTCTAAAACTGTAAACTAATTTGTAATTGAAATTGTACAGAATGTTTCCCTGTTTGTGTTAAGAATAGGTGACATAAAAGAGAGGGCTGTTTAGGGCAGGACGGATTACAGTGTCAGATGTTCCATCCGTTTTCTACACTTACCATGGCAGGGTTACAAAGCAGCTGGAGCTTATCCTAGCAGGCAGCAGGTGCCAGCCCAGCACAAGGTAAACACATACACACTAGTGCTAATTTAGCATCACCAATTCACCTAACCTGCATGCATTTCAGAAGAAACTACAGTAAAGCCACGTGGGCCCACGTGCAAACTCCTTACAGGGAGCACCTGGGGATGTGAAACCGCGGACTCCTTGTACTGCGAAATAGCAGTGCTGACACTGCAGCATTGCTCTGTGTGTTCATTATTTATTATCATATTTATATTAGCTGTAATCTTAGAAAAATTTGGGAAAAAATGTAATTTATTAGGGACTTACTTTAGTAACGTAGTGCATCTTTTGGGTGGAGGCCAGGCCTTCCTGCCTACTCCTTACACTACATGGTTCCAACAGGATTAGGTACAGGGCAAAAAAACAAGTCTATACAGGATGTCAGTTAGCAGCAGCCGTGAGTAAACTCTAATTCTTAATACATTTGAAGTTAAAGATGCATATGTCACACACTAACAGATAACACATTAGCCTATCAAGAACACCAAAAAAACTACTCTAGAGCACTGACCACCAGATCTCAATACTATTCAAATTTAATTAATAACAGTCCCGGAAACTCCAAACAACTTTTTTCCGTTATAAATCATTTACTCAATCCTCATAACTATGTCTGTAATAATTTCACAGAGGAGCTGTGTAATAATTTTATTGAATATTTCACCTCTAAGGTAGACACCATCCGCTCCTCATTGTCTGTTTCCAGTCCTCCATTGCTGGATGTTTCCATTTCAAAGCCAATGGGCTGCCTCTCCCAGTTCCTCTGTACCACATTTAAAGAAGTTGAGGGCATCATCCAGAGGATGAAGCCTTCAACGTGTTCATTGGACCCTTTTCCTACTCCTCTGGTAAAAGCTAATGTATCGGATTTAAGCCCTCTTATTGCCGATATCATTAATCACTTTCTCCCACTGGCCTTGAAAACCGCAAAAATTATACCTCATTTAAAAAAATCTTCTTTGGATCTTGAAGTGATAGCAAACTATTTTCCGATTTCCAACCTTCCATTTTTGTGTAAGGTTTTGGAAAAGGTTGTTTTGGTCCAGCTTCAGGATCACCTCAAAAAATTCAATCTGTTTGAAAAATTTCAATCTGGTTTCCGATCATCTCACAGCCCTGGTCAGAGTCACCAATGACCTCCTGATGGCCGCTGACCAGGGCTGTCCATCTCTCCTTATCCTTCTGGATCTCACAGCTGCATTTGATGCAGTAGACCATAATATTCTCCTCCATCATCTCCACTATATAATTGGACTTTCTGGCACTGCTCTGGAGTGGTTAGAGTCCTATCTCACAGATAGGGCTGAGTATGTGGCCCTGGGAGATGCTAAATCTCGTACCCACACTGTCACCTGTGGGGTCCCACAAGGATTAGTCCTTGGGCTGACCTTTTTCAACATCTATATGCTACCCCTGAGTCACATCATTGACAGGCATGGAATTTCATTCCACTGTTATGCCAATGATACACAGCTCTATGTGAGACTGGATTCAACCTCCATTAACTCTTTCTTCTTGCTTGGATGAGATATATACTTGGATGTTTAAGAACTTCCTCAAGCTGAACAGCATTAAAACTGAAGCTCTTTTAATTGGCACCCCCCATCAATTTTTTTCCTCCGTAAATTATATTTCTTTTTTGACTGTGCCATTGCCCCCAATTACAAATTTGGATGTAAAGTTAAACTCCCATCTGTCATTTGATACACATGTCCATCACCTTTGTAAAATTGCATTCCTTCATCTTTGAAACATAGCCAAACTCCGTCTCTGCTTCTCCCTCTGTGATGCTGAAAAGCTGGTTCATGCCTTTGTCTCCTCCAGGCTGGACTATTGTAATGCACTCTTGATCGAGATACCCAAACAAGAGCCTTCAAAAGCTGCAACAAATTCAAAATAGTGCTGCAAGGATCCTGATGAGGGTGCGGAAATATGAACACATTTCACCAATCCTTCGGTCACTTCATTGGCTTCCTCTTTACCTCCGTATTGAATACAAACTTTGTCTGCTTACTCACCAGTGTATCAATGGAAATGCTCCACAATATCTTAAGGAACTCCTTATATTACAATCCACTACAAGAAACCGCCGTTTTGCAAATACCTACCGACTTCGCCCGCCTGTGACCAAACTTCATACAATGGGTGACCGAGTCTTTGCAGTGGCTGCTCCATGGCTCTGGAATTCCCTACCAGAGAGCCTGAGAACACAGCGGGTCGTGGGCTGTTTTAAAAAACAGCTAAAGACTTTTCTATTTAGGAAAGCTTATTAACAAGAATGCTCCTAATTATTGTTGTTTTATCTCTGTTTTTATCTTGCTTTGCCTTTGTTTAAACTTTTTATGTAGTACTTTGAGATTTACTAAAGTGCCCTATAAATAAAATGCATTATTATTATTATTATTATTATTATTATTATTATTATTACTTAAGTAGAAATTTGCAAAAACTGGAGTTTGACCATGCTATGCATGTTAAAACAATCAAATACAGTATTACACTTGTGAAGTGATTTCTATTAAAGATGGACATGTTCATTTTCTGGCGGACACATAATGGAAAAATGCATTTTTACTAGCTACTTAGTCAGAGGATAAGCAACTGTAGCAATGTTTTTTTTTTTTCTTTTATAATCTGGGGAATTTACTGATTGTCAAATGTGTTTCTGTGCACTGATTGATGTCTAAAGGCTACTTCAGTCTGTTGTGAAAGTTCAGGCTAAAAGACTGTTGGTGTTTGTGTCCTTTCTAGGTAGGTCAGAAAACAGGTGTTTTTACAGCTCTGAGATATGTGCCTTTGGGCATGGGGCTACATTCATGAAATTCTTCTGTGACATATTGGCACACAACACACATTTTTTTTCCAGCTACACTTTTATTAAATAGTTATAAAATACGGACAGAATGAAGTAAGAATCTGGAGTTTCTGCTTATTTGGCATTTGGTCTACTGGCAAAACATGATACAGGGTGTCATTTTTTTTCTTCAAAAAGCAAGCATGTCATAGTTGGTATTTTACAGCTTCTGCAAAGAATTGGTGTAAAGTTTACCCTCTGTCCAATTAGCACAAATTAATGTTCTAATTATGGACACCGTGCAAAGAAGTTTAATTTTTGCCCTATCCCAAATCATAGGCTCTGTCTGATTAGTTTCCTCTCATAAAATGTGAGCAGCAACAGTTTAATTGATTTGTTTTTGTTTTTATTTTCATGTGCAGAGGAGCTTCCCACCTGAAATTTATTTGTTGAGTGCTTAAAATGTGTACTTTATTTCTGCTAGAGAAAACCAGTTATTGAACAGATGAATTGTAGAGACTTATCTTAGTACTTCAGTCACCAACGACCAAATGACCACACAGGAATATCATGGAGCTTTCATTTGGTATATTTTGTAAAGGTCATTTTTAATATTAGATATTATTGTTAAATTAGATATCAAATGCACATTGCTGTCTACTCAGGTGGGAATGAAAGGAAAACTGTAGACTTCATGTATTTTGTTCAGTTTTGGTAAAGTGGTTTTGTTTTGGCTTATATTTCCAAATTCTATGCAGAAAAGTGAGCAATGAGTGTAGCACTATATTCCACCTTTTCTAGCTTTATAGACCATAGCCATTTGGTTCTAATTATTTGCACTTTATATTACTACCTTGTAGTGGTTGCGGGGGCGCTAAGATTTACACCATATGAAGACGGTGATTTGTTTATTTTATTGTGGGTACCCCAGGAACACACGCACCCTTGACCTGACACTTACACACTGACACACAGACATATTAAATCAAATAATGAATAGATAATACAGTATTACACAAAAAGCATATAAAAATGCCCTTCACAATCCCCCAACAGCAATAGTTATTTACATTTACTACACAGCAAACAATAAACTCAAACAACAAAATCCAAAGCAGTCCAGTAACGCAGAAGCAGATGATAATGTAGAGTGGTATAAAAAACCCTGTGAACAGCCCTCTGCCGGAAATGTAAAGTTTTGTCCTACCAGGTTCCCATTGCAACGTGATGATTTGATGTGATTGGAAGTGGTCTCCAGACTAAGATGAATCAACACTGACAAGCAGGCACTGTACAACATATACATTCAAAACAATCTGTAATCCAAAAACATATGGGTGATCATGATTTTCTCACCATCTTCTTGGCTCCCTTTTAAGGAGCATGCTTGATTAATTTTCTTCCCGGCCACCCCTGCAGCCTCTAAATCTGACCAATAGCGTAATACTGACAGGACTGATGGGAGTTGTAGGCTATTATAAGTAACTATAGCAAGCAACTATAGGCCAGTAAGCTTAACATGCATCACAGGAAAATTAATGGAAGGAATTATTAAGGATAAGATTGAGCAACACATGGCAAGGACAGGAGTTATTCTGACCAGTCAGCATGGGTTCAGAAGAGGGAGGTCATGCTTTACTAACATGTTGGAATTCTATGAGGTTGCAACAAAAGCATACGATCAAAGTGGAGCATATGATATTATTTATCTGGACTTTCAGAAAGCATTTGATAAGGTGCCACATGAGAGGTTGGGCATCAAATTAAAAGAAGTGGGAGTTCAGGATGATGTTTTTAGATGGGTACAAAATTGGCTCAGACACAGGAAGCAGAGGGTGATGGTGCGAGGAACCTCATCAGAACTGGCCGATGTTAAGAGTGGTGTTCCACAGGGGTCAGTGCTAGGGCCGCTGCTATTTTTAATATATATAAATGATTTAGATAGGAATACAAGTAACAAGCTGGTTAAGTTTGCAGATGATACCAAGATAGGTGGATTAGCAGATAATTTGGAATCCGTTATATCATTACAGAAGGACTTGGATAGCATACAGGCTTGGGCAGATTTGTGGCAGATGAAATTTAATGTCAGTAAATGTAAAGTATTACACATAGGAAGTAAAAATATTGGGTTTGAATACACAATGGGCGGTCGGAAAATCGAGAGTACACCTTATGAGAAGGATTTAGGAGTCATAGTGGACTCTAAGCTATCAACTTCCCAACAGTGTTCAGAAGCCATTAAGAAGGCTAACAGAATGTTAGGTTATATAGCACGATGTGTGGAGTACAAGTCCAAGGAGGTTATGCTCAACCTTTATAATGCACTGGTTAGGCCTCATCTTGAGTACTGTGTGCAGTTTTGGTCTCCAGGCTACAAAAAGGACATAGCAGCACTAGAAAAGGTCCAGAGAAGAGCGACTAGGCTGATTCCAGGACTACAGGGGTTGAATTATGAGGAAAGATTAAAAGAGCTGAGCCTTTACAGTTTAAGCAAAAGAAGATTAAGAGGTTACATGATTGAAATGTTTAAAATTATGAAGGGAATTAGTACAGTGGATCGAGACTTGTATTTTAAAATGAGTTCATCAAGAACACGGGGACACAGTTGGAAACTTGTTAAGGGTAAATTTCACACAAATATTAGGAAGTTTTTCTTTACACAAAGAACGATAGACACTTGGAATAAGCTACCAAGTAGTGTGGTAGACAGTAAGACGTTAGGGACTTTCAAAACTTGACTTGATGTTTTCTTGGAGGAAACAAGTGGATAGGACTGGCGAGCTTTGTTGGGCTGAATGGCCTGTTCTCGTCTAGAATGTTCTAATGTTCTAATGTTCTAACCCTTTTTATTGTTTACAGAATAGAAGCAGTGATACTGAATGCCCTCACACAACACCCGGAAACAACACTCTCAGACATACACACCAAATATTCTTTGTGACTTTTAGTTATGCATAATCCAGCACAAATAAATTACTTTATTTCACAAACCTGCTGTGTCCCTAATACACCTCTGTTATTATTTGGTTAAAGGATGCTTGCCTGGCCTTCGACCTGCAGAAGCTGGAGAGTTTACTCGACGGGCATTTCAAGCTGGAAAGTTGGATCTGACTGAAGTAGAAGGACTTGGGGATCTGATTCATGCAGAGACAGAGGCCCAGAGAAGACAAGCTCTTAGACAAATGGCAGGAGACCTGGGACACCTTTACCAGACTTGGAGCCATACACTTACTCGGGTAAACCTTTCTAGGAGACCATTGGGTTAACACACTAAAAAGTTCTGCATTTGTTAAACAACATTGTCAACTTGAAATATTTGGCCTGATTTATTGTGTCAATTCTATTTTTCAATTATAATTTTGCTATAGTTTAATGAATAGTAGTTGGATTTTTTTTAAATATTTCAATGCTAGCAGTAGATGGAGCATCAAAAATTCATCTTGAATCCTACTGTACTATTTATAAATGAACTACGAGTTTATAATACTGTACCATCTCATTACATTATATGATCAAACTCAGAATTATTAAGAGAAAAGCTGCAAGGCAGAGAGATTTAAGGCAAGAACACTAATTATGACTGTGATCAATCCATGGTAAGACCTGGTAGATTTGCATTCCCTTAGCGTAATTGTACAGAACAGTTATATACAATAGAATTTGACTTTTCAGCAGAATGAAGCTGCAGCATACCAATACCCATTTAATACTGGGGCGGCTGAAAGAATAAAGAATACTGGATTAGACTATGAGATAAAGTAATGAGACTGCATGATCCAAGTCTACCTCCATAATACTACGCTTTTCTTTATAAACACAGACATTAGTCTCAATTTTGGCCTTTCGTCCATACTACCACAGTGTTTTTAACCCCCCAAAAACTGACACGTTTACAAACGCTCTCCAGAGCTGCATAATTCTGAAAATGTTGGTTCGCCATTGCGATGTGGATGAGCAAAAATGTAGACTTTTAAAAGCACAGATTTTAATCATGCTCTCATTTGTTTGTGCTTATTACGTGGCCCTTCCTTGATTGGATCCTGCTCATAACAGTGTCTCATTCTCTGATTGGTCACCCTTCATGTTGGAAAATCATATTCCCACATAGTGTACACAGAGAATTGCCTTCCATGGTGCTTGTTGCGTTGTTTGCCTATTTACGTCTAAATTGTGTTTTGTACAGATCAAATGCTGCATACTGTTCATGCTTAAAAGCCAAATAATTTACCGGTTGTTGCAGTTTTATGATATACCTCTAGCTCTCAGCGTTACCACCCCTTTAAGGTTTATTCCACCAATACATGAATGCTCAGGGTAGGTTTTAGCTGGATTGGAGATTCTTTCATAAATGATGTGAAAATGCTATTGTGAACAGAGATAGTTTTGTTTAAAAATGTTGTTTTTTAAATTAAAATGTAGTAGTGTGGACATAGCCTATTTAGTTGTTCTCAGACTCGGTCCTAGGGATACCATTTGGCTGCAGGTTTTTGTTCCCTCCTACTTCAGTTTTTAAATAGATTCCTAGCCTAATTAAGCAAGCTGTTATTTCTGAGCTTCTGAGTGTTTTTGAGACAATACAGAAATTACAAATCTAAGCTTGATAGTTTTTTTATAATGTGCAAAGCATTTATTTATGTTATGTTGGTATAATTTGTTTTTTGTTTCTTTTAATTGGTTGTTAAGATTTTCTTCATCATCATGATTTCATGCTGCTTTTTCCCATCACCTCCTCGTCTCCTCCGTTCCCTTCACCAACATGTCCATTGAAATCCGCTCCAATCAATCTTTCTTTCCCTTGGGTACACTGTTCATCACTTCATCCAACTCAGTCCAAAAATCTTCTTTCTCATCTATTGCACACCCAACTTGCAGGGCATATGCACTAACAACATTCATCATCACACTTCCAATTTCCAGCTTCATAATCATCACTCTGTCTGACACTCTTTTCACCTCCAGAACACTCTTGATATACTGTTCCTTCAGATTAACCCCTACCCCATTTCTCCTCCCATCCACACCATGATAGAACAATTTGAATCCACCTCTGATCCACCTGGCCTTACTCCCCTTCCATTTAGTCTCTTGCACGCACAATATATCAACCTTCCTTCTCTCCATCATATCTGCTAATTCTCTCCCCTTACCAGTCATACTGCCAACATTCAAAGTTCCTACCCTCAATTCCACTCTCTTTACCTTCCTCCTCTCCTCATGCCTCCGAAGACGTCTCCCCCCTCCTCTTCTCCTTCTTCGGCCAACAGTAGCCCTGTTGGCTAAAAGTACTGGCGGTCGTTGTTAACCCGGGGCTCGACCAATCCAGTATGGAAATCTGTATTGTTGTCCGTATATTGATTTGGTAAAATTTTACACCGGATGCCCTTCCTAACGTATTTATCGTAACGTAAGCCCATTTATCTGGGCTTGGGACCGGCACAAAAAAAAAACACACTGGTTTGTGCATCCCCTGTGGCTGGGTTGATTAAAATAGTTAACATTTTTAGATAAATCTCTTGTTACATTGGTATATCAGAATTTTGTACGTTTATCCTACTATCCTGTTACGTTAATAATAATAATAATACATTTTATTTGTAATGCGCTTTATATTTTAGCAATCTCAAAGTGCTACAGAGTCAAAAATAAGAGTCTATAAAAAAATTAAATACTTTAACAAAAAGTCTTTCTAAAGAGATGAGTTTTTAGGTTTCGTTTAAAAACATCTGTCAACTGTGGAGCTCTCAGGTAATCAGGGAGAGCAATCCAAAGCTTCCAGACTGAAACTTTTCAAACAAGTTATTCAGTTTGAGATGATCATGAAGTTGTGCTGCAACTGTTTTTTCCAAGACTTTGGAGAGAAATTGAAGATTGGAGATGGGCCTATAGTTAGAGAGAACTTCAGGATCCAAGGTGGTTTTTTTCAGTAGAGGTCTGATGACAGCACGATAAATGACGTTTATCCAAATTGTAAAAGAGTCTCCTGTGCACCACCACCTTTAAGTGGTTCCATGTTTTTGTTCTATAGGATTGAGTTCCAGACTATGATTTTGGCCATTGCTACACACAGATTTTCCTTTATTTCACCTATGCCATTCATTGGCAGTGTTAATCAGTATTATATTGAAAAGTACATTTTTTCTTTTTAGCATAGGGCAGCAGATTTTGCAACAAATGCTGTTAAATTTTCCCTTATCCAGCTTATCCTGACCAAAAACCATCATCTATTTTCAAGAGAATGATCTGCTTCGCATGATGCTGCCACCACCACCAAAGATTAGAAATTAATGCCAGAAGGTTCTTTGTTGGTTTCATCAGACTTTTAAGATTTTTTGAAAGTTTTTCTTAAACTTTCAGGGTTTGGATTTTTTTTTTTTGGAGAAATGTCTTCGGCCTTTCCCCTTACCATAAGCCTCAAGCATATGCAGAGATGGATAAATTTGTTGGTACCCGTACAGCTCATTGAAAAAGTTTTTTGTGTCTCCTGAAAGTGATGAAATGACAAGCAATACAATACAATAGAATACAATTTGTTTTTGTATAGCCCAAAATCACACCAGAAGTGCCACAATGGGCTGTCTTTGACAGCCCCCTGTATACCTGTATGCCATTGACATGTTATCGAATCAAGCAAAACATGTGTGATAAGAGATCACGCGATCTACAAAGAAATTCTAAAGTGGCCTGGACGCATGTGTTGAGACCCCTAGAAAAATTTCTCAGTGACTGGATTAAAGTGATTTTTCAAACTTGCTGTTTTCTTAAATTTTTATCATCCATCCATTCATTATCCAACCCGCTATATCCTAACCACAGGGTCACGGGGGTCTTACAAGTCTCTAATTGTTCAATCAGTCATTCAGTCGTCTTAAGCGGAGAACTGTAGTCACTCCGCTGTTCAATATCATCATGGACCAGAGAAAGCAAAGGAGAGGGCTGTCTGAGGAGATCAGAAAAAAGATAGACAACCATGTGAAAGGCAAAGGTTGGAAGGGCATCACCATGCAGCTTGATGTTCCTGTCACAAAAGTTGAAAATATTATTAAGATGCTTAATTTCCCCAGGACAGTAGCCAACCTACCTGGATGCGGCCTCTAGAGAAAAATCAACCCCAGAACAGGCTGAAGGATAGTGAGAATAGTGGACAAAAAGTCAAAGACAGCTTCTAAAGAGATACAAGCTGAACTTCAAGGTGAGGTCCATTAGCACGCACTCCAATCATCATGAAGTGTTTTGAGAGAATGGTGCTGGCCCACATTCAGAGCAGCATACCGGACACTCTGGACCTCCTGTAGTATGCCTACTGGCCAAACAGGTCCACCTCAAATGCCATCGCGGCCACACTACATTATTCCCTCTCCCATCTGGAGAACAAAGACTCCTACATCAGGATGCTCTTTGTTGACTACAGCTCTGCCTTTAACACGGTTGTCCCACATAAACTCACCCATAAAGTGTCTGCACTTGGCCTGCACCCCACCCTCTGTGACTGGCTCCTAGACTATCTTACTGGCAGGCCCCAGTCTGTCAGGATTGGTAATAAGATTTCAGCCACCATTATCACAAACACAGGCACCCCACAGGGATGCGTCCTCAGCCCCATCCTCTACACCCTGTTCACCCATGACTGTGTCGCCTCCCACAAAGATAACATCCTCCTGAAGTTCACAGATGACACCGCAGTGATTGGACGCATCACTGGTGGGAATGAGACGGCCTACAGGAGGGAGGTGGACAGTCTGGCATCATGGTGTGAGGACAACAACCTCACCCTTAACACAGACAAGACAAAGGAGATGATAGTGGACATGAGGAAGGAGAGGAGACCTCACCGGCCACTGTTCATCCAAGGGCTTGAAGTGGAAAGAGTGAGCAGTATTAAATACCTGGGCGTCTACATCAGTGAGGACCTCACTTGGACTCTTAACACCACACAACTGGTCAAGATGGCTCAACAGCAGCTGTACTTTCTGAGGAGGCTGAGGAAGTTTGGTATGTTGACTTTTACAGCTGCATTGTTGAGAGCATCTTGACCAGCTGCATCACCGTGTGGTATGGCAACACTACTGCTATGGACCGCAAACACCTGCAGAGAGTGGTAAAGACTGCTGAGAAGATCATCAGGACCCCCTGCCCTCTCTGCAGAGCATCTACTGTACAACTGCAGAGTCCACAGGAGAACTACCTCGATCCTCAGGGACCCCACTCAGGACCCCACCCACCCCCAACATGAACTGTTCACACTTCTACCCTCAGGCAGGAGGTATAGGAGTATGAAATACAGGACTTCCAGGCCAAAGAACTCTTTCCCAAGGCCATTAGACTCCTGAATAACTGACTGGAGTTTATAACCATGGGCCACCTCATTCTATCTACCTCACACAACTTTATTTGACTTGTCCATCACACACCTACCTGCACAATTACACTTTATACTTCTCTTCTGTTATACTTTATACTGCCTCTGTTACTTATTATCTATCTGCTACTTATTATTTATGTTTGTCTTTATATGTTGGTTTTGTCATTTGGTGTGGACAGCAAAGAAAGAATTTCATTGTACAGGGAAATGTGTTTCCTTACTGTGCACATGACAATAAACTTGAACTTGAGCTTGATTGGTGTCTGATCACTCCATCCATTGCTTTTTGAGTGACAGTGGACTCAGTGGAAGAAGACCCAGGAGGAATAAACATAAAAAGCCATACTTGAATTTGCTGAAATGTATATTGACAAACCACAATGCTTCTGGGAGACAGATGAGATCAAACTGGAGCTTTTTGGCAAGTCACATCAACTCTACGACCACAGACAAAAAATGAAGCCTTCAAGGAAAGAACACCATACATATTGTTCACCCTACCTTCCTACCATGCCCACAGTTATGTTTTGGGGCTACTTTGTTGTGTCTGGCACAAGGTGCCTTGAGTCTGTGCAGGGAGCAATGAAATCTCAATACATTCTGGAGGGAAATGTAATGCTCAGTGTGAGAGAGCTCATTTTCAGTCACAGGTTATGGATCCTCCAACAGGATAATGACCCAAAACACACAACTAAAAGCACCCAAGAATGGGTAAGAACATAACATTGGACTATTCTGAAGTGGCCTTCTGTGAGACCTGATTTGAATCCTATCAGTTATCATTGGTAAGAACTGAAGCATGCAGTCTGGAGAAGCCCCCCTTCATACCTGACACAACTGGAGCAGTTTGCTCAGGAATGGTGGGCCAAACAACCTGTGGACAGGTGCAGAAATCTCATTGAGAGTTCCAGGAATTGCTTGTTTGCATTGGTTGTCTCTAAAGGTTGTGCAACAAAATATTAGGTTAAGGGTCCCATCATTTTTGTCCATGCCATTTTCATTTGTGTTGATTTGAAATAGTCTGGCAAATCCAAAAGCAATGTTTGATTTTTTTTTTCTTTTCGAAATATGGAATAAACAGTGATGGGTGACAATTAGTTTTGTTAGTTTCAAGTTATTTTAGAGACAATTGTGGGTTCTTCTTTTATCGTGGAGGAATACCAACAAATATGTAAATGTCTGTGAGGATACATAATTACAGTACATGAATTATGGTTTGGAATAAAGTGTTAAAGTTTATTTCGCAAAGAAATAAAAAGTAGAATGCCCAACATTTTGGCTTTACATACTTCATTGGGTGTTTGACTGAAAAGACAAAAGCTGGTTACCTAATATATGTAGAAGGTGAAGGAAGGACAAATCCAGAAAGGATAAAAGATGTGATAGATGAGAGTAAGTGTGAAAATCTCCTGTGTTGGAGAGAGTTTAAAAAGGTAGCCAGTCATTAATACCCGGAGAGAGATGTGATCAAAGGCTTTGACAAGTTTCTTTGAATCCCAGTTAAAGAACACAAACTGAGAGAGTGTTGTGTCTATAACCAATGGATATGAAGTATTCCATAATAGATTTAGTGTCTTAAAAGTGTTCCTGAAAAAAATCTGCTGGCCTATGTGGATGGCTGGACGTTTTCCAATGAGAAATTTAGTAAATAAGATTTTTGAGTAACCTGAAGCCCACTGTTTAATACATAATTTACAAGAGGGACTAGATACAATGTTTTTGTTGGTGACGTATTTGCCAGTGACACAGAAGCTCTTATTAGAAATGAAAGTGCCTGGTGGGGAATGTGGCTTAGAATTTGTGGATTGAGCTATAGAGAACACGTTTGTGAAAGTTAGGAGCTTGACGGAAGGACGTAAAGGAAGGGTTAGGAAAAGAGGCTCAGCCTTTAACTTTTTCTTCCTTTGTAGAAGCACGCTGATGCAGCCCTTTACTCAACAAGTGCACTATGACTATTTAAATTACTGTTATGTAAAACTGGTTCATCTTAATGCTTCGTGGCATGTTTCTGTCTTTCTGAAATGTTCTGTATTTTTCTATTTTCGTTGTGTAGTCCAAGCAATGTGTTACTTGAGTGAACAGCTGGCTTTTAAATTGAGATAGAAGCATATCCAGTTAGCATTACAAAAAGTGACTGGCACAGAAGACAGATGACCACCAAGAGATTCTGTATTTAAACAAAACCTGAAACCTACCCTGATAATGTAAATAGGCAGTTTTTCTAAAGTAAATACAGATTAAAGTAAGGCGCTTAAAATAGACAATAAGAATGACTATAGTGAACACACATGGATGCATTTTCCATTGTTTTACAGAAGGTCCATCTTGAAGATGGAGCAATGGAATACTATTAAGTGTACGTACATCTATTTAGATTATATTGCCATGGCCAGAAAAAAGATCTGGATTCAAATATCAATTGACAATTCTGCTTTATATTGTGAAGTATCAAAATCTTAGTTACAAAGGTTGTTTCCTTGTTTTGCAGGTGAACTCAAAATTAATTTGGCCATAATCCTTTCTTAAATTTTGCATTAAAGCTAACTTAAAACGTAAAGCTAACTTTTATTTATTTATTTATTTTTATTGAGCCAACTTGGATTAATAGAGACAGAGATAATAAATCCTAGAGTGTTGACTTAGTGTTGTTGCATGAACTCTAGTCAAAACTGTTTTATTTATTCTTGACTGTGCAAGTGCAGACACCCAGGTAATGGTTTACTATGAATGTAATTGAAATGTGGGAGCATAGTGGCTAGGAATGTTCTGATGGATCACCAACCAATATAAATCACTAAAAAAGACGCGATTGGTAATCAGTGAATTGGCTATTCACAAAAACAATATTTTCAGCCACTGCTTTCTGGTAATGTAGTTGCAGAGCTCCTTTACATGAGGTGTTATGGTTTTTTTTACAAAGAGCAGAAAGTCGAGACTTATTTTAGCAGTTGGCAGAGAGTGAGTGGCAATTGGAATATTAGCCTTTACATTAAAGAAAGTGAAGTAATAAACTGAGTAAAAGGAACTGGAGGAGTTGTTCTGGGCAATTAGACAAACTGCAAGAAAAGCTACTTTAATGAATTCAGCCCTTTTTTTTATCCTTTAAATTAAAGCAGACACTGTTTGAGTTTGGACAGCGAAGTGCAGCAGCTTACATTTTTAATTGGATAAAGAAAGTAGAATCTAAAATTGCTACTTAACAAACAATAGGCTTGTTAGCTTAACGGCTAAATGCATCTTTTACTTTTAAGCCTGTTAAGCATGTTGTCTTGTGTCTTCTTGATAAACAACTTCTGAACATTTGATACATTTTCTGCTTTTTTTTAAAGATTTTTATTGTATTTATTATTTGATGTTGTGTTTCATACAGCATAAGTTTTGGTAAGAAACAAGTACTGCATTATTAAAATGCTAATCCATATTTACAATTACACCTTAAGAATTATGAATGTCTAGCTGATACACTGTAGAAAAAAATACCTATATAAAATATAGTAAGTTTTAACCTAGTTCAGTAAATTTAGTAGTTTAATAATTTAGTTTATTGTAATAGTAATAAATGTAGTTTAATTGCCAATATTCGATTGATTGTGTGAGAATATATATATATATATATATATATATATATATATATATACACACATACTGGGTTCCTTTTAATAACGTTACAAAATAAAAATAAAAGCACTTAACAATAATCATAGAAAACATAATAGCATGGCACAGATTTTAATGCTGCTGTCATACAGTTTCATTCAGAATTTATGTACAATGCACTCTCTTTACATCAAACATGCCAAAAAGAATTGCAGAGTATAAAGTCCATCTATCCATCCATCTTCAGACCCACTTAATCGACTTCAAGCCACAGGGGACAGAACCTTTTCCAACAGCATAGATTACTGCTCTGAGGCATTTACAGAACTGATGTGGTCAGGCCATTTGTCGCATTGCAGTCTAAATGTGAAGTCTCTTTTCAGCAACTTGCTTCTTTATTTCAGAGCATTTCACATGTCACCCTATGGCACTCTTTTCAAATCTGAGACACTCTATTTTATTGTCTGCAGCTTGTGTTTGGTGGCAGATTCTTCCTACACTAATGGAAACATTTTTCTAAAATAAAGAGTGGCACAGACTTCTCTGTTTTGTGATTTGAGGTTTTTAAAGCCTACGTGGAATGTGAGTTGTAGCAATTCTGAGTCAATCCTAAATAAAGATTTTAAAAAGTACTCTCAACTGACCATCTCTGCTTTGTGCTAAGCATAGTGATGTTGTACCCAATATCTAGTGTGAAAATGTTTGGCTTGTGAGTTCATTAGTTATATATTGATATCGATATTGAGGCTTTAAAAGGGGGTATAACCCTAATTTTATAAAAAAAAAAATAAGTGCTACTAAAAAAAATGGTATTGTTTCAGAACTTTTGAACTGTTAATGCTAGATGTATGTAATTGTAAGGGATTGTTATGTATATTAGATGTCTTTAATATCATCTAAAATAATTACTCTACCGTTGCATATTTGCCCATTTATGTCTTGCTGAAAATTGAATAAAAAATAGTTCTTTTGTGTTGTAGAGCAGCTTGTGGCTTAGTATGGAGGTATAGATAGCTAAAGTAGATTTTCCATATTTTCGTAGGTATTATTCATGTTATTATTCTTCTTTAGGAACTAGGTGCCTGTCTGAATTTATAAAACTTTCTTATTTATGAGGCATTAAAAATGGAACAAATAATTTTGCATCTATATTTCAAATGCATATTTTCCACATATGACAAAGTCAACCATACAATACAATACAGTTTATTTTTGTATAGCCCAAAATCACACAGGAAGTGCCACAATGGGCTTTAACAGGCCCTGCCTCTTGACAGCCCCCCAGCCTTGACTCTCTAAGAAGACAAGGAAAAACTCCCAAAAAAACCTTGTAGGGAAAAATGGAAGAAACCTCGGGAAAGGCAGTTCAGAGAGAGACCCCTTTCCAGGTAGGTTGGGCGTGCAGTGGGTGTCAAAAGAAGGGGTTCAATACAATACAATACACAGAACAGAACAAATCCTTAATACAGCATAATAATAAAAATTTTAGAAGTACAGAGCAGAATTTAACAGTAGATGATATCACATAATAAGATTTTGATATTTTTAGAGTGCTGGAGACCTCATCCGTCAAGCTGCCTCCCCATTTGGCCATTCCACGGCTGAAACGTTGCTCGGCCAGCCAATCCGATGAAAGGGCCCCTCTTTCCCATGATTCCTGTGATCCTCCACCAGGGATGACTTTACCATAGGCAGGCAAACAACTTGGCAGGTGGGCCGTGGCACCAATTGCCACATTTGAGTACCGAGAACAGAAACAGAATAGGTGAGGGTTAGTATTCAATTATAATTATCATGTTACTTATGTTTTAGTGCTAATGACTAACAACAGAGATGCAGTATGTACAGTTAATCAGCAGCTCTAGTCAGGATATGCTAAACTGAAGTAGTGAGTCTTCAGCCGGGATTTAAAGGCTGGGACCGAAGGGGCATCTCTTATAGAAGCAGGAAGACCATTCCACAGTTTAGGGGCCCTGTAACTAAAAGCTCGACCTCCCACTGTTATTTTATTAATCCTTGGAATCATAAGCATAGGCATCTTGAGAT
Source organism: Polypterus bichir lapradei (assembly GCA_026402145.1). NCBI lineage: Eukaryota > Metazoa > Chordata > Cladistia > Polypteriformes > Polypteridae > Polypterus > Polypterus bichir. Next base: position 12,992,477 of record JANRMT010062789.1, read on the forward strand.
CTTATGTGCGCTCAGGTTTGTAAGTCATGATAAGTTCAGACAAGTAAGCCGGACCTTGGCCATTTAATGCTTTATATGTTAAAAGGAGGATTTTGAAATCTGCCCTAAACTTAACCGGGAGCCAGTGTAAGGATTTAAGAACTGGAGTTATGTGTTCATATTTTCTTGTTCTTGTAATAACTCTTGCAGCCGCATTTTGGATTAACTGGAGGCTGTATAAAGAACAGTTTGAACAGCCAGTGAACACCACATTGCAGTAGTCAATCCTACTAGAGATAAATGCATGAATTAATTTCTCACAATCCTGTTTATTTAGAAAGTGCCTTAATTTCCTAACATTTTTAAGATGGAAGAAACATGTTTTGGACAACTTTGTAATATGTGCTTTAAATGACATGCTAGAATCAAAGATAACTCCTAGATTGCAGGCTGATTCAGTAAAATTAATTGGGATTCCAACTGAGTTAAATGTCGACAAAATATTGCTGTGATCCGCGTCATTCCCTCCAACAATTAACATCTCTGTTTTATCTGTATTTAAAGACAAGTAGTTCTCATTCATCCACTCCTTTAATTTTTTTAACCATAAAAAAATTATACCACTGAAAAGAGCTTATTTATTTATTTAATGGGGGGCACAGTTCTGTAAAATTTTAATTTCCCCTTGAAGACAAATAAAGTATAATCTAACATAATCTGATATTTACATAATCTTAGTAAGTCTGAGGCAGTCTGTGGTTCTCTCGCATAAAGGCCAGTCACATAATGTGACACACCCAGCATATTTATTACAGCTAGTCTGCAACTTGCCCCAATAAAATCAAGCTGGTTTGATTTGGTCTTTATATATAGGGGTGGGCTCTGTATGTACGGGAGCTGGCAACCAATGAATGCTCATCTGTAAGTACATTGCATATAATGCAGCACTGAAGAATAAGGAAGGCAGGTGATTTGGACCTCACAAGCAGAAGAGACACTCAACTGTCTGAAGACTTGTGTTTCGCATACCAAAACAGAATGGATTAAGGAACAAAAGGATGATTGCAGCTGATCTTGCCATACATTTTAACCCTTAACACAGCGCAAGTCCATCAGACAGCATATTATTGGCTGCCATGAAAAGAGGCAAGTAAAACTGTGCTGGAAAGTCAGCTTACAGTCACTAAATTTGACATGATCAGAGATTTTTCGATTGTGTAAAATCACATGGTAAAGAGACGACATCAGCAACTGTAGTCGGAACGTCTGACATTCCCAACGACTAGAAGTTCCTATTGTAACATCAACTTTAATAGAAGATTACCCAGTATGGAATTATACCAGTCCAAAAGAGAGAGTGAAATCTGTATACCGTGGTTTTCCTTCAATGTATGAATTAGTTCTGACAACCATAAATTTTGGCTGCTTCATTCATCCATCTTTTTCCTCTAACTTACACATCACAAATGTGTTAGATTTAAAGTGAGCTGGCTTTCCTCTAAGTTCTGTGAATGTGTAACATGCCTTCTCCCAGTTTGTTTTATAGGAAACAAAGTCTTTTTTGTCCCCTTTGCTGTTATAAGGTGTCAGTCAAATACTAAACGTGAATGAGAAGTACAATAAAATACAATATAGTTTATTTTTGTATAGCCCAAAATCACACAGGAAGTGCTGCAATGGGCTTTAACAGGCCCTGCCTCTTGACAGCCCCCAGCCTTGACTCTCTAAGAAGACAAGGAAAAACTCCCAAAAAAACCTTGTAGGGAAAATGGAAGAAACCTTGGGAAAGGCAGTTGAAGAAGTGTTTATAAAACATCAGAAATTCCTTGGCAAGTTATGTTGTGGAGGCTGGCCCGGACACAGGCAGGCAGACACGTTCATGTCACCCACAACATGTTTATTTAAGTGCTCCATATTTACAAATAGTCAATAGTGCTCACAAACCCCACAAGTCCCCAAAGTCCTGGCCACAACACCAATGCCTTGCTTCTTCAGGCTGCCTCCTTCCTCCACCAAGACCTCGTCTTTTCTCCTCCTGACTCCAGCCAGCATATGAAGGGAGGCTGTCCCTTTTATATGCACCCGGATGTGCTCCAGGTGTCATCCCGACAATCTCCCACCGACACACCCCAGTGTGATGGAAGTGCCGGCTACATACCCGGAAGCACTCTGGGTGTCCCCAGTCTTCTTTCCCCCAGCACTTAAGGGTGTGGCGGAAGTGCTGAGGTCCAGGGCTCCAAAGGCATAGCGGCGCCCCCTGGCGGTGACCACGGGCCCCTACAGGGTGGAGCTTCAAAACTCTGTACCCATGGCCCCCAAAGGTGCCAGGGTGGTCGCCCCCACATGGTCTGGAGAAGGCGTAAGCCCTCCTCCGGTCCTCCTGGGCTTCCCGGCCGGGTCGCCTCCCCAGCCATCTCTGACAACGTGTTTCATTAACTCTCATTCTTATACCGATAACATGCATCTATACAGATATATAAAATGTAATGATTCTCAACCCTTTACCTATTTAGTTAGCTGCTTTACTAAGTTTACAAAGAGAACTCGTTAAAGCTGCTTCTCTTGGAAATTGTGGAAATGAAGATTTTGTTTTATTGCACAAAAAACATGTAGTTCTGTCAACACAGAAGGCTTTTAATTTATTATTTTTATTATTATTTATTTATTTATAAAGCACTTTAAAAACAACATCAAAGCTGACCAAAGTGCTGTACAATAAAAACCCAACATATCAGACAAACAATAACCAAAGGGTAAAAGAAACAGAAACACATAAGAGCTGAAGAGATTCATAATGAAAAGTACACAGATAGTCAACATATCATACTGGGTTAAAGGCCAGGGAGTATAATTGTGTTTTTAAATAAGATTTAAAGATAGCAAGTGAAGGAGCCTGCCTAACGTGCAACATCATATCGCTCAAGAGTTTTGGAGCTGCAACTGAAAAAGTCTGATCACCTTGATGTTTGCATTGTGCCTTAGGAACACGTAAAAGCATCTGGTCTGCTGACCTGAGAGAGCGAGACGGTACGTAAGGGTGCAGCGGTTCCAACAAATAAAATGGGGCACAACCATTAAAGGATTTAAAAACAAATACAAGGATCTTAAAATGGATTCGAAAACGAACTGGACGCCAGTGAAGGGAAGCCAAAATCGGGGTAACGTGCTCATGCCTTCTTGTGCCAGTTAAAAATCGAGACAGAGCTGTAGGCGAGCAATGGAGGCATGGCTCATTCCAAAAAAAAGCGCATTGCAGTAATCTAGACGAGAGGTTATAAAAGCCTGTATCACTGTTTCAAGGTTGCATTTAGACAAAATAGGCTTGATTTTTGACAGTCTGCTCAACTGGAAAAAGCCAGATTTTACCACTGCGTTCACATGGCTATCAAGTGGAATCCATTTTCACACCTAAATTTGTGATCATGGATTTCTCAAATTGAGCCACAGTGGAAAGGTTGATGCAGGTAGGTAAATTTAGTTTTGCTTAGTCTTTTAGGTAATATTTTTCCGGCTGCCTTTTTATTTTAATGTCACAAGTTTGCTTCTTTTCACGTTTTGCATACATTCAGGGTGCTTTACAGATAAAATGCAAGTGTTTCTGTATTTCCACAGTGTGAAATGCTAGCAGACTGATTAACTCACGATAATGTAATCAGTCAATGGTGAGGATTAAACACAGGCCAAACAAATTTACAGTCCCAGGTTCTTTGCAACTTGCTAGACCAAACTGTATGATGTTTCATTAAATTAATCAAATGTATCTTAACTGTCTCTGTTTATTGTCAAGTATCCATTCTTTTGTTTAATTCATTTTCCCTATCATTTAATAATTTTGCATTTAGTGTCCATCCAGAGCTGTGAACCATTCCACTGTATAAAATGCTATTTCAAATATTATTATATGTTTGCTAAGTCTTATTTTTGTTTATGCCACATAGGCCCTGGCTCATTTAGAAGCTTTCATTGACTTCAGTGAAGAGGAGAATATTGAAGATGGTGTTTTAAACCAAGGTACATATTTTTATATATTTGCACTTATTCAGTGATTCTCATAAACACTAAATACAGTATATTAATTTAGGCAGAGACAGGGTCTGATTTCTGTTTGGGGAACAAAATCATGTTTTAGTAAAACTGTTACACAACAATGATCTCATTTTGGAATGATTATCAGGGCAACAAGCGGGTATCATCATCCTCTTTAATAAAACCCATGTGTGCGTCCAGGTGTCCGTGTGTGTGTCTTCTGGTGAAGTGCGCATGCGCGGGGCCACACAGCACGTGTTCAGTCTCTTCCTGTGCAGAGATAGAGACAGATACACACACATAGGCGCGCGCGAGTCACATACACACACACACACACACACACACACACACACACACACACACAGGCGCGCGCGCGCGTCACACACACACACAGGCACGCGGTGTCCGTGTGTGTGTCTTCTGGAGAAGTGTGCATGCGCGGGGCCACACAGCACGTGTTCAGTCTCTTCCTGTGCATTCCCTGTGCAGAGAGAGAGACAGAGACACACACAGGCGCTCGCAAGTCACACACACACACACACACACACACAGGCGCGCGCGAGTCACACACACACACACACACACACACACACACACACACACTTACACACGAGACACACACACACACAGGCACGCCAGACAGACAGACACAGAGGCGCGCTCTTAACAGACACACACACGAGAGACACACACACACACGCAGGCCCGCGAGAGAGAGACAGACACACACACACACACACACACACACACAGTCGCGCGCGTGCATTGTTGCAATGTTACTTTTCTCGGTTGTTTATTAAATTACAGATTTTTCAAATGTTCATTTTTTCCCCTGTGCTTAAAACTCATTAAAAAAAGAGTTTTTAGTGAGCGGGTCATAAGCCTATAGCGCAAATTCTTGCAGTGTTAGTTTTCTGTTGTTCAAGGTTTTCTTAAATGTTATTAAATGTTTTTACATTTAGTTTACTATTACGCTGTGCTTTCTATGGTATAGTTAACTATATTTGTGCTTAAAAACTTAAAAAAATATATATTTACATACAGTTTATACGGTCTGGAATGGATTAATTGTATTTACATACAATCCTATGGGGGAAATTACTTCGGTTCACGACCAAATCGGGTTACAACCAGAGTTTTGGAACGAATTATGGTCGTGAACCGAGGTTCCACTGTATTACTGTCAGACAAAATTTACAGCCATTTTATGGAAATACAAACCAGTATTACTGAGAGAGAAAATTAAAGGCACACAATACAGTGACACATATTACAGCCACATACAAGGTCCCTTGCCATTTAATATAGACTGTTCATACAAATGTTTATGCACTACTGTTCTAGCGCCCGCTATTTTAATGGACTTAACTCTTTCAGGGCTGATGTTGACTTTTGTCGAAATTCAGGGGCAGAGGACGGTAATCCGCCATAAACTACGACAAAACTCACCATTATGTTTTAGTTCAACTCTATTTGCTATAAGGAAAGTTAGCTTTGTCGATTTCACCTCGATTCCCTGTGCATGTGTGAGTAGCGAAGAGCAAACAACCTCTAAAACTGCATCAACTTCTAACGAGAGACCAAAGCGAATGCCCAAGTCAAAAAAGTCCGTGGACGACGCTTTGCATATTATCGCCAAATTGGACTCTGACTTGCCAGACTCCAGTTTTGATGCAAGTGATCTGAAGATGGAGATTGAAAACGAAAGTGAGGTACTGGCTTCAGCTGATTGGACCCCAGCTGATCGTAGTGCTGAAAATGCTTGTGTAGCCGATACGCCAACGGCAACGTTTGCCTGGTTGGACCGCCACTTATGGTGGCAACAGGTACAAAACAGATTTTGTAGCACTGCCACATGAAGATAGACCAGGCAGCCGTCCCGCCACTCTTTCCTGATGGCCATCATGCTGCCCTTACACAACCACCACAGATGCAGTACAGGAGCCAACAGCAGCCACAGCAACAGACGTTTTACGTTGATTTACATGCAAAACCTTTGCTTTGTGTGCTTTTGAGAACATGGAGTTGCCTGCAAAAAATATTCAGCCCTCAAAGAGTTAATGTCTAGTTTAAGATAAAGCGGTTAAATGAAGAGAATGTCGATTGCATAATAGTTGGCTGTCTTTTTGTATTCAGGTTTACAGGTACACGTGTAAAGAATCCTTAAGCAATTAATTATCTTATCTTACCAGTTGACAACTTCGTTAGGCAACTCCAGATGGAGATCCGCTCTCATTTACACGATAACCGTCGAGGTGAACGTCTGCGCAGTGGAGTGCATGTTGTTATTGCAGGAGAGGCCAATGCTGGCAAAAGCAGTCTTCTGAATGCCATATGTAAGTAATTTTTTTTACTAAATTACTGCCATTATTTGTTGACTACAAGTGCTGATTACATGTGTTTAAAACATGTTGTCTTGTAGGTTTTGTGGTCTGTGTGAGCTTGTTCCATTTTTATTTGCCAGGTATCAATGAGGACATTTTTAGAAACTGATAGCACTCTTTTTTTACTTTGAGGATTGCTTGGCTGGAACTAAATATTTGCCAACCATTCTGAAGAAATCTCATTGCTGTTTTTAAAAACAAAATCAAACCTTCAAACCTAAAGTAGCAAAAATCCATTCAGGAACACAGAATATTTAAAATGTACAATTAATTTAACATGAATCACAAGCTTAATATGTTTAAGTGCAAGTGGAAAAAAAGTCTTCTGTGATAAATTTGAAGAATATAAACCACTGGGATACATTGTCATTTCTCTTTTCATCATTATTATGCAATCAAGGCCAGACAGTAGAAAGAATTAGCCCTAAACATGGCTTTAATAAAAATAATACTCTAGGTGACCTCCCCGATGCAGCCACCCACATTTGTGCACCCATATGTGAGCACCAGTCTCATTCCATTGATGCCCAAACTTAGCTACAACCACTGATGCTATAAATCCTCAGCATTCATGTCCATTATCCTCAGCCAAGGGGCAATATCAGGAAGACAAGGAATAAAAATTGGGAGTGGTCTCCTCAAGAGTTCTCGTATACTCGGATATGGGGATGGATATTTGAGTAAACCGCAAGACAATGATTATATTTTTATATTACATATTACATGTACATTAAAGAACCATAAACAACAAATCAAATCAAATTAATAATATATTGAACAATTTTTATTAAAGTAAATTTGAATAAGTTGGACTCTGCAGCTGCATGAATAAAAGGTAAAGTACCACTTACAGTTAATGGAAATAGCCCAAAAGTTGATAGAAATCTATGTTTTGTACCTAATACTTTTATGCAAAATTTGGTTGACCTAAGTGAATGCATACTCATGTTATCGTGTTCAGATAATCACACACACACAGAGACACAGACATTATTCCAAAAATAGTATTTTCAGACTCAGGGAGGCCTAAAGCGTCAAGATTCATCAAAATCTTGAAATGGAATTTTTGAAGGATTCCAGTGCTTTCTCAGTACTTCATATACGAGAAAGTCTGGGAGGTCTAAAACATCGAGGTTCATCAAAATTTCGACATCGAATTTTTTAGCGATTACAATACTTTGTATATGACAAAGTAAAAAGCAAATACCAAATTCAGGCTGCAGCAGCCATAAAAAAATTTAGCAGGTACTTTTTATTTTGTAAATCCTATAAGGAGGGAAGCTTCATTCACCTGATCCTATATGATTGGATGTGAGTGCCTGCTTAAAAGTAAACTAACTCCTAAAGAGAACAAACTAACACCACTGTGTTAAAAGAAAGAAGGAAATTAAACCAAGGGAAAACAGAGATGTATCAAAAAGCAAAAGAACAGGAGAGTATAAAAGACAATAGCATTTGAAAAACAAAGGGCAAAATACATAAAAATGCAGTTGAATGTTTACAATAGTGTAATAATGGACAATATTGGGGCGGAGTGGTGGCTCTGAGGCTAAGGATCTGTGCTGGTATCCGGAAGGTTGCCGGTTCAAATCCCCATCACTGCCAAAAGAGATCCTACTCTGCTGGGCCCTTGAGCAAGACCCTTAACCTGTAATTGCTCCAGGGGCTGCTGTACAATGGCTAACCATGCTCTCTGACCACAAGGGGTATGTGAAAACAAACAAATTCCTAATACAAGAAATTGTATAAGGCGAAATACAGTAAAGAACAATATGCCAATACAACTATGCATATGCCCCACAAAAGGCAAGAGAGTGAACATTGCTGTAATAACTTTATAACAGTATGACTATCTGGAAACTCTCTAGAAGACTTGAGACTGGCCCAACATGATCAATTTAAGTAGAACTTTGAGTAGTAGCTTTAGTGGATATTTTGTTGATTCTAACAGAGGAAAGGTCTGCTAATGTGACTCAGTAATAGAAACATAATTATCAGTGATGTATGTATGCTTACCAAGTCTGGTGAATTTCAACTTTAGGTGAGTATCATCTTGGCAGCTGGAAATCCCTACATAAAGATTTGTTTTGGCACAGGAATGTAGTTGTCAGAGTTTGGTGAATTTAGGCTACTGTTAGGTATTAGGATTGCATACACGGCAATCCAGAACCACAAGTAAAGACACTAAAGAGAGTTTTTCAACTAAGCATTCAAACCTCACAGCTCAGCTGAAATGGATGCACGATGTTGGGCATCGTAAGTTAGAAGCTTCTGTACTTGATAGCTTGTCACATAAAAAATTAGAAAATGATGTTATATGCATGAATAATAAAAGCTTGTTAATAAAATGAAGAATAATATTGTACAAAATGTTTAGGTAGGTCTTCCCCTTCGTTAGTTTGATAAACACAAGTAGGCCTGTGTTTTACATGCCAGTTTTGACAACGGTGATATTGGAAGTTTGAACCAAGAATTCACAATTCAAAAAAAAAAGAAAAGAAAAAAAACAAAAAACGATGAATCCATTGATTTTGTAGCCATAATGTACCCTCATGCTCCTCAGTTAAGGTAAAAAGAGTGTATTTGGTTTGGATTGCTGTGGTGAAAATGTTTGTGTAGTGTAATGTTGTATTACATAGTCATGCATATTGTAAATGAGAACTTAAATATTTAAATATTGTTATTCTGCTTAGTGCGGCTTCTCTTTAGGATTAGTGGAGTATTACCTCCCATCTCCCAGAAGATGGCGCCATTCTGCTAAAGTTAAATTGACAGCAGGCACACCTCAACTTTTTAACTATTCTTAATATGTTTATAGCAAACTCAACTTAGGCGTCTTAATCATCACGACATTACAAACGGTGGTCTCCACACAAAACCTGGGACAGGTAATGGTGCAGTTATTATAAATGACAGAGCCATAGCCACGAAAATAAACCCCAAAATTGTTTGTGAACATGTGAAAAATAAAAACAAAATAGCATTGTGATGTCATCAATAAAATAATACACAAAATACATGACAATAATATAATAATAATAATAATAATAATGTTCAATTAATAACTCAAACGCCAAGGAATTAGATACTCCCATAATGTAATGATGATAACTAGTGTGTTAGAATTAGGAACCGTATTGAAGTTCTTCAGTGTGTGAAAACCTGGAATTAAATATCAAAGAGACAACATCATATATGAAAAAAAAATAATTTTGTTAAGTCAAAGAGCGCACAAATAAGGGATGTACAGTCATGTGAAAAGAAAATGCATCCAATTAATTTTTTTTTCTCTTTATGTGAACATATCAAGATTTGATCTTAAACAGTATCTTTAAATAAAGGTTTATTTAATAAAAAAAAATAGTGAAAATTTGACTTTGCAGTAATTTATTCAACACAAAATAAACAGATGGTGCCATTTCTGTCTGTGAAAAAAGTATACACCCTTGGCTGTAATACTTGAAATTGCTCCTTCAACTAGGTGTTTCATATAAGTGCCTGCTAGTCTTTGACATCGGCTAGAAGAACGTTTTTCCCCTCTTCCATGCAGAATTAGCATTTCCATAGGATTCAGATTTTGGTATTGACATGGCAATTCCAGAGCACTCCACTTCTTTCTTTTCAGCTGTTCCTTGGTGTGCTGTATTTACTCGCATGTTTTAGGGTTTTTGTCCTGTTGCAAGGTCCACCTCCTGACAGATGGTCTCACATTATCCTCAAGCACCCTCTGATACAATAAAGAATTCCTTGTGGATTATATGTCTTTGAGCTGCCTAGGCCTGACCATAACATTTCCACTACCATGCCTAACAGGAGTCATTGGTTTCTTCCGGTCAAATCTGTGTCCTTGGTTTTCACTGTGTCTTCTGGTTTTATGGCCAGATAACTCTCCCTTTTGCCTTCTCTGTCCAGAGCACTTTGTTCCAGAAGTCCTGGTCTTTACCTAGGTGTTCATGAGCAAACTGTAGCCTTGCCTAATATTCTTTCTTGACAGAAAGGGTTTCTTCATAGCACACCTCCCATATAGATATAATTTGTGCATCCTGTTTCTAATGGTAGACTTGTGCATTTTGACATCAACAATGACATTCTGGGGCTCTTAGTGACTTCTTTCAGCATCTTGCTTTCTACTCTCAGGCCGAACTTGCGAGAGTAGCCTGGCCTAGACAATTTAGCAGTTGTTTAAAATCTTCTCCACTTGCAGATGATCTTCCAGACAGTGGAATGGTTTATTTCCAAATTTTTGGAGATCTTCTAAAATGTCATCCCTTCTATAATCTTCTTTCTGAAGGCCACAGAGAGTTCTTTTGGTCTCGGCATAGTGGTAGCACATACTTCAGCAGCAATGAGCAAACCAAACTAAATGTCTGAGGTTTATATAAGACAGGTTCAGACAACTCTTTAATGGTGTTCTAATCATTTGCACCTGATCTGGTGCACCTAATTCTAATTTAAGATATTCAAGATAGTATTAAATATTGGGGTGTGCTTACTTTTTCTAGTTCCAAAATTTGCATTTATGTTTATATAAATTATACAGTGAACTACAACAGTAAAATGAGGCATGATGTTTGTACTATCACTTTTATCTGTAGATACTGTTTAAATAAAGGTCAAATCTTGATATGTCCACATATGTTAAAAAGGAAAAAATATATCATTGGGTATACTTACTTTTTTATACAACTGTATGTTGAGTGAAAACAAACTATCAGATTATCAAGTAAACTGAAAACAATACTGTTTTTTCTCCGTTTTATTATTTGGGTGGTTTCCAGTAACAGTAATGGCAACTCTCCATCTTTTCTTGTGTTTCTCGGCTTCATTTCCTTTTCAGCAATAAGACTTTTCCATATTCATTCTCCACTACGGTATTCAGTGCAACACTTGAATGAAGCTGCTTTGAAATCTTATCTGAATTTCACATCTTCTTCCTGAGGTGGTCTATAAAACTGCCAAGTTGCTACTCGGCAGTGGCACCTGAAGTCTTTGCCCATGTCAAGTGACATTTACATCTTTGTATGCCCACTCTTTCTTAAGGGGCTATGTCCCAGTGCACCTTCTGTGTTGCCTGATCTGTGTTTAACATTAGCAGGTTCCCAGTATCTTAATGTATTGATTCTTTGTATTCTGGTGAAATAATGCAGTCTTTCTCTCAATCTGCTTTGATGTCTGAGTAACATATTGGGGTAGCCTCACTTTTAGATTACCAGTTGAGCTTGATGGATTGAATTGCATCCTCTTGTGCAGCTCAGAGAAAATTTTCTTTTTGGATATTATCTTTATTTAGCAGGGTATAGTGTTTCCTGGCTGTCCTATGTATCCTGATTTTTTTTTTCTAAACTCTTATGGCCTCTGGCTATTCCTTCCCTTGTCATGTATCATTGTCGAGTCTGTCCTGCCCCTTGTCCACTGAGTGACCTATAACAGATAACTTCATGTAACATCAGTAAAAAAGACTCTCAGCTCAGCTCTCAGGAACCCCTGTGTTGAGGGTGAGGGATGATAAAATGTGGCCACCCACTTGCACCACCAGAAGTATATTTGAATTATTTTTTTCATATGTTGGTTGTAATACGCATAATGGATTGTTTGTTCAGTTACAGTCTCATGGGCCATAATTTAATTATTGACATTTTCTTCATAAAAGGCTATCAAAAATACAGCCTTGATTTTAAAAACCTTTGGTCTAGCTGCCTCTGGGACAATTAATGTTACATTAAGTTGAGATATTTCTTGTATTTAATCTGGAAATTCTTCTGAGGGTGTTGCAGGAACAAATCGCTCCATGGGTATAACGTTATCTGGTTCCTAACTGTTTTATAACTCATTGAATTATCTAGAAAGAGGATCAGTCCTGAAGATTTTTTTTTTCTCCAGTTCAAAGAGAATTAACAAAGTTAAATCATCTAAAGAAAAGGGGCAATGGCATTCACCCATTTTGCCAATTTAAGACAGATGAGGTTTTTGTGAGATTTGTGAGGTTAGAATTATGAAAGGGTGTTCTGCACCCTCCAGCCGTTGGTGGCATTCTTCCAAATTTTGTTTGTTAGCAATTCCTTGAACCCCACATCATAATTTTCTTCAGTGGAAGTCATTATCCTAGATAGGAAGGCACATGGATGGAACTTCCCAGTGTCTGGGAACCTCTGAGACAATATTGACCCTACTCCCACACTGGAGGTATCTACTTCCCACTTGAATGATAAGAAACTGTCTGGATGCTGTAAGACAATGGCTGAAGTAAATATACTGCTCAAAAAAATTAAAGGAACACTTTTTAATCATAGTATAGCATCAAGTCAGTGAAACTTCTGGGATATTGATCTGGTCAATTAAGTAACAGAGGGGGTTGTTAATCAGTTTCAGCTGCTTTGGTGGTTAAATACAAGATGGGGTGCTGCATTGTGGATCATCTGTAGCAGCTTTATAGCAGCTTTATAGCACATGCACATACTCCTGCCAGAAGTGAGTTGCAGTAATCCAGACATGACAAGACCAAAACCTTGACCAGAAGTTGTGCGGCATATTCTGTTAGATAAGGTCTGATCTTGCATATGTTATACAGCGTGAATGTGCATGAAAGAGAAATAGTAAAAATTATGTCAGATAAAGATAGCTGCTCATCATCACCACCCCAAGGTTTCGTACTGACTTGGCAGGCATTAGCGACAGTGAGCCAAGCTGTACAGAGATGGGAATTTGAACAGACTGGCTGGCTGGGATCAAGAGAAGCTCATTTTTTGCCAGGTTGAGCTGTAGATGATGGTTCTTCATCCAAGTTGAGATATCAGCAAGGCATGCAGAGACTCTAGCTGATGCCGTATTGTCTTCTGGAGAGAACAACAGGTACAGCTGTGTATCATTGGAATAGCACTGATAGGAGAAACCATGGGATTGGATGATGGAGCCCAGCGATATGGTGTACAGAGAGAAAAGTAGAGGACTCAGCACCGATCCTTGGAGTACACTTGTGCATGTCTGGTGTGCCTTTGACAACTCTCCTCACCAGAACACATTGTAGGATCTGCCCGAGATGTTAGACTCAGACCATTGGAGAGCAGTCCTAGTGATACCAAGATCAGAGAGGGTGTCAAGAAAGATGTCATGATTGACTGTATTAGAGGCAGAGGAGAGATCTAGCCTGAATTGTTAATCTGGAATGGATCGATGGGATTATCAGAGTGTGGCTAGATTCACTTTTATATAATCATCAACTGTTTTGATCAATAAGGCATATATGTTCCTTTTATGCAGAGAATTCATAAACAAGTGGCTAACTGTGCAATCATAATGTACAGTGTGGCTGCAGTTACAACAATTTCTGTATACTGAAAGCTCTATATATTCAGAAGGCAGTACTTTTGCTAGACAACAAGAAATCACAGAGGTAGAATCTTTTGAAGAAAGTTCCAGAAATAGTTTTTGCTCTAACACATAATTTTTTCAGTGATGCAATTAATTTTTGGGGAGTGTTGTTCTAACCAAGGGAGCCTTAAAGTAACTTTTGGCTCCAAAGTTTCTGATACAAATAAATGTATTTTGTCAACATGAAGACTTTCTGACTAAAGACACGTCTATGACCCAATGATTGCCAATTCGCTCCCCAGCAACAATGGTAAATCTAACTTGTACCTTTAAAGGAACTGTATGTATTTTTAATTGTATCAGTAATCTTGTAATAATAAATTTCTCTGCTATGCTGAGTCTGAGCCAACAGAGCCAAAGGCATCTAAAATAATACTGACCTTTATGCAGTTATTAGCTAAGGAACCACTACATTTTTCAGTTGCAAAGGCCCTAACTGAGGTGGATACATTGTTCTCAGTTCAAGCTTGAAATACTGTGATAAAAATGCATAGACCCCTCTAATATGCACCGCTTACATTCCCCTTTAGTTCAGTTTCATTACTCTCAGAATTTTCTAGTTTTACAATACTTTTGTGACATCTCATCTGCTGAGCCGAACATTTGTTCGATCCTAATGTACCTCTGGTGTAGTAATGTGCAAAACGATTCTTTTTAGTGATTGGTTCATTTCGTTCAGTTCACCAAAATGATTCGAATCTTTGAATCACTGATTCGTTCACTTCAAAAACAACAACATGCTATATTCTAGTTTAATCACCAAACAGTACAAAAAGGAAGGAACAAAATAAATAATTGACTATTAATAATAATAATAATAATAATAATCCTCTTTATTGAATTTTGACAATAAATAAAATTCATAAATACAATAGAAAAGGAAAAAATCATGCAACTAGAACCTTAGAATAGTGCACACATCATCATAAAACATTTGAGAACATTGCAATATGACTAAATAAAGTTATTTTCAGTTTTGGATTATTCTACTGCAATTTCCTTCTTTTATATCCTGTCCTTTCTGATGCAATCTACCATACATTTATCATCAGTGAACTGAACTGTGATTCAATGTGCTGCGAGTCTCTTGTCTGCAGTTAAGTACACAAACAGATTCTTTCAGTTAAGTAGTTCAGTGTACCGTACTGCGAGTCACCTGTCTGCAGTTCATGAACGAACTTGCAATGGTCCTCCAGATCAGTAGGGGGCATACTGGTTCATTCAATCAGTCAGTGTATTGAGGCAGTCATAGTCACACAGTCAGAGTGAACCGATCATTGACTAGTTCTTCTCATGACCATTTTGCTGAAACAGTTCACTGATAGGTTATTTCCTGAACACAGAAGCAGCCAATTGAGTGAAGTTAAGATGATAGCTCCCAACTGTCGCGGAATGCTATATAAAACGTAGCACACACTGCACATGCTTCGAAAAGATTCATTCTTTAATGTCAGTGAACCTTTACATTCATTCAGAGTCCAAGACGAGTACAAAAGAACTAGTTTGTTCGTTCACTACACATCACTACTCTGGTTGTAATCAGTGCCTATGATACTACCTCCTCCACAGAGGGAATATCCACTAGCATTATCAGTTCCTCAGGGTGCTCCTTTCACTTCTCTTACCAACACCACTGAGAAACACAACAACCCCTCCACCACTCCGAGATCACAATTCTAGCTGGAAACACAGATTGTTTTAGCTAAACAGATTACAGCATCTGTCACATTTATCCATTAAATTATATTTCTGCATATTTGTTACATACTGTATTAAGGAGAGTTTTTGTAATTTAGAAATACTTAAAACTAATGAGGATGCATATTTTGTGTTTAATTGTCATGAGGTTTTATGATGCAGATTTTAGGTGTGCTCAAGCCTGGACTCTGAGGCTAGGGATCTGCACTAGGAATCGGAATCCCGTAAATGCCAGAAGTGACTCTACTCCATTGGGCCTTTCAGCAAGGCCCTTAACCTACGATTGCTTCATCCTGGGTATAACGTTAATCCGCATCCAGCCCTGCAAGCAGGTCCATCAACTTACAGGGAAATGGTTTGGGGTTGGCGCAGGATTGGCACTCCAGCCACTGTAAAACACCTTATACTGTTCTAGAGTAGTGCTGAGGTGTCACCCACTGCACTCGGGTCCTAAATCAGGTGGTTTATTATGTGATGGGTGTGCCAACTCGCTATCAGTGCATGCTCCCAACCTCTCATCTCTCATGTCTAGAAAACCTGTGTTATTTTCCTTTTTTCTACATGTAAATTTAAGTATGTACAGTATACACTCAATATAAAGATAACGGAAGTTCTTATGATGTTCCTTAGTGATCAGAACAAACTTCATTGTCTTTTATTTTAAATTTCTTATTTGTGTCTTGATCGTCAGAAAGTAACTATATAAACAAAATTCATTATTATTATGGTCAAATTAATTGACTTTGAGTGTAGTGTATTTGTAGTTTAATACTAGCAGATATACAGTAGCTGCTAGAAGCAAGGATGGATTGCCATAAGCGTTGGACAGCCTTGCGATGCATGGACTTTTATTTAAACATAAAGATTGACTGAAATTAAGTTATAAGTAAAATATTTGGTGGAAAAAATATGCCTAGTGAGCTGTTCTTTTGTTTTTCTTAAACAACAGTTGGACCAATCTCTTTATCAAGGAAAGGCATCATTGTCCATTCTTAGTTAAGTCATCTTCCTTCCTTCCATTTTTTTTAAATCTTAAGTTCATTTTGCTGCTAATAGCAATCATTATTTAGTAAGGCTGTTTCTGCCTAATTTATTATGACACAAAGCAATTTCTATCCAGTCTCCTCCTCCCCTGAGAAAATTATCAAAGTATTGTTTATACAAGACTGCATTACTACACCTACATCTTGATAAGTTATCTGCCCCATTGTTTGCTGCCTTGCTATTTGTTCCTTGCTGTTAATTGCCTGATGAATTAGGAGCCTTCAACCTTAACAAGCAAGTAACTTTGACTAAAGAGCCCATGTGAGCAGAGAGTTGAAAAGACTTCGTGCCAGCAAAGCAGCGGTTCCAGATGGTGTATCGCCACGACTGCTGAAGACCTGTGCGTTGAAACTGGGGAGTCCTCTACAGCGCATCTTCAACCTGAGTCCCAAGGCTTTGGAAAACATCTTGTATCACCCCTGTCCCAAAGGTATCACGTCCTAGTGAGCTGAATGACTTTCGGCCTGTTGCTCTGACATCACATCTGATGAAGACCATGGAGCGGCTGCTGCTTCACCACCTGAGGCCACAGGTCAGCCACGCCCTCGACCCTCTGCAGTTCGCATACCAGGAGAAGGTGGGAACGGAGGATGCCATCATCTATATGCTACACCGATCCCTCTCCCACCTGGACAGAGGCAGTGGTGCTGTAAGAATTATGTTTTTGGACTTCTCTAGCGCCTTCAACACCATCCAATCTCTGCTCCTTAGAGACAAGCTGACTGAGATGGGAGTAGACTCACACCTGGTGGCATGGATTGTGGACTATCTTACAGACAGACCTCAATATGTGCGTCTTGGGAACTGCAGGTCTGACATTGTGTTCAGCAATACAGGGGCGCCGCAGGGGACTGTACTTTCTCCGGTCCTGTTCAATCTATATACATCAGACTTCCAATATGACTCAGAGTCCTGTCACGTGCAAAAGTTCGCTGATGACACTGCTATTGTGGGCTGCATCAGGAGTGGGCAGGAGGAGGAGTACAGGAAGCTAATCAAAGACTTTGTTAAATGGTGCGACTCAAACCACTTACATCTTAACACCAGCAAAACCAAGGAGCTGGTGGTGGATTTTAGGAGGCCCAGGCCCCTCATGGACCCTGTGATCATCAGAGGTGACTGTGTGCAGAGGGTGCAGACCTATAAATATCAGGGAGTGCAGCTGGATGACAAATTGGACTGGACTGCCAAACTGATGCTCTATGTAAGAAAGGTCAGAGCAGACTATACTTTCTGAGAAGGTTGGCATCCTTCAACATCTGCAGTAAGATGCTGCAGATGTTCTACCAGACGGTTGTGGCGAGTGCCCTCTTCTACGCGGTGGTGTGCTGGGGAGGCAGCATAAAGATGAAAGACGCCTCACGCCTGGACAAACTTGTTAAGAAAGCAGGCTCTATTGTAGGAGTAAAGTTGGACAGTTTAACATCTGTGGCAGAGCGACGGGCATTAAGCAAACTCCTGTCAATCATGAAGAATCCACTGCATCCACTGAACAGTGTCATCTCCAGGCAGAGGAGTAGCTTCAGTGACAGACTTTTGTCACTGTCCTGCTCCACTGACAGACTGAGGAGATCGTTCCTCCCCCACACTATGTGACTCTT
>JANRMT010062789.1:13019852-13060773 GCA_026402145.1 Polypterus bichir lapradei
TTGTGAGAGGTGGCCAGCAGTTTATCCCAGCCAGATGGAGTCCTCCCTGCAACATGGAGGTGTATATGTATATATATATATATATATATATAAGCAAAGGGAGAAAAATTAATGTCGTATCTTGAAAGCTCAGGAATAAAAGACTATTTTAACACCTACCAGGTGTCATCATCAGAGAAAAATCATTAGACATACAAGAATCAAAGGCAGTATATAGCAAATGACGATTGGGTGTAAGAGGGATGGATTAGTAAGGTGGGGTTCAGAGGGTGTTTGTTTTAAAGTCTTTTTTCATTACATTCTTCTTTTTAAGCCTGACTATGCTGGGTTCATGACTGTTAGTGATGTTTCCAGCACCTTGTTAAATTCATGTCTCAAATAAATCCGGCTGTTCTGGAGGCAAATGAAAGCCTAACCCTAACCTAATAAAAAGTCCACGAATGTGTGGAAGAAGTTTGGCGAATTACTATTCATTTTGTTTTTCATAAGGGACACACTGGTATTGAAGGAAAACACTTAATTCATGACTTTAATTAAGAGTTGAATTCTTATTTCCTTACAAATCTAAAGTGCTTATTGTAAGACAGGGTCATGGGAGGTGTGAGGTCAGTACCTGCAATATTAACACTAGAATTACCAAAGCCTATGAAAAAACTTATAATCCGAGCCCACCTTATATCCGTTCGCACCTCTCCGTCAGCGTCTTTTGTGTTGTAAATGTGTCGATCAAGACAAGCAACAAGCAGCCAGCAATCCTATCTGCCCACCAACGCAGAAAGGTCTCTCAGCTCAAGTCTGTTTACCTGCGTGTGAGTTGCAGAGAGTTGTATAGGGTAAATAATATATCGTTATTTGGAATACATGCATTTCATGTGTGTTTCGTGTCTACAACAATCTATGTAAACACATTGTTAAAACAGAAAAGTTTTTCATGTTTTAGTAATAATTGACAAAATGTAGACATGAAGTGTACCATTTGTGAAGCCCGAAGTCCAAATATCAAATAAACACTTTCACAGAAGGTACAAGTAGAACAAGTGTGTTTTTATTAAAGAATTTAACTGCAGAAAAAGAACTCACATTAGGGTCCAACATTGACAGTGTAAAGCATGTCTCTCTCATACCACCGCTGAATAATATTTATTTAAAATTAAGTAATCAATTGTGATTGTAATTTCTACTGCTTGTGTTATATTGGCAGAATTGGCATGTTTTAAATTCTTCATAATTTGTTTTTAATTCTTCACCATTTTTTTTTAATTTTAGGTCAGAGACCAGCAGCCATTGTTTCTCCCATTGCTGGTACAACAAGGGATGTTGTGGAGACAGCATTAGACATTGGGGGATTCCCTGTCCTTTTGAGTGATACGGCGGGCCTGAGGGATACCCATGATATTATAGAGAAAGAGGGAGTGAGGCGTACACGAGAGAGGTAAGAGAAAAGGAACATTCGGAAACAGATCAGAGGGTAGAGCAACAGATTACATGCAGATTTTTAAAACATTTTCTTAGAGCAGTAACACACACAGTTGGCTGTATTACAGTTCTCTTAAGTTTTAAATTCATTGTTTCATTTTAATATTTTTGCACTCACAAACGGAAAGTGTATGTATAACTGTGAACTTGACACTTCTATATCAAGAGACTGAAAATCCACCACAGATCCTTTAAATATGATAAAAGTTACCGTGCATTTATACATGTTTGTACAGTTGGTAGAAGTTGCATGGTGGAACATGTCAGAGTTTACACTGTTGGTGAACAATATTTTGAGTGAGGCAAATGCAGTAAGTACAGTGGTTGTCTTAAACTGAGCGAAGAGGCAACAAGCAGATCTAATTGTGTTTTTTTTTCCTCTAACAATGCTCAATCAGGTGACAGGACTTGTATTTAGAAGTGCAGACCTATAATTTGATAAGGTCTAAATATTGTCGCGTGGGCTGCTGAGATGCACAAAAGGCAGGCAGGAGAGGACTGAGCAAATAGAGCTTTTATAATGGCAGCTGCAGGAACAGCACTTAACCTTTATTACACAATGCTGCCTTAATTCAAAGCAGATAACTTCCTAGTTGTCACCATTATAGCCACTCAATTTCTTAAGTTTAAAAGAATTCATAGGCATCTTCTTCGAGAAAACTCAGCTGTAGAGAGAAAGGTGCAACATAGGCTGGGACTGGGTCAGAGGCAGATTGCCTCTGTTTGTTGTTCTGAAAGTCTGCACCGTTTTTATTCACATTATTGGCTGTTCATTGCCGTCAGATGAGCCAGAAAGCTGTTCTTGAATTTAAAGACATCTGTTGAAATTTGTCTTTGTTTTGTGTGAAAATATATGTAAACTTTTATATGTGGGTGTGTAGGAGGAAAGGTCTTCAGATACTGTGTCACTAATGTTTTATACAATAGAGGATTTTATTATATTTGTAAAATATAAGTAATTTAGAGAGACATCTCTCAAAAGTGTTTGAAAATTCCTTACCGTATATTTAAAAGTTAATGATTAAGTTTTGAGTGTGTACTTACTTTATAATTACTATATTCACTTATTTTTTGATGTAATTTATTTGAGGTTTGTTACAGTCTGTGATATGATGGAGATGGTCATTTTAGGACATAAGGCTAAATACCATATCTGCAGATAACTTTGTTGTTATCTTTATAGTGGTTATGGATTTTTTTTGTTTTAACTTGTGACCTGCTAGGTGCATGTATAAGTTATCAAAACTAATTATTATCATCCTCACAATATTATTCGTGTTTACCCATCACTTCATAGTAGAGACACAAATACCTGTGCATGTTTTCATTATATCTCTTCTCAACTCTTAAAACACCCTGTTTGCTGGCCTTTCAGTTAAAACACTCAACAGATTGCAATGTTTCCAGAATGCATCTGGTTGCTAGAGTTCACATATACACTAAATGTATAGAACACATCACTTGTTTTCATTATCATTATTTGCATGACATTTATTCACTATCCTCTATAAAAAGTTAATTTAAAAATTTTCCTGTTTAAACAGTATATTCATTTAGCCTTAGAGTTTTAACACTTGTAGGATTTTACTTTTACATCCTTGGGTTTGATATAGAGACCATATACAGTTGTGCTTGAAAGTTTGTGAACCCTTTAGAATTTTCTATATTTCTGCATAAATATGACCTAAAACATCATCAGATTTTAACTCAAGTCCTAAAAGTAGATAAAGAGAAACCAGTTAAACAAATGAGACAAAAATATTATACTTGGTCATTTATTTATTGAGGAAAATAAACGAATATTACATATTTGTGAGTGGCAAAAGTATGTGAACCTCTAGGATTAGCAGTTAGTTTGAAGGTGAAATTCAAGCCTGGTGTTTTCAATCAATGGGGTGACAATCAGCTGTGTGTTATTTAAAGAACAGGGATCTATCAAAGTCTGCTCTTCACAACACATGTTTGTGGAAGTGTATCATGGCACGAACAAAGGAGATTTCTGAGGACCTCACAAAAAGAGTTGTTGATGCCCTTCAGGCTGGAAAAGGTTACAAAACCATCTCTAAAGAGTTTGGACTCCACCAATCCAAAGTCAGACAGATTGTGTACAAATGGAGGAAATTCAAGACCATTGTTACCCTCCCCAGGAGTGGTCGGCCAACAAAGATCACTCCAAGAGCAAGGCGTGTAATAGTCGGCGAGGTCACAAAGGACCCCAGGGTTACGTCTAAGCAACTGAAGGCCTCTCTCACATTGGCTAATGTTCGTGTTCATGAGTCCACCATTAGGGGAACACTGAACAACAATGGTGTACATGGCAGGGTTGCAAGGAGAAAGCCACTGCTCTCCAAAAAAAACAATACTGCTCGTCTGCAGTTTGCTAAAGATCACGTGGACAAACCAGAAGGCTATTGGAAGAATGTTTTGTGGACGGATGAGACCAAAATAGAACTTTTTGGTTTAAATGAAGAACGTTATGTTTGGAGAAAGGAAAACACTGCATTCCAAGTATCCTGGTTTGGGCCTGTTTTGCTGCATCTGGGCCAGGACGGCTTGCCTTCATTGATGGAACAATGAATTCTGAATTATATCAGAGAATTCTAAAGGAAAATGTCAGGACATCTGTCCATGAACTGAATCTCAAGAGAAGGTGGGTGACCCTAAGCACACAAGTCGTTCTACCAAAGAATGGTTAAAGAAGAATAAAGTTAATGTTTTGGAATGGCTAAGTCAAAGTCCTGACCTTAATCCAATCGAAATGTTGTGGAAGGACCTGAAGTGAGCAGTAAATGTGAGGAAACCCACCAACATCCCAGAGTTGAAGCTGTTCTGTACGGAGGAATGGGCTAAAATTCCTCCAAGCCAGTGTGCAGGAATGATCAAAAGTTACCGGAAACGTTTAGTTGCAGTTATTGCTGCAAAGGGGGGCTCACACCAGATACTGAAAGGAAAGGTTCACATACTTTTGCCACTCACAAATATGTAATATTTGATCATTTTCCTTAATAAATAAATGACCAAGTATACTATTTTTGTCTCATTTGTTTAACTGGTTTCTCTTTATCTACTTTTAGGACTTGAGTGAAAATCTGATGATGTTTTAGGTCATATTTATGCAGAAATATAGAAAATTCTAAAGGGTTCACAAACTTTCAAGCACAACTATACATTTTTTTAAAAAATCCATTAATTATACAGTGGTGTGAAACAAGGTTATTATAGTTTTGCCTTTTTATATTAGTTTTTATTTCTATATTTTTTCTGACCTTACTTGGAAATTCAGTTTAGTTTTAGTTTTCCTTCATTGTGTATTTTTAGTTTTAGTTTAGTTTTTATTTCACAAAGGTATTTCTATTTTATTTTTATATATATTAGTTTCAGTTTTAGTTTTAGTAATTATGGCATGGAGCTCTTACGGAGTTACTTTTGTGTCACAATCAGATAGAACTGCACACTTAACAGATTTGGACATGAGTTTAATGTTAGTGGAAGCTTACTACACTGCCTAGTTTACTATCTGGTTTTGTTTTTGTCTAATAAAAAAAAAACAATCAAAACTAGACACTGAATATGAACAATTTTACACAATTTTATAATTTTTAAAATATTTTCTCATGAAAATCACAAGGGCTTAGGAAGAACAGGACTCTTAGGCTTGAGTCAGTGTGCAGAACCCACCTAGCTGTATTGAGGGAAACAAAGAACAACAAGCATGTAGTGTCAAGGTTAGGGGTGGTGAGTCTTGAATAGCCCACTATAAGAACAGTAAACCCATAATGAGTAGAGCAGGAGCAGGTAATAAGAGTACGGACAGGCACAAAATGACAGAGACAGCATCTGAGATTAAGAACAATATATACATTAGCTAAAACTGTTTATCAGAGTGGGATTGCAAAACTTACAAGGGTTAAAGACTAACGGCAAGAATATTCATTCAAAAACTAAAACTAAAAATATTTTAGTAAATTGTTATTTTATTTCAGTTAGTCTTTCCAGCTAAAGTTTTTGTGTGAGGTGTGATACACCACAGTTAGGTTATTTTTTAACAAGGGGGCAATTACTTTTTCACACAGGGCCATGTAGGTTTGGATTTTTTTTCTCCCTAAATAATAAAAACCATCATTTAAAAACTGCATTTTGTGTTTACTTGTGTTATATTTGACTAATGGTTAAATGTGTTTGATGATCAGAAACATTTTGTGTGACAAACATGCAAAAGAATAAGAAATCAGGAAGGGGGCAAATAGTTTTTCACACCACTGTACATTATTGTTGTTAGTGAAAGACAAGCAAGCTTACTCTAGAATTAAAAGAAAGAACGCTTTGTGGGGTTTTCATACTTTAACGGTACTTCTATATATATTTTTTAAATTAAAATGCAGAAAGTATTTTGTAACAGGGTGGTGAGTGATGCTGCTTCACTGTTTGATTTATTTTAATGTTCCTATCTCAGTGTACACTCTCTGACTGCTCTACTTTCTTACATCCTATGGCAATCTTGTTTCAAGAGTTTTCATATATTCATTCATTTTCCATATTCACTCGTACCAACCAGGAATTCTTTTCTGGCAGAATTTGGCACAAGGCAGAAAATAGTGCTGGATAAGATGGCAAGCTGTTGCAGCCATAACACATTCACTTCAGAACAGGTCATCTACCTGAAGCTAAGCATGTTCAGCCAGGCCAGTACTTTGCATGGGAGACCATCTGGGAAAAGCTTGGGTTGGTGCTGGAAGAGATGTTGAAGAAGGCAGCAGAGAATGCTTATCCTGTGGTCTGTATGTAGATCCCAATGTCCCAGTCCAGTAATGGGGATGCTGTGCTGTAAAAATGTCGCCATCCAACGGATGAGACATAAAACCAAGGTCCTAACTCTCTGTGGTCATTTAAGATTCCTGGGTATTCTTTGTAAAGAGCAGGGTGTATCCTAATTGCCCTCCATGGCCTAGTCATTCTGGCCTCCTAATCAATCCCCTGTCTTTAATTGACAGTCCCTCTCATCACTTCAACACCTAATAACTAAGGTGTGGTGAGCATATTGATGCAATAATGACTGCTGTCACATCATCCTGGTGTGTGCTATACATTGGTGGTGGTTGAAGTGGCTCCCTACTCTCAATGTAAAGCTCTTTGAGTAGTGAGAAAAGCACTATATAAATATACAGTAAGTATTAATATCATTTTTATTATTATAATATTCAAATAGGCTTGTTCTGTGTTGTTATTTAATGTATGCTGTAAAACGCTAGGGGTCACTGACTCCCTTTTAACCCCAACAGGCAGATGCTGTGGACCAGAGTAAAAGTCCCAAGAAGTATTTTAATTCTTTGACTTCTTGGTAACAGTCCCTAAGCACCACAAGCCACAATAGCACAGGTAAATAATAATAAATCAAACACAAACACAATATGAATCTCTCCTCCACACCTCCCAGCAAGCTTTGTCCACCTCCACCCAGCTTTGGCTCGCTTGCTGGGTTTCCAGCAGTCCTTTAAATAGTCCTTGACCCGGAATGAAGAACTGGCTTTTCTTCAGCCTGGAAGTACTTTGGAGCTTCCGTGCTCGTGACTTGGGAGTACTTCTGGGCTATAAATAAAGCACAAGTCCTCCTGTCCCCCTGGCGGCACCCACAGTACTCAACAGGGCTGAACAACTGAACTCCAAGTCCCAGGATGCCCTGCTGGAATCCGGGGCACCACTACATTCCAGGGAAGCTGCCATCTAGCATTTTGGGTGAGGCAGTGTCCAAAGGTATCTGCCTTCCCCCGTCCTTCCATTCTTTGGGCGTCCTGGCTGAGCTGAGCTGCCGGCCATCCCTTACAATGCATATATTTGGAATATAGGAGAAAACTGAATATCAGGAGAACAACAGAGTGAGACTGTGCAAACTTCACATAGACAGCATTCAGGCTGAGATGCAAATCATATAATCAATAGCCGCAAGGAAGGAGCGCTTCTTAACTGTTTATAAATGTATTGTAAACCAAATGTTAGGAGATTGTGATTATACATCTGTCGGTATTTATGAATATTCAGGCCGTTTACTCAAGTAACTGTTGAGCTTTAGGTCCTAGTATGCTCTTGTTTTGAAGATACTCTAGTTGTCAGACTGTCAAGTTCTCACGCTATTGAAGTGATGTGCCTAACAACCATTTTGCACTATTTAGTTAATAATCCATCATTTCTGACTTCTCCCCACACCCATAGTAATGCCTAGATGTGGAATTGTTCTCAAAACGGTATGTTTAATTTTACTCAAATGTGACAGGAAGGTATTACACAAAAATAGATCACCAGATAACAATGGAAAATGACCATGCAAGCAGATGTTTCACTGTTCCCCTGGTCTCACTGTAATTGCACAAGCTTTTTTGTATCTGTCTGTCAGTTGAGGTGGCTTGTCCAGTTACCCATTTCGGATTAGTCACATGTTTTAATTCCATTATGTGTCGCAACCCTTGCCTCTTTTTCTCTAACCTGTGCACCTCTGACTGTACATGCCCCCCATACTCTAAGGTCTGTATTCTTTTGGCCTAAGGTGGACTAAAATGCTATAACAGGTGTCACTTCTTGAGTCATTGATAGGCCTCTTTAGCCAGAGGAACCTTCTTTTCCAACCCTCAGTGTCTTATTTGAATGTAGTCTGTTGTCTTAGTATCAGTTTGGGACCCCCAAGTGCCCCAACCCCCACTGAAAACCACCCAAACACCCCCCCCCCCACCCCTCTCCTCTGTCCTTAGGAGGTCTTCTACTGGGCCTGATGGCAGCAATGGCACAGTTTAACACTTCACACCCTATTTATTGATGTCATTTTACATATAAATGCTGTGCCAGGTATAAAATACGCAAACAAGGTAGTTGCTGTCTGTTTTAGAGATTTTGGCTAGCTCTGTGTACAATTTAGAACACAACATCTAACATTAGGAGGTCAAACTTAATTTTTTAAAAGTATCTTTCATGCGGCATACTACCAGGAAGTGATTTTCAAAGCTGATGGCATAATTCTTTCATTACAATATGTGTTCTTACTGTGTACTGAATATACTACTGTAATTGTAAATTCAAATTCTCTTCCACAGGCTGGAGCAAGCAGACCTGACAGTGGCATTATTAGATGTAGTGGGGCTGCTTGAGGCCTCCAACAAGTTAACCCACCTTTTATTCAGTTTCCTGGAGGACTTGAATGTCCGCCAGAAGCAGTGCATTCTAGTCCTAAATAAAATTGACTTGCTGCACAAAAAGGAACTGAATGATCTGCATTGTGCTTTGAAAAAGGAAGAAGATCTGCCCACTGTGTGCTGGCTGTCTTGCAAAACAGGCAGCGGCATCGAGGAGTTTCTTAGAGTTCTTCGAGCAGAGCTGGAGATATTGTGAGTTAAAATTCCATTCACCCATTTTCTGAAACTTCTTTCTGTCACATGGGTAGAGGGAGCTAGAGGCTATAGGGAGCATTTAATAGAAGGCGAGAATAAACAATTGAATAAATGCCAGTATACTGTATTTGTCGGCCTACTCAAAGAAACACACAGTGTCAGAAACAACTCCAGGTCTGTGTGAGGCTACAGTATTTATTACGGAACCATCATGATACCTTTGATTTTCTCTAAATTCCTGGAATACATAAAGATTCTCAGCTGTACTCTTGTGTAACTGGTAGAAGCTCTAGCTGTGAACAGACTTTGATGTTTATATGCTTTTCAGGTTCCCTCCCAAGTTTCCTTAAAGTCATTGATTTCCTCTTATAATCTTTAGATATAACGCCAAGTTGCTCTGCAATTCTACAGTGACATTTTTGTTACATCTCTTAGTGAATGGTAACCTTGTGCCTTGAATAGCTTCTACCTCCCAAATGCTTAACACTAGAATCCCTGAAGCCTATGAAAAAAACTCATAATCCCGGCCCACCTTAAATTCCTTTGCACCTCTCCTCATCAGCATCTTCTGTTTTGTAAATGTGTCGATCAGCACAAGCAGCAAGCAGCTTGCTATTCCATTCCCCCACAAACAGAGCTCAACTTGGGTAAAAAGTTCTTCCAGCTGAAGCCTCCTTATCTGCGTATGAGGCGCCTGGAGTTTTACAGGGTAAATAATACAGCATATCATTATTTGGAACACATGCATTTCATATGTGTTCTGTGTCTACAATGATCTGTGTAAATGTAGAATGAAATGCCAGGCAGGAGTTGTTGAACACATAACTAAAACAGAAATGTTTTTCATATTTTAGTAATAATTGACAAAATGTAGACATGAAGTTTATAATGTGTGAAGACTGAAATCCAAATATCAAATAAACACATTCACAATAGGTACAAGTATAACAAAACAAATATACTTTTATTCAAGAATATAACTGTAGAAAAAGAAATCGGTTAGCGCTGCTGATTCGCAGTTAGGAGACCCGGGTTCACTTCCCGGTTCAACCCTGCATGGAGTTTGCATGTTCTCCCCGTGTCTGCACGAGTTTCCTCCGGATACTCCGGTTTCCTCCCACAGTCCAAAGACATGCAGGTTAGGTGCATTGGCGATCCTAAATTGTCTCTAGTGTGTGATTGGTGTGTGTGTGTGTGTGCAAGCCCTGTGGCAGGCTGGCGCCCCGCCAGGGGTTTGTTTCCTGCCTTGTGCCCTGTGTTGGCTGGGATTGGCTCCAGCAGACCCCCGTGACCCTGTAGTTAGGATATAGCGGGTTGGCTAATGGATGGATGGAAAAGAAATCGGGTTAAGGTATGACACTGACCCGACCGCTTGGGTGGTTTGGTGGTGAGAACTGCTGACTTGTAATCAAGAGGTCGCAGGTTCGATTCTGAGCTCGTCCGTTTCGAGTAGTAAGCTGCTCTTACTGTTACTATTATAGAATAAAAACATACATTTGATTTAAGTCTGTAACAGCCGGTGGAAATTTATGGTACTTGTAAAGGTTAGCGTTTTTTTTTTTTTTTCTTTTCAGTTTTATTCTCTCAGTCACGTTCACGCTCCCCCCGATCTGACACTGCTGTTTTCAAATAAAGACGAGCTGTAGCAGAGGTGAACCCAGATGAGGATGAGGGTTCAACATCGGAGAAAGAGAACAGAAGCCCTCCCCGTAAGAAATGTCCAATCACATATAAGAATAGCACAGCTGCACCAGGCATAAAGGCAAAAGATGGTACTATTTGGATGCAGCAGCTGGTCAGGCATCATCCTGCCAGTCAATCTGCCACACGCATGTCCTTAAAAGAAAAGCAGCGCCTACAGAGCTTGCCAAGGTACCATGCAAAAGTCCTGACTTCAGCCTTCACACATTATACACTACATGTCTACATTTTGTCAATTATTACTAAAATATGAAAAATATGATTCTAGTGTTAAAGTCATAAAATGTTACTGTGCTTTTGCTTGGCATAATGTGATTCTCAAAAGTTATTATATGGGTAGGGGTGAACCATAATCAGGGGTACTGTAAATGCAAGCTTTCCCAAGTTGGATATTCCTTCATCCTCTTTTTATGCTTGCTTTCTTCTCTCATTATTTGTACTGAAAACTACTGTACACTTAAATGGGGAAGGGAGGCTTGATAGTGATTACAGAATTTCATTGTCTGAGTTGCATCAAACAAAAAAAAATCTATTGAAAGATTGACAGAAGTAGATGTAATACTTTATTTTTTTCCCATCAGGTACACTATCACAGTTCCTTAGCCTCTAAATACAAATTTTAAGGCTGTCATTTTAAACATTGACCTGAAGACCTCCAAATACAGGAACAAATGCCAGATTCAGTTAACAATAAGCAAGAAATGTGCTAATTATTTAGACTCCAATTAAGCAATAAACTCACCAAGTAATCTGAGTAGGAGTTGCCAAGAAAAGTAAATTCTGAATAGTCAGGCAAGCTTAAAAATTTGTAGTCAATTGTTTGACAGACTATTTGGCCTAGTGGTTACGATATTTGTTCTTAAACTAACGAATGGCAGTATCTCTACATACTATCTATACAGTGTGGAAATGCACAGGAATACTCACTAGTTAAGTAATAATGTACTAAATATGTTGATTGATTTTGACATTTTTTGCATGTGCCATTCCTGTCTTTTTTCTTGTTTACTGTACCAGTTGAACTTGTCAAAAACAGAAGTACAGGGTACATCAGCAGTTTCAGCTGTAAATGCAATCATGTACAGTACAATCTACACTAAGGGTGTTAAGGATTAATAGCTGTTAGGTTAATTTATATTAAGAGATTAAACTGAATAATGTCATCATTTATGCAGTTTATGTTAATTTTGCATTTGAAATCAAATTGCCTTGCTGCATTCCAGCTGACTTACTTTGAGACACCAGACGCAAGAGAGGCATTATTTAAACTAGAGGTCAGATTGTTTTACATGTGGAAGCAGAAGAGCCTGCATCAAAAATAGCTCTGTTTGGAAGCAATATGGTGAAATTTACTGGACGTTTTAGGACATGAGGCTATTAGTTGTAAGGGTGTTTTAATCATCAGTCGAAAAAACTTGAATCTCTTAGTGTTTGGTTGTATTTTTATGAGAATTATATTTTGCCCACAGCCTTTATTTGACTACATGATAGCCTTTTACAGTGGTTTTTGTGAAGAGGGAATGCAGTTTAGGTCAGACATTTACTTTGATGTCAGTGTGCCCCATCTCCCTCAGTCCAGCATCCTGAATGTTGTCTTCTGGACATACCACTGTCCTCACCCCCTTATTAACATCAAGCATCAGCAGTCTGTGGGAATTTTGCCCACTTATGACCTTTCTTTCACAAGTTTCTCCTTCAAGGAGCTTGTTTGACCCGGGTTTCTTTTGCCCTTTCATTACCGTTTATACAAAAGTAAAAAGAGGTCATTGTCTGAAGAAGGAAAAACAAAACAAAACAAAAAAAAGCGAGATTTGGCTAGAGGAGACTTGTCTGTTTCCTATCTAAGATTGACTGACTTCCTCGGCTCTTGTAACCTGCCAGTGTGTTTTCCAGCCAGTTCCAAATGGCAATGTGGTTCTGTTTTTAATAAAGTTCTCAGATGACATTCTTTTATTTTCTGAACTTTTTATTAAAACTAAAAGAAAAGGTTTACTTTATCTTGGTTTTTTTTCCTCTGTGTTACTCATGAAGTACTTTACTTTAAAGTCTTGATTGTAGCATATGGTTTTTTAGAGTTTTTTTTTCCTTTCGTTTCAAGGGTATTAAAATTCACTGCTTTGTCAAACCAGAATGGTAAACATGAGAAACTTGTGGTTAGAACTTCCTTTGCCAGGTTTTTGTTGGGACATACTTTTCTTTGTTAACTTTGTTTTCTCAGGTGTGGAAACCCACTGTTAGGAATGCCCAGCCTGACACAGGCTCGGCATCGCTCTCACTTGCACAAGTGTCTGGAAGCTCTGGGTCTTTATGAATATTATAAGGAGACTGACATGGCCTTGGCAGCCGAGGGGCTTCGTTCTTCCCTTGCCAGCCTTGGAAGAATCACTGGGAAAGTGGGCGCTGAGGAGATTTTGAATCTGATATTCAGAGATTTCTGTATTGGTAAATAAAGGTAAGCAGAGTTGAAAGTTCACTCATTCTTCATTGTGTAGTTTTAGTCTCTCTCATGCATGAAGGAAAGATACACTTGTGAATTGAGATTACTTATTCTGTGCTGCATAGGTTTCATACTCCTTTTGCTGTGATTCATTTTTTTATTTAAATATTAGCAGCAGAAATGTGTCTTCTTGTTGGTTCCTTGCTACAGGCATAACTTTCATAAAGGCAAATCTCTTTATTTATTTATTTATTTATTTATTTATGTATTTATTTATGAGAATGGAATGTGGACCTTGCAATGATCTGTAGAGAAGGTTGAGAGGTCTAGTATTGATTTCTCTGTAAGCCCTGATCAGGAGACAGCACTGATTTCGAGGTTTGTTTGACATTTTTGCCCATTGACAAGGAGAACTGAATTGGATACAACACCTGCTGCTTACGCTCAGCCCATCTCTCCTGCTGGCAGTCCTGGTAGTAATGCAGCAATTTTAACCGTGCGGCACATGTGTTTTTGAACTGCAGCACAGATGTTATCAGGGAATAAAGCTTGTTGACTTTGCTTCATTATTTAGCGGTATCTCCCAAACCCCTCGATTGTTTGTCATTTCCTCGCAACGCTTCATACTTCACAGGGTACCCCAACCCCCATATTGTTGATCGAGTGTCTAAGCTTCACAGTTAACACATTTGCAAAATTAGTGAGATTTATAAAGGCAAATTGCTTAATTTATATTTACATTTTATGCACTGAGGTAAAACTTGTTTTTCTGAGTTCAGTGTGCTCACCCAGAGTAGTGTATGTGGTATGAAAATGAGAAATTTGACTTCTTCATCTTGAAATGTGACATTACTTTTGTAGGGGGTACGAACATAAACCAAACATTTTCTAGAGCAGTGCTTCCCAACCTCGGTCCTGGAGGCACACCGTGGCTGCTGGCTTTTGTTTCAACCAGATTCCTAATTGGTGACAACACCTGATAATGCTGATCTCATTTAATTAGCTGGTATTATTTTTCTCTTATTCTACATTCAAAAAAGCACAGCAGCGTGATTTTTACATTTATAAGACATTTAGAAATATTTCTATTTTTGCTGTAGATTTAAATGCTTAACTCCCTTTTGTTGATTTCATTATATTTTACCCTTTTTCTGTGCAGTTTTTATCCTTTGTTGTATCTTATTAATGACAATTAAAAATGAGCAGAGCAGACACCCAGGCAAACAACACTGAATAATCGAAGGCTGCAACTACTTTAGCATCAGACCCACTAATTAGTAAATAATGGATCAATTAAACAATTAGAATACCTAGAAAAGTAGAATGAAAAGCAAGATGAAAATATTGTTAAAAAGAAAAAAATATATTATTCCCATATAACTGCTTGGTACATTTTAATATATATATATATATATATTTTTTACCAAACTTAGTTTTCTAATTTCTATATTGTTCCCAAAACACAGAACTTGGGAAATAACACATCACTTAATTAGCCCAGGAATCCAATTAAAAACAGAAGCTGGTTGGAACAAAAACCTGCAGCCACATTGTGCCCCCAGGACCGAGGTTGGGAACCACTGATCTAGAGGTGCAGGGCATAGAAAAAGCTGGGAGCCACTGCCTAATAACGTCATAAGTAATCCTGGCCTCCCCTCTGTTGTATTATGGAGAAACCAGTTCCTTTATTTTTCATTCTTACAGTCTTTACTCACTCATCCTTGTGGAAATATGCAATCGGCAAAGCAATACATCTTTGCTTTCCTTTTCAATAGGATTTAGTTTTTGAAGGGTTGATAAAGATTTTCGTCATTGATTGCCCTCAGACACCCATTACTAGAGTTTTTTTTTCTTACACTTCCATTCTGATTCGAACCATGCATAAATCATTTTCAGTGTGACTTAGTTTAAGTCAAAGCTGGGGTCATCTTAAAATGTGCTTATGATTTAATGATTGTAAACCTGCTTAATGAGAATGAAACCAGTTATGGTCCATGGGATAGATGATTTTGTCAATTAGTGTGATGAATCTTTTTTAATACTAAACTTTATAAACGCTATGGAATCAATAATTGATTTTGAAAGAACTATTATTCACCTGCACACAAAAATTATCTAAGTCCAGGCATTGGAAAGTATTGGAAGTGGGTGCAATTATAGATTCTGAACTGACTTTCAATGAAAAAACTGAAGCTGACTGCAAAAAGAGATCACAGTGCCTCTGCTGTCTAAGGAAATGGAGTCTTTTTAGTGAGAGTCCTACCGTAATATCAATCTTTTCTTAAGTCTGCCTTCAATTGTGTTCTGCTGGCCTAGTTTGGAATTATTCATGTCAGCAACAAAATAGTAAATGAGGTGAAATCTGACAGATCTCTTTAATAAGCAAGTATTACAGAAAGCAGAGTATATTCTCTCAGACAGGACTCCCCACTACATTCCCAACTCCAATTGTTGTCATTAGATCACTGGTTTAAGGTTCCAAGAATAAAAAGCAACCAGTTCATATACTCCTTCATCCCAACCATCATTAACCTTCTAAATATATTCAACTTTGATAAATATCCACAGGCTTAAATTATAACATGAGCACCTACTGCATCATTCATTAGTCAGATCTTAATGTTGGTTTCATTTTTATATGTGCAGTTTGCAGAATTTGATGTTGTACCTAAAGTATTATGTTTACCGCTATATTTTATTTATTTTTGCAAAGTTTGTTTGATGGCAATGTTCTTTGTGGTATGTTGCAGTCTCTCTGTATACCTGGTGACAAACCAAATTTCCCTCTTGAGACAATAACATTAGATTGAATTGAATTACCCCACCTCTGTAACATACCTGTAAACAGTTAGAGGGTGAAGACTGCTGATTCACAGTTGATCAAGTATAGCAACTCTGATATTTGCTTGTAATGTTCAGTTTAACTTTTGGATTTTGCTAAGTAAACTAATCTATCCATCCTTTTATCTGAAACCTATTTTCCATCACAAGGTTTTGTGGTGGTGTAGCCTGTGTTGGCTGCATAAGGCCCAATAAAGGAATTAACCATGTAGGGGTCACCATTTTGCTCATAATGCTATATATATGTACTCTATGCTTTTTCCTTCAGCTCTTATATGAAATACATTATGTTGTATTCTTGATTATGACTATATATTTTTATTTTTTTAATGGTGTTAATTACACTGGTCTGCAAAAAATATTTTTTGTTTGCTACTGGGAACTTCAGAGCAGCTCTTTATTAAGTTTTTTACACTGATTTCATTTATGAAATTGGAATTAAGCTAGCATGTCAGGTTTTTGAAATACACATCTTTGACGTTTTGATACTTTTGAATATCAATATATCAACACGATATCTGGAGTTTGAACTCTGTCCCACCAAAATTGTTTTTATTCTGAAAACAAACCAGAAGACGATACCAGAGACACGTTAAAGCATATTTATGTCAATTTAACACGATATAAAAGTGAGGTCAGCATGCCCAAAAATGTTGGAGGTATTTGCTTTTACGCTTGTACTGCACATCCGTCTCTCTTTGCAAGAACCAACAGTAGTCACCCATCATGCTCAGAGTGAATTTTCTCCGATATCAGTTTTCCATCACCTTTATATCTTGATGAAATCTTTCCCTATACTCATCGCTGACATCGCCTAGATTTGGTGGAAAAAAGTCAAGATGAGAATGTAAAAAGTGCATCTTCAGTGACATTCTGCCTCCCATAAGCTGATACACTTTCAGCAGCAGCATTATTCTCTGTTCTGTGACGGCAAAAAAATTCTGGACAACCCGCACGAATGCTTCCCATGCTGCTGATTCAGTGGGCTTCAGTTTCCTTTTAAACTCATTGTCAAGCATCAGTTCACGGATTTCAGGAACAACAAAAACACCTTCCTTAATCCTTCCTTAATTTTGGCTTCACTTTTCTCGAGACCAAACTTATTTTTTAAATGCTGAAAAGCTTCTCCGTTTCTGTCCACCACTTTGCCTAAATTTTTAAAGTAATGGTGAATCTAATGAACAAAATGTCCTGAAATGCAATGTTATGTTTAACAGTAAAACCAACTACCTACTGCACCGTCATGTCTGAGTTGTGTCATTATTCTTTAGAGTCATATAAGACCTGGTAATCAGTAACAAATATTTTTTCTGCTAATTAGAAATTAAATAAAATTAATAATGACAAGGTAAACAACTCACAGCTGTTAGTAACGTGTGGCGAATTCTTTTATCTCAGTGGCTCCCCTAGTGGAATTGCCGGTATTTATCAAAATGGTTATCCGCCTTTACTGTGCAGTCACCCTAGTTGTCCAAGATCTGGAACATCATAACTAAAAAACGGGACATGATGGACGAAAACGCTTTTCAGATTTGGAGTCAGCTAGTGAAACCTGTTAAAGTAAAGGTGAAAGACTCCCAGTAGCAAAATGCTTGTTGACCAGTGTTATAAAAAAGACTCAATATCTCGACATAAACAATAAGAGACTTCTCTGGGCTAGATTTCTATATTAAGAAAGGGGCATATAGTTCTGTTTTGATCAAATGTAGTTTTTAATTGATCGAAAGGTGTGAATGATGAAGCTCCATTAGTCTTGTAATTTAAACTCCTGCTTTTTTTCTACCTATTTCCTAAATTTGTTTTTGCCATTACAGGGTCACAGGATGCCAAAATCTATGCCAGCAGTATGAGCTAAGGCTGGATGGGGTGCCAGTCATTTACAAGACAAAAGTATGAACGTGAGTTTAATAAGTCTGCTGACATATGTATTTTTAGGACAAAGTAGGATATCAGAATACCAGGAGGAAGGCCATCAAGGAGAATTTGTAGAATGTACTGGGATAATAGATGTATTGGAAGAACATTTTTACACTTCATATTGACCAAATTAAACTCCGTATAATAAAATTGTGCCTGGGGAGCTTTTTAGCTGAGAGCACACAAAGTGTATGTTGGTTTAACCTAATTTAAGGATATGAACGTGAGTTGGAGCAGACTGAAAATGAGAGGAATGTACTGAAGCAATAGTGTTGTCTTTTTTTTTTTTTTTTTTTTTGCTCCTTGAGTCACTTTTTTGGAAATGCAGAGAAAACATCAAAGAGAAATGCTTTGTTTTGCCCATTATACCTTTTGGATTAGTTTCATTCCTTAAAGTCTTTATAATATCAGTGAACTCACTTGTGACGCATGCAAATACATATACCCTCTTGCCCTCTCAAACCTCCAGCTCTGTACTTGTATTGGTAAACCATGGCTCTGCTTGGTGGCGTGAAGAACAGGGCACTATGCCTAAGTGCTGACCTTTTCTGCCAACAAAGTGTGACGCACAGTCCGACTGCACTGGGAAGGAGGTGCACTTAAAGCACAGGATTTCCTGATCACATTCACAGCAAAGACAGGGGCAGCTGCTTCTTCGTCTGCCACACATCCATCACAACCCAAGTGCTGCTATTGTCTTGCAGAATAGTTGTCTTCTGACACACAGGAAGGCTTATAATGAGCTCTTCGTCAGTCACTGCCTTCTGGGATCTCTTGAGCATACAATCAGCACTTGACCACGCTCCAGCCGGATCTACCTCTCCTGACCTTTGAGCTGCCTCCAGAAAAGAGTGCTGCTATGAACCAGTGTCTGCTTGACCTGTCTGAAGAGCAGATGAAATCAGAGACAATGGAAGGTTAAAAAAAAAAAAGCATTCCTGTTTTGGAACACATACAGAAGTAACTTTCCATCATCAGTAAGCTGTTGTGCCTTTAATATTGTATTATTTAGACTTATTTGTAAAATTATCATTTTCCCATATGTTGTTTTCCCATCTACTATAGTGTAAAGTGATAACTGGTAAAGACACCTTATATTTAATGATTGCTTGTGTAAATATAATTTCTCCTGGAGAAAAAATATCAACCACTAAGGAATCTCTGCAAACCTTATGGATGGAGACTTGTTTTTGTGCATACTTATTGTAAATTTTCTATGGTTTATCTTTGCAGAAGGTGAGTAATACTAATAAAATCAAGTGCAATCAGTAGTTGGTGCAACATGAGCCCCAAACCTCAGACGCAATCACACCCAAGCCAGTCACCAAGTTCAAATATAGTCCCTTTTTATTGTGTCTTCACAGACAGATTAAGTCAACCAGTGTATTAATAGCAAAGAAAACAATCCTCACCCATCCACACTTGTCTCGTCAAGCATCATCCACCTCCTCCTGACTCTGAATCCTTGGTCAAGATAACACGGCTCTTTTTATCTTCTACCCGGCGGTACTTTCAGGACACCAGCATGGTCCGTACTTCCAGGTCAGACAGCCGTCCCACAAAGTAGGGACCATAGCCCCCTGCAGCATACCCTGGTGGCACCCATGGAACCCAACAGATCGGTATTCTGGAAGTCCAATTCCCATGATGCCCTTGTGGGTATCTGAAGGGGACCCAAATCCCAGGGATGCTACCCTCTAATGCAGGGGTCTCCAACCTTTTTTCCTCTGAGAGCTACTTTTACAAAATGAAAATGGCCGAGAGCTACTCCTGTTTTCTGACGTTTATTCTCATCGCTCATTTCGACCCAAACAAACTGAATAAGTTTGTTTTGCCTGAACATTTACAAAATGTTGTTGTCCACAGCTCACACTTTTCATTAAAACATCACAAAAAATATTTAGTTCACCTGCAAGTGCATTTTGTATGTCTGTATGCATTTTCTAGTGTATCTCACACTATTGAATTAAAACATGAATGTTGTCAAAACAAAACAATGCAATTCTAAATACTCAGATATTCCTTACTCATTTGTCATTTTGTCACATGTCACTGTGTCATTTTATTCACAGGTCCAGTTGCAGGTGTGATGTGTTGTTTAGTTAGTCAGGTGAGTGGCACTGAGGTGTCTGGTGGAGTGGAGCCACTGAGGTTCACTCTTATGGAGTCATTTAAGTGTTCGTCTGTCAGTCTTGTTCTGAACTTTGACTTCATGACATTCATGTCAGACTCACAGAGGTATGGAGACCCAAACAAAGCAGACATTTTCAGAGCTGCTTGGTGAAGATTCTTCTAGCTTTGTGGCTCTACTAAGCTCCAGAAATGCTGAGAATGCTGTTGAGACTTTAACTGCACATTATTTTGAAGGTTTACTAATATATTGTGGAACTGGCCCTGGACACAGACATGCGGACATCGTTGTTTCACCAAACACACACCTTTATTTACAATTATTTACAGTTTTAGTGCACAAACCCAGTGCCTCCAGCACCAATCCCCCAAAGTCCAGGCCTCACAGTCACAAATTGCCTTTCCGGCCGCCTCCACTCCTCTCCTCGAGCTCCGTCCTCTTCCACCCCGACTCTTGCTGATGAATGAAGGGAGACGGCCCCTTAAATACCAGCCTGGATGGGCTCCAGCTGCTTTCCCGGCAATCCCCCGCGGACACACCCCCGTGTGGCAGAAGTGCCGGCTGCACACCCGGAAGCCCTCCGGGTGTCCCCAGTCCTCTTCCCCCCAGCACTTCCGGGTGTGGCGGAAGTGCTGAGTTCCAGGGTTCTTCAGACACCGGGGCGCCGCCTGGCGGAGGCCACGGACCCCTACGGGTTAGGCTTCCAAGCCCTCTACTCGTGGCCCCCAACACAACCAGGGCGGTCGTCCCCTCGTGGTCTGGAGGAGGCACAAGCCCTTCTCCGGTCCTCCTGGGCGTCCCAGCTGGACTCCACCCCCAGCCGCATGCCACAATATATAAAATCCAATATCTCTCTGTCTGTCTGTCTGTCTGTCTGTCCGCTTTTCACGGGAGAAATAGTTCATGGATTTAGATCATGCTTTTTTTATATAATTTGCTTGAACATTCCTGTTGATTTTGCGACTTCTCTCATTTTGCTGTGTATCAGAGTTAGCTTGCGGTAATCGATTTATTAGCATGAATACGAGATCCACTCAGCGGGCAGAGTGTGGGGGGCCTTCCTCACTCACTCACCAGCTTCGGGACGTGTACCTTAACTCCGATTAGCTAGCGAACGAGAGAACAATTGAGTTCAACTTTGTTTGATATTTAAAATAAAGTATTACTTAGGTCTTGATGAGTTTGAGTCCGGATATTCTCTTAAGTGTCTGCCACATTGAAAAGAGAGATTGCAATTCAGCTTGTGGATCGTGATTTTGTGTTAAAAGGATTGTAATATGATTTTTTTGGAAAGATCGCCCACCCCTAATTTGACTAATCAAGTTTTCAAATTTATGTAGGATTCATTAACACTTTGCTGGAGACCCTTGCTTTAACGTATCTGGGGGACATAATACCCAGATGCTGGTGTCTATCCTGGTCCTCCCAACATACTGGCCTCCCTGCTGAGTAAGAATTCTTTTTCCCATCTGGACAGAGAGCCGGTCCTGCTGCCTTTTTTATCATGGTGTTCCATCTGGGCAAGAAATTACCCTCTTCAAAAACCCATCCAATCTTCTGTGGTACTCGCACAGGAAAAGAGTGAATGGCATGCTATGGCACATTATCAGTCTGTATACATACCAGTATCACACCAGGATTCTGTCCCAGTTGCTTTTTGTACCATACTACAACTTTCTGCCTTAGAAGCAAATAC
Source organism: Polypterus bichir lapradei (assembly GCA_026402145.1). Classification (NCBI taxonomy): domain Eukaryota; kingdom Metazoa; phylum Chordata; class Cladistia; order Polypteriformes; family Polypteridae; genus Polypterus; species Polypterus bichir. Next base: position 13,041,425 of record JANRMT010062789.1, read on the forward strand.
GTCTGGTAGTTTACACATTTGACATAAAATGTCAAAAATTCATCATTTGGGACATGCTTTCAACATCATCAGCCATGGCTGGGAATAGCTATTGTGGGTGCTGGCATTATTTGATTGAAATTTGCAATATAATATAGTATATCAAAGTATGCAGATTCGGAGTTTACAAGCCCTCTTATATACAGCTGACCACCTCAGTGTTTCTTGAAAACATTGTTTTAGAAACTGGTCCACCCCAACAGTTGATTCTTGCATAAGATCACCAAATCTACCACTTTCCATCAACTATATAGACATGTGAGAAGTGAGACCACCCAGCTAATGTATATTTGTCATAATAATAAACAGTGTTGCTGAGCAGGCAGTGTCCCTCGCCCTTCATTGTCATTAGTTTCTAAATGCACCTCTGCCAAGAGCGTCCCTTGAAACTCATTCATATATGTATATGAAATTTATTTGTGTAAATGAAATGTATATTGAAAATTTCAGCAGTCTAGCTGAAAACTGTTCTTCATCTAATTTAAATGTAGCTTGTAGTAATTGGATGGCAAAGTTTTTATTTGTCTGTAAAATGATGGTGTATCCTGCGCTCTTACTTGACTAAACGTTTTACAAGTATATAAATGAACTTGTGTCACTAGGCAAAGGACGCAACACCTCCTAAACAGGAGGTGCAAAAGAATACAAATGCAATAGAATATGACAGATATTTTTTTAATTTTGCAACTACCGTATGTACATTCAGTGTATGTACTGTATATACATATTGTGACGGATGGCCAGGGCTCATATTCGGCCAGGACACCCCTGCAGCATATGTACCGGGGGAGCAAGCATGGGAAACACAATATCTCCACCTGGATGCTAAATGGCAGCCTCCCTAGGTTGCAGTGGTGCCTCAGACTCCCCCAGGGCTTCATGGGGGTTGGACTGTTGTGCAGCCCTGTTTTGTTCCGCAGGCGCCGCCAGGGGGTGCTGAAGCAGGAACTGCTGGACCCTCCTGGGCACTAGTTTCGCCACACCTAGAAGTACAGCCGAATGTCGGCATTCAAGCACCTGGAGCACTTCCGGGTGCCCAATAAAAGGAGCCAACAACCACCACTCAGCGGGTGGAGGAGGACGAGGTTGCCTGGGAGGAGTGGTGGTGCCAAAGGAGAGTGCTTTACTTTGTGTGGTTGTCTTTTTGGGACTGTGTTGTGGCTGGGGGACATGGAGAAGATGTGCCCTCCAGCTAAAGAAAAATAAAAGTTTATTTATTTTATATGTGCCCCCAGTGTGAATCTGTGTTGGGTCAGGCGCCTATATAGCACCTTTTGTTACAATATATATGAATAAATAAATTAAAAATGGTTGAAGACAAACTCCAAGGTATTCAGTTTGCTATCACTGTACGGTATATGTCCGTTTTTCCTGTTTTTGTTTTTGAAATCCCTTTTACTTTGTCCATTTGTACTTTTGTTTTTTTTTTTATTCTAATCATCCAAAAATTCAATTTCGAGATTTTAATGAATCTCGACATTTTAGACCACCCGGAGTCCGAAAATACCATTTTTGGAATTATATCTGTATGTCTGTCTGTGTGTGTCTGTAAACATGATAACCTGAGTTCGCTTTCACTTGGGTCAACCAAATTTTGCATACAAGTATTAGGTACAAAATGTAGATTTCTATCAACTTTTGAGCCATTTCTGCTAACCGGAAGAGGTACTTTACCTTTAATTCATGCAGCTGCAGAGTCCAATTTATTTAACTTTACTTTTATAATAATTGTTCAATATATTTTTGATTTGATTTGTTGTTGATAGTTCCCAGGAAGCAGAGGGTGATGGTGCGAGGAACCTCATCAGAACTGGCCGATGTTAAGAGTGGTGTCCACAGGGGTCAGTGCTAAGGCCGCTGCTATTTTTAATATACATAAATGATTTAGATAGGAATATAAGTAACAAGCTGGTTAAGTTTTCAGATGATACCAAGATAGGTGGATTAGCAGATAATTTGCAATCCGTTATATCATTACATAGCAGACAGGCTGGGCAGATTTGTGGCAGATGAAATTTAATGTCAGTAAATGTAAAGAATTACATGTGGGAAGTAAAAGTGTTAGGTTTGAATACACAATGGGCGGTCGGAAAATCGAGAGTACACCTTATGAGAAGGATTTAGGAGTCATAGTGGACTCGACATGATCAACTGCCAGTCAGTGTTCAAAAGCCATTAAGAAGGCTAACAGAATGTCAGGTTATATAGCGCCTTGATGTATGCAGTACAAGTCACAGGAGGTTCTGCTCATCCTTTATAACACACTGGTGAGGCCTCATCTGGAGTCCTGTCTGCAGTTTTCGTCTCCAGGCTACAAAAAGGACATAACAGCACTAGAAAAGGTCAAGAGAAGAGCAACAGGGCTGATTCAGGGCTACAGGGGATGAGTTATGAGGAAAGATTAAAAGAGCTGAGCCTTTACAGTTTAAGCAAAAGAAGATTAAGGGGTGACATGACTGAAGTGTTTAAAATTATGAAGGGAATTACTACAGTGGATCGAGACTGTTGTTATAAAATGAGTTCATCAAGGACACAGGGACACAGTTGGAAACTTGTTAAGGGTAAATTTCACACAAACATTAGGAAGTTTTTCTTTACACAAAGAACGATAGACACTTGGAACAAGCAACCAAGTAGTGTGGTAGACAGTAAGACGTTAGGGGCTTTCAAAACTCGACTTGATGTTTTTTTGCAAGAAATAAGTGGATAGGACTGGCGAGCTTTGTTGGGCTGAATGGCCTGTTCTCGTCTAGAATGTTCTAATGTTCTTTAATACATGATATGATCACATCACACCCGTTATTCAGCAGCTTCATTTGCTGCCAATAAAGTTTAGGGTCAACTACGAAATTTTAGTCCTTACATACAAGGCCATTCATAATCTTGCCCCCACATATCTCTCACAGCTCCTACAAGTCACTAAACCCTCTCGCATGCTCAGATCCTCTTCTTCCATTAACTTAAATAATCCATCAGCACGTCTTGTCACGATGGGATAACGAGCATTTAGCAGATCGGCACCTTCCCTATGGAACTCATTACCTGCTTACCTTAGGAACATGACTACCCTTCACCAATTCCAGGCTAATCTCAAAACTCATTTGTTCAAAATTGCTTATTCACTGTAACTGTTATTGGTGTTTTATCTGATGTTTTATTTGGGTTTTAAATTTTCTAGTCATTGAATGTTTTTATTTTTTTTAACCTGATTGCACAGTGACCTTGAGTTTTTTGAAAGGCGCTCCAAATAAAATGTATTATTATTATTATTATTATTATTATTATATAAAAATATAAGCAGTGTCTTGCAGTTTACTCCTCAATTATCCATCCCCATATCTGAGTATACGAGAAAGTCGAGGGGAGACCACTCCTGATTTTTTACTTTGTGTGGGTTTTCTTGGGTGATGGGGAAACAAAGGGTTGAAGGGAGAGTCATACTCATTTTTTTCAGTCTTTTGTTTTCTAGTTTTATAGCAATGAGAAGTGAAGCATGGTATCGCCTTTTATTGGCAAATTGAACTGATTACAATATGCAAGCTTTTGAGCCTGAAGAAGGGCACTCAGTTGCCTCAGAAGCTTGCATATTGTAATCTGTTCAGTTAGCCAATAAAAAGGGTCACCTTACTTCATTTCTCATTGCATCCATAATGGCTAACACAGTACAACACCCTACTACTAGACCTGTAGCATAAATCATGGGGTATCCGGAGGTTTTTAGCTGATGTCACATTACATGACTTCTAGTAGGAGGGGATGTTAAATTGCAACTGCTTCTAATGCTGTTGATAAAGAAAGCCGTATTACATGACTAGAAATTGTAGAGTTTATTAGATAAGACAACTCTGTGATGTCATTCCAGTGTAATTTCACAAGTATCGTGAGTTCTCCGCATGCTGATAGCCAGTAGACATGCTGCCTGATGGAGGCAGTGCCCATGCAAAGGTTATACTAGTACAACAAGTTCAGCTCCAGCCTTAGCCTCCTTTTTTTTCCACCATGTCATGATTTGTAAAACACGGGGCATCAGACAGACAAATCTTTTTTCTGCTTGTCCAGTCCAAAGCCCTGGTGTTCCTTATTCCTCATTAGGTGTATTATGTACACCGTACTTCCAACTGAATGCTCACTGGTTGTCCATTCTCATGCATACACAAGCCCACCGATACAACTTAAGATAAAAAGATTTCTTCCAGGCGGGCTGCAGACTGGTTGGACTGAGTCGCTGAGTTGTCAAACTACATGACTGGCGATCACGGGTTAGCACAGCGATTTCCTCCAGCACTCTTAAGATTAACCAAGTCTGAAAATCGCTGTAAAATTTGTGTGATTTGACATGGGCTTCAGGTTGTCCCTGATTTTGTTTGGTTATTATTCGTGTTGTAACCACAAGGAGGCACCACTGAGCTCCAAACCACAGACACAGAATTACCCAACACAATTCTGGGTTTGAATAAAAGGTTTTTATTTTCCACCAACACTTTTCTAATCAAATGCCAGCCAAATACACAAGTTAACACAGATTATCTTCCTTCTTTCATCTGCCTGATGAATGTCAACCCGCTGTCATCCGTCTCTGACTCCCAGAGGTGACGCTGCAGCCTTCTTTTAAAGTGGGATTGGTCATCAGAGACACTTTTGGGTCAGGCAGAAGCTGGGATGGGTAGTCCCCCAAAACACCATGGATCCCACAAGCACTCTCTGGCAACACCAAAAGACCCCAGACAGGTCTGTACCCTGCTGGTGTCTCAACTGAGTTCAGCCTAGAGCAGGGGTGTCAAACTCCGGGCCTGGAGGGCCACAATGGCTGCAGGTTTTCATTCTAACCCTCCTCTTCATTAGTAACCAGTTTTTACTGCTAATTAACTTGTTCTGGCTTAGTTTTAATTAACTTGACTCAGGCCGCTTAGTTGTTTCTTTTTCCTTAATTAGCAACCAAACAATAACGAGACACAAAACGAGCAAACAGGTGACCAGCTAACCACATTATCTGAACATAAAGAAAGGTAATGGTCTCGGTAAGGTTGATCTCTCAGGTATATAATCAGAAACAGAAAATCAACAGTTTGGGAAATGTCTACTGTCGCAGAATAAGAGCAGCAGCAAGCCGTGGAATTAAGTAATGGGGTTAATTAACAACAAGAATCGGCTTCTCATTAAGGAACTGGCTGGAGTGAAATTGGCTGCAGTTTGAAACCCCAATTTAGCTGGTCATCTGTTGGCTCGTTTCATGTCTCGTTCTGTTTGGCTGCCATTTAATGAAGAAAAGAATCAATTCAGAGGACTGAATCCTTAAAAACAGGGATATTAAAATGAAGGGAAATGCAGTTAATTAGCAGTGAAAACAGGTCACTGATTAGGAAAAAGGGTGAGAATGAAAACCTGCAGCCACTGTGGCCCTCCAGGCCTGGAGTTCGACATCTGTGGCCTAGAGGAACACTGCAACATCGAGTGTGGTGGAATGAATCCCTCTCGCCCGATCCATTTATTATTCCCATCATGTGCCGGGATGATGCCTTTCCGGCAGTTTCAGTCTCAACTCCCACTGTCCTTCCACTATGGCCTTCCATCCGGGCAAGAAATCATCCTCCATCCTGGCTGGAATGCCTGTCCTTAATCTGTGGACCTTATAGTGTAAATATACACTATACAGTATTGCCAAAAGTTTTGGGACACCTCCCTTTACACACACATGAACTTTAATGACATCCCATTCTTAATACATACTCGATAATAATGGAGTTGGCCCACCATTTGCAGCTCTAAGAGCTTCAACTCTTCTGGGAAGGCTTTCCACAAGGTCTAGGAGTGCGGCTATGGGAATGTTTGACCAGGAGAGCATTTGTGAGGTCAGGCACTGATGATGGATGAGAAGGCCTGGCTCACTTGCAGTCACTGCTCAAATTCATCCCAAGGGTGGTCTATCAGGTTGAGGTCAGGGCTTTGTACAGGCCAGTCAAGTTCCTCCACACCAAACTCACTCCTCCATTTCTTTATAGACCTTGCTTTGTGCACTGGTCATGTTGGACCAGGAAGGGGCCATCCTCAAACTGAAATTGTCCAAAATGGCTGCTTATGCTGAAGCATTGGGAGTTCCTTTCACTGGAACTAAGGGGCCAAGCCCAACACCTGAAAAACAACCCCACACCATAATCCCCCCTCCACCAAACTTTACAATTGGCACAATGCAGTCAGGCTGTTCTCCTGGCAGCCGCCAAACCCAGACTCATCCATCGGATTGTGTGATTCGTCACTCCAGAGGACACGTCTCCACTCTCTAGTACACCATTGAATTGCACTTGGTAATGTCAGGCTTGGATGGAGCTGCTCGGCCATGGAGACCCATTCCATGAAGCTCTCTACGCTGCTCTGTTCTTGAGATTTTCGAGGTCTGTAGCTATTGACTTTACAGAAAGTTGGCGACTTCTGCACACCTCCGCATGCGCTGTCCCCGCTCTGTGATTTGACGTGGCCTACCACTTTGTGGCTGAGTTGCTGTTGTTCCCAATTGATTCCACTTTGTTATAATACCACTAACAGTTGACCGTGGAATATTTAGTAGTGAGGAAATTTCACAGATTGACGTATTGCACAGGTGGCATCCTATCATGGTGCCACGCTTGAATTCACTGAGCTCTAAGAGCGACCCATTCTTTCACAGATGTTTGTAGAAGGCAGCAGTCTGCATGACGAGTAGCTCGAGTTTATACACCTGTGGCCATGGAAGTGACTGGAACACCTGAATTCAATGAGTTGAAGGGGGGTCCCAATACTTTTGGCAATATAGTGTGTGTTTCTCCACAATAAACAAACTGAGGACACAAAAGCCAGCAAAATTCTCACACACCATTGCTTGCTGTCAGATAAATTATAAAACGCTCCGTATTTTGATTGCTTTTTTGGCTTTTGCTCCTTCCTCTACTGGCACTCTAAATCCACCTGTTCACTATTACACTTCCTTTTATGAAAACAGTTTGACTTAATAACCGAACAACACATTGTTCTGGCTGTTGAAGTGAAGTATGAACAAAATGCCAGCTGTATACAGAAGATAAACTTTTGCTCTGTCCAAGTTTGCCCATTGTACGATTTCCTCTGTGTCTAATACTGTTTGCGTTACTTTCTTGGATCATTCCCCCAAAGTAAATGAAGCTGACTTCAACCAAGGTTAACTCTTTTCTAGGTCGGATATGTTTTTGTTTTATGCTGCATAATGTTACAACCCATGTTGGAGTTTCAGAAGCTTCCAATTCTGTATTATAGTAGTACACTAGCTGAAATACCCAGCATTGCCCAGGAGGAAAATAAAGTGTTTTTCTTTTTTTTTAAATGAGAAAAATATAATAAAAAAACACAACTTTAAAAATAAATTAACAAACAATGAAGACTCACTAATGTGCTTATCTTGCAGTGTTGTATGTATGTTTTCATCCAGTTGACACTCCGAACCGGCCAGCTCTATTTAATTTCAAAAGCCACAGGTGTGCGGTGGAGCTCAGACATAAAGAAAGCTGGCAGTCACCTCCAGTGCGCCCTCTGTTGGTCGTTCCGAGTGCCAACTGGATGATAACATGCATACGAGACCGCAAGATCACCCTGGAAGGGGGTGGGTTAGGGTTGATTTCACCCTACAGTATTTTTAGTCGACCAATGAGAAACGTGTACCAAGTTTCATGAAAATCGCTCCAGCTGTTCGGAAGTGATGCTGGAACATACATACATATACACACACATTGGGCGGAGTGGCGGCTCTGAGGATAAGGATCTGCGCTGGTATCCCGAAGGTTGCCGGTTCGAATCCCCGTCACTGCCAATAGAGAACCTACTCTGCTGGGCCCTTGAGCAAGGCCCTTAACCTTCAATTGCTCCAAGGGTTGCTATACAATGGCTGACCCTGCGCTCTGACGTCAAGGGGTATGCGAAAAACCAAGTAATTTCCTTCAGGATTAATAAAGTATAATAAAAAAGCATACATTGACTTTTATGTCTATAGATTCTGCGGTGTTATTAACAGGAATCTGTCCTCCCCAATCCAACATTTTTGCATGTAAAACAGCTGATGACAAAATTCAAAACATCACTTGGTAGAACACAAATATCGGCTCGGCTCTTCTTTGGATTGAATGAAGAATGCCTCCGTATTTCAAATTTACCATTTAAAGTAAATCCGAGTTAGCTAAATCTTCCAAGCTATTAGCATCTAAAGTAATTTTTTGGTTTTGTTATCATGTGTCTGGATGAGACGTTAAACTGAGGCCCTGTCTCTCTGTGGTCATCAAAGATCCTTGGACATCCTTTGTAAAGAGGAGGATGTATCCCAATGTCCAGGCTAAATTGCCCTCCATGGCCTAGTCATTCTGCCCCCGTAATCATCCCCATCTCTGATTGGCTGTCACTCTCTTATTACCATTTATTATGCATGGTGAGCATACTGGTGCAGAAATGGCCAGCGTAACATCACCAGGTGGATGCTACATATTAGTGGTAGTCAAAGTGGCTTCCCACTCACTATGAAAAGTGTTTTGAGTAGTAAAAAAAGTGCTATAAAAATGTAAAGAATTATTGTTAAGTGCTGTTAGCCGATTCATCTTGCCAAGTGGAACTTCTCTACAGTTTTACATGTATGTTGTGGTAGGTTTTAGAATGTAAGTAAGACAATTTTCACAGTGTGGACCACCAAGGTGGGCACCGCCGCCCCAACCCTACACAGACACACGCAGAGGTACAACTTCAAAGCACACAAGAATTTTATTTTTCTTTTTCTCTTGTGGGAAACACCTTCCCCGTTCCCCACAAGTATAACAGTCTCAAAAGCACGCAGCACAACACAATTCTCTTCCTTTTCTTTCTCTTTTTTCTCCTCCACTTCTCTAGGCAAGCTTTGTCTCACTCCTCCTGTCTCTGGCCCCCCGAGTAGTGTCTTCTGGCTCCTTTTTGTATGCCACCCGGAATTGCTTCAGGTGCTGGTTGACTCATTTCCGGCAGCACTTCCAGGTGTGGTGGAAGAACTGCACTCTAGGGGCCTCATGCATAATGCCATGTGTAGTCATCACAATAAAACATGGCGTATGGACAAAAGCAGAAATGTGCGTACGCACAAAAAAATCCAGATGCCAGATCCCGGTCAGCGTAAGAAGTAACACACATGCACGAGCCTGCTGCCACTCCCAGACTCCTCCCAGAATTACGCCTCTTTGAATATGCAAATCAATATAAATAGCCCTTGAGCTCAGCATTCTGTGAAAAGGCAATGGCAAAAGCACAGGGGAAAAATAGAAGAATTTCAGTGAATACCAAGTGGAGGCAAAGAAAATGTACTATTTGTTGGTTTAAACGGTGGTATAAACAACAAAAGGAAGTTGATCGAGTGACATAGCGTGTCGGAGAAACTCGAAAGCTCAAGTTCACAAAGTCGCACAGTGCCCGAAATAAAAAAGAAGTTATCAGATATCAAAGTCTCCGTGAAAAGGTGAGTCGTAGCCCACCGTCTGAATGTCATATGAAAGCTTATTAGGGTACAGAGAAAAAAAAAGGCACACAGTGGGGAAAAAAGCTCGAAATGTCAACTGTAATCTCGAAATTTCCACTTTAATCACGTAGTTTACTTTGTCATTAAAGTAGAACATCATAAACTTAATCTTAAAATCATTTAATTTACTAGTTTCTCAAATACCGTCGTAAGTAAAGTAGCACGTTAAATGCTTTGTTTTGTATTTGATCTTCAATGTGTTCTGTGTGTGTGAATCACTACGTGCTTCTTAAACGGGCTTTCTGTTCATCCGACAGGACACAGAATCCATTACATTCATGATATTACAGCTCTCTGAATAATTTAAATACTGAGATGTATACTTGATATCATTTTCATGATGATAAGAGTTAAAGCACGTTATTAAACATGGGAACACGATGGCGCAGTGATTGTGATGAGCTGGCACCCCATCCAGTGATTGTTCCTGCCTCCCGCAAGATGCTTGCTGCGCCGTGTGTGACCTTCGATGAAATACTTTACTGCAGCAGTACTGTCTCTTTCAAACGTACTAACCTCCAATTTCTGTCCTTCCTTTTCTTTCTCCAAATACCCAATCGCCACACAATCAGCTCTGTAATAGACGTTAAGCTATCTGTAAGCTTAGAACGCCGATTCTACAAAACTTTTAAGGAACATTGAAATATCTTCATAGTACGTGTTTAATTATTCTATCAATCTATCCTTCCAGTGTCGCGCCAGTCTCAACAAGAATACAGCGCGAGGCAGGAACAATCCCTGAACGGGGCGCCAGCTCATTGCTAGCGCTGCGCCACCGTGTCCTCACATGTTGAATTAACAATGTAGATTATTTAAATAATGTTAACATTTTTCTGTATAATGTAATAAACATATTTTGCTGCATTTCATCTTAAAAATGATATCGTCATCATATGTAAATACGCGCTTTATAAAATGGCTCAGGTTGTGCAATATTATAACTGTATCGTAAGTTTACAGTGAGTTGATTGTACTTATAAGTACAGACAGTTCTACAAGGAGCACTTGATGAACTGATTGAGTGCGTTTAGAGTTCTTGGGATGAAACTGTTTCTGAACCGTGAGGTCCGTACAGGAAAGGCTCTGAAGCGTTTGCCGTATGAGAGCAGTTCAAATAGACAGCATGGCTGAGGCAGTGTGTGCTTGATGCTGTATCCCGATAATTCTCTTTCCGATCAGCTGCTGTAGAGCTGGGATTCCACACTCACATACAGTGATATAAATAGTCCGAGTGGTGCAGTGAGAGGAACAACGCTAAAGCAGCTATGATATTTGGAATAGTTTGGCCATTCCGTGAACCATTATATTGTTACAGGTTAATTACAATCATATGCCTTAAACTGATAAACATTATGCGGTTACTTTCAGTGTATTTTATAAAGCCGCATCAGGGATGTGAATCTAAAAAAGAAAGGGAAACCACACTGGAACAAAAGCACTGCTTTGATGCTGGGTGCCGCCAGTTTGCAAAACCGAGCGGAGAACTTGCGTACGCCAAGCATTTAGCTGCCGTGAAAATGTGCGTGGCTTTACACCAAGTTTAGGTTTTATACATCACGATGTGAGCGTGGAAACAGGAGTATGCAACATTTTTGTGCGTACGCACCATTTATACATGAGGACCCATGGCTCTATCCAACTCACACTCCCATGGAGTTGCGGGAGTCTGAGGCAGCGCTGCCACCCAGGGGGGCAGCCATCTAGTGTTCTGAGGGAGGTACTGCTCTGGTACTGCGGAACTTCTCTCCCGGTCCTTCCATTCTCCAGGCATCTCGGCCATCCTCCACAATATATATAATCTTTGTGTGTGTGTGTATGTACAGTATGTACAGTATATATGTATGTATGTATATATACCCCCTGCTCGCCTCTCTTGCCAACCCCCCTTGCCTGTGCTATGTGCCAGCCTCTTCACGTCTCTGCCGTTCACGTTGTGAATAGGGAGGCTGAACACACCTCAAGGAGACGTGGTCACTCCTCCGAAACCCCCTCTTAAACGGTGATACAATAGGACACAAATGCAGTTTTTTTTTTTTTTACTTCCTCTTTGCTCGATCAGCTGCTGACTTGCTGCTGCTGCCGTGCCGCGTGATCTGCATCTTGCACGGCGTTTCTAACGTTTAAAAGCCTATACAGCAGCTGTATTTGTCGTCTGCTCTTTGTCTTTTTTTTCCGGCCCCAGGTGTGGTTAAATCTGTTGGCACAAAGTCTCATCTCGTGGGACGTGAGTTCTTGATATTTTTTAGTTTTTAATTTAAAAACGAAATAAGAATCTGAAAATCTAACAACGTCAGATTAAAGTTCAAATAATTCTGAAAAGAATGATACCAAACATATATATGTAGGTTTTAAAATAAGCCTGATTTAAAGCGTGACAAAAATGTGACATAAAATCGTTGCACGAAATCATTGCACTTTTAGGCTTAGGATTTTATATATAGAGAGTAGATATATTTATATTAAATGTAATCTTTATGTGTATTGTTGGGCTAACAGAGGCTACAGTCTCCAATGAACCTCTTCCCAGGGAGTATGCGCCCCTTGCTGAATGCACTGCTTTTAACAAAAATCCGACTTTGCTTTAGAGTTTTGATTCAACAAAATATTTCAAATAACACAAATTGAAATGATTTGGACAAAAATAATGGGACCCTTCACTTAATATTTTGTTGCACAACTTTTAGACACAATCACTGCAAATAAGCAATTCCTGGAGCTCTCCATAAGACTTCTGCACCTGTTCACAGGTTGCTTGGCCCACTCGTCCTGAGCAAACTGCTCCAGTTGGGGTCTTCTCTAGACTGCATGTTTCTGATCTTTCCTTAGATGTTCCATAGAATTAAAATCAAGGCTCATAGAAGGCCATCTCCATTTATCCCTGTCTTTTAGGTCATTTTATGCCACACCGACTGCCCTCAAGTCCTCCCTCACCACATCTATAAACCTCCTCTTTGGCTTTCCTCTTTTCCACTTGCCTGGCAATTCCATCCTCAACATCCTTTTCTCGATGTACCCCTCATCTCTCCTCTGCATGTGGTTAAGCCATCTCAGTCTAGCCCCTCTCACCTCCAGCTCTGCCTCCTGTCTTTTCGTCAGTGTCACCGTCTCCTAACCACACAGCATAGCTGGTCATACTGCCGTTTTATAGGCTCTCCCTTTCCCTCTTGCAGGTCCTCTTCTATCACACATCTCTCCTGTCACTCTTCTCCACCCACTCCACCCTACCTGCACTCTCTTTTTCACCTCTCTGCTGCGTTTTCTGTTTCTTTGGACTGTTGACCCCAAGTATTTAAATTTGTCACCTCCGCTTCTTGCAGTCACACCCTTCCACCACCTTCCCTCTCATGTACTCCATCTTACTCCAACTGACTTTCATTCCCCTGTTCTCCAGTGTGTACCTCGGACCTCTCCAGGTTCATCTCAAACTGCTGCCTACTCTCACTACAGATCATAATGTCATCCGCAAACATCTCAGTCCACGAGGGCTCCTGTCTGAGCTCATCTGCCAACCTGTCCATCACCATTGCAAGCAGGAAAGGGTTGAGAGCCGATCCTTGAAGTAATCCCACTCTCACCTTGACCCAGGCTGTCATTCCTACTGCACACCTCATTGCCATCACACTGTCCTCACACATATCCTGCACCACCCTCACATACTTTTCTGCTACTCCCGACTTCGCCGTCCTCACTTGGCACCCCATCATACGCTGTTTAAAGTCCACAAACACGCAATGCAGTTCCTTCTGACTTTCTCTGTTCTTCTCCATCGACACTCTTAAAGTAAACATCGCATTTGTTGTACTCTTTCCTGGCTTGAAGCCACACTGCTGCTCACAGATTGCCACCTCTCTTCTCAGCCTGGCATCCATCAGTCTTTCCCATATCTTCATGTTGTGGCTGTTTAAATGAACCCCCCTGTAGTTACTGCAGCTTTGCACATCTCCCTTATTCGTGAAAATTGCTACTAATATACTTCTCCACTCCTCAGGAATCATTTCACTTTTCAAGACTCTACTACCATCCATCCATCCATCCCGCTATATCCTAAACACAAGGTCACGGGGGTCTGCTGGAGCCAATCCCAGCCAACACAGGGCACAAGGCAGGAAACAAACCCGGGCAGGGTGCCAGTCCACCACAGGACTCTACTACCATCTCACCTAAACATCTTAATAATATTTGCAACAATTGACACAGGAACATCAAGCTGCTTGGAGATGTTGGTCTTCTAGCCCTTTGCCTTTCACCCACTTGTCTATCATTTTCTTTCTGATCTCCTCACACAACTCTCTCCTTTGCTTTCTCTGCTCCATGTTCAGTGTGGAACACACAATGACACAAAACAGCAGAGTGACGACTTTTTTTCATTTAAAATATTTACATTTACATTTACAGTGGTGCTGTAAGAATTATGTTTCTGGACTTCTCTAGCGCCTTCAACACAATCCAACCTCTGTTCCTTAGGGACAAGCTGACAGATATGGGAGTAGATTCACACCTGGTGCCATGGATCGTGGACTATCTAACAGACAGACCTCAGTATGTGCGTCTTGGGATCTGCAGGTCTGACATTGTGGTCAGCAGCACAGGAGCGCCGCAGGGGACTGGACTTTCTCTGGTCCTGTTCAGCCAACATACATTGGACTTCCAATATGACTCGGAGTTCTGCCACGTGCAAAAGTTCTCTGACGACACTGCTATGGTGGGCTGAATCAGGAGTGGACAGGAGGAGGAGTATAGGAACCTAATCAAGGACTTTGTTAAATGGTGCGACTCAAACCACCTACACCTGAACACCAGCAAAACCAAGGAGCTGGTGGTGGATTTTAGGAGGCCCAGGCCCCTCATGGACCCTGTGATCATCAGAGGTGACTGTGCAGAGGGTGCAGACCTATAAATACCTAGGAGTGCAGCTGGATGATGTTGGACTGGACTGCCAATACAGACTCTGTGCAAGAGAGGACAGAGGTGACTATACTTCCTTAGAAGGTTGGCATCCTTCAACATCTGCAATAAGATTCTGCAGATGTTCTACCAGACGGTTGTGGCGAGCGCCCTCTTCTACGCGGTGGTGTGCTGGGGAGGCAGAATAAAGAAGAAGGACACCTCACGCCTGGACAAACTGGTGAGGAAGGCAGGCTCTATTGTAGGCACAGAGCTGGACAGTTTGACATCTGTGGCAGAGCGACGGGCGCTGAGCAGGCTCCTGTCAATCATGGAGAATCCACTGAACAGGATCATCTCCAGACAGAGGAGCAGCTTCAGCGACAGACTGCTGTCACCGTCCTGCTCCACTGACAGACTGAGGAGACCCCACACTATGTGACTCTTCAGTTCCACCCGGGGGGGTAAACGTTAATATTATACAAAGTTATTGTCTGTTATACCTGCATTGTTATCACTCTTTAATTTAATATTGTTTTTTATCAATATGCTGCTGCTGGAGTATGTGAATTTCCCCTTTTGATTAATAAAGTATCTATCTATCTATTTAAATCAGCCGAATGACTGACTACACGATTGGAGACGTGTGTGAGATATGAATTCAAGAAAGATCCCTCAAATCCAGTTATTTAGGATCTTTTCTAGGAGTCCCAACAAATGTGTCCCAAAACAGCTGAACGTTGGCCACAAAGGATGGCTGCTGTCAGAATGAAGTTGTCCTTCTTTCTAAGCTGCTTATGGCACCGTTTAGTGAGAGTGGATTGCTGCAGGCCCGTCATGTTACTGTTATTAGAAATTGTCGACACAGATTTTGTTTTGAATACCACGATTCCCTAAAAAAAGTATAAAAGTAAATGTGACAAAGACTTTTATGATTGCCATTATAGTTTTGTCTACTTTACAACAAATCAGTTTCCTTAGGAAGAGCTCTTGCTGATTTGTTGTACATTTAGATCAAAGATTTGCCGACTTACAGTAACAGTTCTAATCCCTAAATCTCTGGAGTGCTCCACCTGTCCTCCTGTGAACTCCAGCAGTCGTTTGTGTATAGAAATGGCAGAGGAGAGGTGATGAACGTTCACAGATTGCCGTGTTTCCTCAAAAATAAGACCTACTCCGAAAATAAGCCCTAGTCAAGATCGTCAGCTGAAAAGTAAGGCGTCTAAGGCCAGGTTTATACTTCACGTGATGCCACGCGTCTGCCCGAAACATCCATTAAACTCCGAGGACACCTTGCCACAATATCTCTGAAAAGGATGTTTAATGATTACATCCATCAATTCGGGATGCGCCCATTCCAGCAGCATCGGCAAAAGACAGAAATAAAATCTCTGGACGGGGCATCGGCTCATGGCAAGGTGAACACAAGCACACACACACTGGCGTCATTGTAGCGTCACCAAATCCCCAAACCTTCATGTCTTTGGATGGAAAACTGAGTACACCATGGAAACCCACCAGGAAAACATGCAAACTCCAGACAGGGATCACAAGGGACGCGACTCCATACTTTGAGACAGCAGCGCTACCGCTCTGCCACTGTGTCACCCATCCATCCATCCATTTTCCAACCCGCTGAATCCGAACACAGGGTCACGGGGGTCTGCTGGAGCCAATCCCAGCCAACACAGGGCACAAGGCAGGAACCAATCCTGAGCAGGGTGCCAACCCACCATAGGACACACACAAACACACCAAGCACACACTAGGGCCAATTTAGAATCGCCAATCCACCTAACCTGCATGTCTTTGGACTGTGGGAGGAAACCCACGCAGACACGGGTAGAACATGCAAACTCCAGACAGACAGAACATGTGACATCAGAGATGGAGACACGTGTGACCATTTCATCTAGAAATCGGAAAACATTACCCATGAATAACACTGATGGTAAAATCAAAAGCCACCCAGGACAACATCCACCCCTTGACATTTCTGATCTTCAGCAAGCTTTTCTAAGACTGTTTGTCTCCAGATTTTCCTATTTTATTTTCTATTATATTTTATTCTATATGGCATTGTTATACATTAATAAATACCACATTGCTTTAATTTTTTTTTCTATACTTTGCCTTTTATCTAGAATTGTTGAAATAATAAGATGGCACCAAGTCTGGGGAGGATTGCTGCTTTCTTGCCCACAGGGTTTATTGAGGCTATTCCATCCATTATCCAAATATATCCTAACTACAGGGTCGCAGGGGTATGCTGGAGCCAATCCCAGCCAACACAGGGCACAAGGCAGGAACAAACCCCGGGCAGGAGGCCAGCCCACTGCAGGGCACACACACTAGGGACAATTTAGAATCACCAATGCACCTAACCTGCATGTCTTTGGACTGCGGGAGGAAACCCACGCAGACACGGAGAGAACATGCAAACACCATGCAGGGAGGACCCGGGAAGCGAACCCGTGTCTCCTAACTGCGAGGCAGCAGCGCTACCACTGCGCCACCCCTGTGTCACCCCATATGTGTAATTATTAACAGTATTCATTATCTGAACAAAGTTAACGATTTATCTGTAAAATGTAACATACATATTTTAATGCATTTCATCATGAAAGTGAAGTATAAATCTAAGAATTGTAAATGTGCAGAGAGCTGGAATATCATGAATTTAATCTGTTCTGTGTGGCGATCTATTGCTGCTTGCCGCTGCTGTCAGGTCAGGAGGAATAACCAGTGATTAACAACTGGGTTGGTTTTAAGGTGGCGTTTACGACGATCTACTTTAATGATAAAGCAAACTACGAGGTGTCACAAGAATGCGTCGGAGACATCATAAAGAGTTGGGGCAGCCACCCGTATATTATTTTCTCGGCTGCAAAAGTCACTTTTTATGGTAGCACGATGTGCCTACAACAGAGTCCAAAACAGAACTGCCTGTACTGAGACAAGATGGCAGTTTTAAAGGCCCGGAGGGGAAATGACGTCATCAGTGCAGGAACTGGGAGTGGCGTCCTCGTGCCCGGAAGTGACGTCATCATCGAGGCCGGCAACAGGAAGGATTTCCCGGGAAAGTTCTGCAAGGGACTGCAAGCGACTGAGAGAGACAGTCAGTACACTCTGCCACCCCCCCGGCCTGGCGTAGAATTACTATTGTTTAGGCCCTTCAGCTGTTTCCCATGCGCACGTGTGTGACGGAGGTTAATGTGGACATTTCGAGTTTAAAGCCGAAATTTCCACTTTAATCACAAAATAGACATTTTCATTATGTCCTTATTTTTTTTCTCTGTGGCTCAAATACGCCACCGTACATTCTGATGCTGTTGTGAAGGTGTAAATAAAAAAGACGGCACAGAAAATGGTATGTGAGATTTTTAAAATGTATCATGTCATTACGATGGGGAATATGCGGCGCTTAAATATCAATGCACTACGAATGTATTTTACTTCACCACATCGAATCATTCATCAAACATCGAAGCGCCCACATCGATCCTGGAGGATCCTAAAAACAGCTGGAGTCGCAAGAAATTCAGGCTGGAGTTCAGGGTTTGAATGTGGAGAGTTACGACGATATTCCAGAAGAAGATGACATGACTGTATTTGGATAAATGTGTATTGTTGTACATTAATAAATTTAAAGATATCCCCTGAAAATAAGCCCTAGTGCATCTTTTGGAGCAAAAGTTAATATAAGACCCTGTCTTATTTTTGGGGAAACACAATAGTTTTAAAGAAGGCAAAGGACTTATCTAAATTTTCTCCTCTCATCCTTCCCATTTTAAAATACTTTTCCCCCTCTATCTGTTGTTAGTATTTTTGGTTTAAAACAATACATTGACTACAGGCAGTGTGGCTTTGGACTTCAAACCCTGAGGTTGTAGGTTCAAATCCCACTTCTGACTCTGTGTGACCTCGAGCAGGCTACTTCACCTGCCTGCGCTCCAATTAGAAAAACGAAAAGGTGTAATTGATTGTCTCAGTTGTTGTAGGTTGCTTAGGCTAACGGTGTCAGCAAAGTAATATTCATTTTATAATAATGGGAGGGACGGGGGGACTTAAACTGTTCTTGTTTTTAATGTATCTTTCGCATACTTACGTTTTTTGACCTTATCCTAAACTGATGGTTGCAAATTGACATACGCGTGGTCTTCCTTGTTACTAATCTCAAAGTCAGAGCGGAAACTAAATTTGCATCCCTGTGACATATGTCTCCATATTTAGGGAACCATGCCAGCTGTTAGAATGTTTTTATTTTAAGAAACTCTCTTTCATCCTATGACTGTCTGCTGGATGCGTTCTGCACCCCTGCAGAGTTTTATTGTGTTGACATCAAAGGTGTGGAAACACTTGAGGCAGAAATGAAACAACCAGCACTTCTCTTTAGGCCTTTGTTTGTGCACCTCTGGCTGTTAAAAACGCAACAATACAATATCATGTTTGTTTTTACTAGTAGAGCCCTCTTTTATGAAGCTTGTTTTTATGTTTTTTTTTTATTTTTAGTAGTGTATTTGGGTTAATTTTACAACTTAAAGTATACACTTCAGTGCAATATCAGTGGGAAACCTTACAAGCATGTCTGTGAAAATAAAATGCGAGTAAAGCTCTTTAATAAATTGACATATTGTTGATCTTTTTCTACAGTAGTCCTCAAAAAAGAAGTTTTGTTCTGAGGTCTCCAGCATTCCAAAGACTGATATACCGAGCCCCCCAGTCGACTGGACAAGTGAATACAAGCAGAAATTGGATGGCATCATAAAACAATCCTCTCCATGGGCTGCTGTCTTGGAGCGCTTTTAGCCACAGGCTCGCTCTTCTACAGTTTGGTAAGACGCGCCTCAGGGGGTCTTTACTGCCCACTGCTATCAGGCAGTTCAACAGTAAATCA
>JANRMT010062789.1:13075773-13098976 GCA_026402145.1 Polypterus bichir lapradei
CTTCTCTAGAATTTTACTTAAGAAGGGCAGGTTAGAGATGGGTCTAAAATTTTCAAAAGCAGAGGGGTCAAGATTATTTTCCTTGAGTAGGGGTTTAACTACAGCACTCTTAAGACAGACTGGGAAGACCCCCGTATTTAATGACGAATTTACCATGTCAAGAATATTAGCAATTAGCACGTGTGGACGAAGGTTCGAGACAACAGCAGGCAGACACCGATTCAAATAAGTAGAACTCTTTTTATTCTTTCTTTTCTTGGTGAGCAGAGAAATCTGTGCAGACCCTGTCAGCTTGTCATAGACAGTGTCTAATCACAGCTCCGCCCCCCCCCCCTTTACAGTTGGCTTTTATATCCCTTTTTATCAGTACACACTTACCGCAAAGCTTATCTTATAGTTGCAGCTTTACAGGCAGCCCTCCCTCACTGGTGGAGTAACTTCTTCTTTGTTAATTAAGACAGGGTGCATCTTCCTAAGGGCTGACACACCCTTCATCCACCTCTTCCCACTTAGCTTGCGGCTATTCTCTACGCCCAGGCTCTAACCTTTAACTTTCCTACATCACATACTTTAACAATCTTAATGCATTCATATGGTTAACACAAAGAACTCTTATACTTGCAGATAGATACATTTTCTTAGCATCAGCTGGTTTGCATAACATATTTTCCATCCACCCAAACGTACCCAGATAGTAATCGTCAAGGCGTTTTAGACTTGTTTATCTAAGTACCAAATGTTACATTGCACTTAGGTGTAGCCTCAAGATCTTCTTCCTCTCTTTTGGACTAGGTCAGGGGTCCTCAATCCCAGTCCTGGAGAGCCGCAGTGGCTGCAGGTTTTTGTTCTGACCTGGTTGCTTAATTAGAAAGCAATTCTTGCCAATAAAGCACTAACAAGCTATGAAATTAAATTAACTCTGCTATGTCAGGTCATTCTCATATCCTAGATTTTCTTTCCCTTTCTATCATGCAAATGATTTGAAGGCTAAAATGGACGAGTAATTCTCAGTCCTTCACTTTTTTCTCTTCATTTTTCTTCCAAGTATTTGATTAAACCCAATAGTGCAGATAAATACACACAGGTGTAAATGTAAATAAGCTAAATGGAGAAATGCTGCTCTCTCTTGTCATTTGCATGTTATTGATAATAAGGAGCAATTAAAATAGCTGTTTAAGACAAAATTAAGCAATAAGGGCTCAAAATCACTAAAGTGAAGCAGAAGTGTTACTTTAGCAATAAGTGCTTTTTATTAAGCAACTGGGTTGGAGCAAAAACCTGCAGCCACTGCGGCTCTCCAGGACCGTGATTGAGGACCCCTGGACTAGGTCAAAAGGCCCTCAGCCCAAGATTCTTTGTTCAACCATTATTTAAGATATTGATTCAAATTTTTATTGTTCCACACACGCCCGATACTTCTTTGAAAAAACTTGTTGGTATTGGGTCAAGGACGCAGGTGGAGGGTCTCAGTTGAGAAATTATTTTATGTAAATCAGGTAAATCTATCCTGGTGAAAGAATTTAATTTGTTTATAACGGAGTACTGGGGCTTAGGAGGTTCCGCAGTGTTGGGGAGATGTACTATGTTATTTCTAATATCATTAATTTTTTGATTGAAAAATACAGCAATAGCCTCATAGGTTTCACTGGAAGTATTTTGGAGGCATTCCTTGGCGTTACCTGAGTTTAGCAGACGATCAATCGTAGAGAATAAGACTCTGGGATTACTAGCATTGTTATTTATAATCTTAGAGAAATAGCAGCGCCTCTGTGTTATTGTATTCTGTTATTTTAACCTTCAATATTTTATAGTGGATAGTTAGTTTAGTTTTCCTCCATTTACGCTCAGCTCTACTGCATGTTCTTTTTAAGTCAGACACTCTTTGGGTCTTCCATGGTATAACAATGCTAGAAGATATTTTAACTGTCTTTTCAGGTGCAACTATATCAACAGCAGCTTTCACTTTAGTATTAAATCTTTCCATTTTACTATTTACATTATCCTCGCTATTAAAGTTGGCACTATAAACGGACTGATTGCTTAGAATGTTTGTAAGTTTTAAAACTGCTGATGAGTCAAAGAAGCGTTTTTTAACAATATGCTTCTCATGAATGCTTTCTATCATTATTTCTATATTAAATAGTAGAAGAAAGTGGTCTGATAGACCAATATCAATGACCTGCTTCACATCAACTTTTAGTCCTTTAGTAATTACTAAGTCTAACGTATGACCTGCTTTATTTGTAGGCTGATTAAGGAGCTGTCTCAAATCAAAAGAGTCCAGGAGGTTCATGAATTCTTTTACTTTTTGGTCACACCGATTATCGATATGAAAATTAAAGTCGCCGACTATTAAGCGTGTGTCATAGTTCGTAATTAAAATTGACATCAGGTCTGAGAATTCCTCAAAGAAAGATGCGTTAAATTTAGGAGGTCTATACACGGATAAAACTAGAACGTGAGAATCTCCATGGATAACAACGGCGAGATACTCAAAGGATTTGAATTTACCAAAACTGACATCTTTACACTTTCACCTGCAGAAATAGATGTTTGCCAAGCCGCCCCCCTTTTTTCCCTGGCGATCCACATGAGTAAAACTGTAATCCGGAGGAGCAGATTCGATTAAAACAGCCGTGCCGTCTGAGCTAAGCCACTTTTCACTTAGTGCAATAAAATCAATTTTTCTATCACTAATAAGATCGTTGATAAAAAAACGTCTTGTTAGTTAAAGCTCTAACATTTAATAGTGCCATATTTAATGTTTCGAAGAGGCAGAGATGAATACTATGTGCGTTATTGATATTTGGAACAGAAACTAGGTTATTTTTGTTAGAGCCGCTCTGTGTGTATTTTTTATGCAATCTATAATCTGTTTTTCCCCTGGTACCCAACAGGGCTGAAGAAATGGACTCCACGTCCCATGCTGCCCTGCGGGAATCCGGGGAACCATTTCCATCCAGGAGAAGTGCCATCTAGTGTCCCGGGGGATGTAGGGCCCTGAAAAGGCTCTTTCTTTCAGTTGAGGGACGTCCCGGCCAGACTGAAACGCCGCCCGTCCATCACACCAAAAAAGCTGTAAAAGTTGATAAAAATTTTGTTAAGTCAAACATACATTTCCCATAAAACTGCTTAATGCATTTTAATAAACATTTACCAAATTCAGTTTTGTAATTTTTACATTGACTGGGTAGTAACAGCTCATTTCATTCGGCTAGCAGTCCAGTTAAAAACAGAAGTTGGTTGGAACAAAAACCTGCAGCCACAGTGGGATCCCATGACCGAGCTTGAGAACCATTGGGCCAGTGGATGCTGCATATCCCCCCTTACGTTATTTCAGCAAATGACGATTTTTCCATCATTTGAAGAGACGCCCTCATGTACCGACAGTCTGAGTCCAGGAGGCTCGCCCTTCCAGCAGCCATCAACGCTGCTGCATGCAGTAAATGGAAAAACCAGGCTGTCTTGGAAGCCCGAGCCGAAATCAGCCCCTCATCTCCCTCTTGTACATCTGAGTGTAAACACTGAGCTTGTAAATATTTTGAGAAGACCCTGCCGCTTTACATGAGGAGTGCATTTATCTTACTTGCAGTTTAAATTTTTTGTATTTTTTGGCATGACTATTGTTCAGCAGTTGTCAATCATTACTTAAGAGGTCACAATATGAAGCGAAGCCTGGGAACTTCCTTGTATTAAACGCTTAGGGGAAGTATTGTTGTCTTGTGTAAACAGTCCGGATTGCTTACTGCACGCCCATCCGTCGTCGTCTGTCATGGTGACATGGTGAAATAAATATTTGAGTACATCTTGTCCCTGCTTTATTTATCACTACAGCTTTAATGTTGTCCAGAATTCTGAACCTTTGGGCAGCCTAGGAGCACATTTCACAGGTTGTTATTAAAGATTTGTCAAACATTCTGGAAAACATTCCGAGTTCAGATTTTTTGACGGTTCTTCAAAACGTTTTTTTTTTTTTTTTCTATTTTACCAAGTTAGCTTGCTGAATTTTTTTTAATATTGTGCACTTTCGTTTAGCAGCCATGCCACATGCACTTCAGAACAGGTAGTCCACCTGAGGCCCGGCCTGTACTTGACCTGAATTTTAAATCACATATTAATCAGATCACTAGGACAGCATTTTTTCCACTTAAGAAGTATAGCAAAAGTTAGACTCCTTATAACATTGCAAGATTCTGAGAAATGAGTTCACGCTTTTGTTTTCAGTTGACTAGATTGCTGTAACGCACTCCTCTCAGGACAACCCAAAAAAGACATCAATCAATTGCAATGAGTGCAGAATGCAGCTGCTAGAATCTTAACTAGAAAAAGAAAATCCGAGCACATCACCCAGTCCTAGCGTCACTACACTGGTTACCTGTGTCATTTAGAATTGACTTTAAAATCCATCTGATGGTTTATAAAGCCTTAAATAATCTGCTCCATCTTATATCTCAGAATGCCTCTCATCTTACACTCCAAATCGTAACCTTAGATCTTCAAATGAGGGTCTGCTTAGAATTCCAAGAGCTAAATTTAAAAGAAGTGGTGAGACGGCCTTCTGCTGTTATGCACCTCAAATCTGATAGAAATTCACCAGGCTGATACGGTGGAGCACTTCAAAAAACTGCTGAAAACTCATTACTTTAACATGGCTTTCACAGGGCTTCATCTTAGTTTAATCCTGATGCTCTGTATATTCAATTAATTATCATTATTATTCATATTCAAAATCTGTACTAACCCCTACTTTCTCTTCTGTTCTTTTTCCCGTTTTCTGATCTGCGACACCACCACCTGATCAAAGCACCTTGATGTCCCTACATTGATGGATTAAAGGCCAGAAGTCCACATGACCGTCATCATCAAGTTCTTCCATGAGAACCCTGAATTCAATGAGGACTGATGGAGGTCATTGATGTTAGGTAGAATGCCTAGAGGGCGCTGGGTGGTCTGGTGGCCTCTGAACCCCTGCAGATTTTACTTTTTTTCTCCAGCCACCTGGAGTTTTTCTTTTTTTTTTTTCTGTCCTCCCTGGCCATCGGACCTTATTTTTATTCTATGTTAATTAGTGTTCCCTAATTTTAATTATTTATTTTGTCTTTTTTCTCTTTCTTCATCATGTAAAGCACTTTGAGCTGCATTGTTTGTATGAATATGTGCTATAGAAATCAATGTTGTAGAAGTAGGATACCATCTAGGAAAAAGCTTGGGTTGCTGCTGGAAGAGATGTTGGTGAGGCCAGCAGGGGATGCTTACCCACTGGTTTGAATGTGGATCCCAATACCTCAGTGCAGTGACGGGGGAGACACTGTGCTGGAAAAACCAGGACCATCCTAACAATGAGATGCAAAACCCGAGGTTCTGACTCTCTGTGATTATAGAAGATCAATGGGTATCCTTCCTAAAGTGTTTCCCGATGTCCAGACTAAATTGCCCACCACAGCCTAATCATTCTGGCCCACTAATCATCCCCTGTCTCTAACTGGCTAATTATCTCTGTCGCCCCTTCATCATCTAGTAGCTTATGTGTGGTGAGCATACTAGCACAAAATGGCCGCCTTCGCATTATCCGGGTGGATGCTGCACATTAGGTGGTTGAAATGCCTCCTCACTGACTATATGTAAAGCACTATATAAATGTAATGTCGTCATCGTCTTCTTCATCTGGCTGTCCAGTATCCTGCTGCTGTTGACCTTGTACTCAGTGTTCAGTTTACTACCCACTCCAGAGGTTTGTTCCAAAGAAAATCTGCAGAGTGTTGCGCCGTTTATTGTGGGTGAGAAGGAAGCTGAAGTTCACACCTAATACAGGTGCTGACTGGTTGCCCCAGTGCATCTTGGTTCTGAAACCACTTCCAACGTGTGTCCCCAAACAAACTCTTCTCCTTTGTTGCCTCTAATAAGACCATCCCTGGCCTAATACCAGGTGGCGTCCAGATGTTAGTTCCCAGCTACTGTCCCCAAGCAAATGTGTCTTTTTATTTTTAGGTGGTGGTCAGGTGTTAACGAGTACATCATGGTCGATTTACTGAGAGGTTTGCAGCTCCACAATACAGTAGCTCCACTGGACAGCCAATTGGATTGCAGGTTTTTGTCACCTGGTTTACTTGACTTGAGTCAGATGAGCCTTCCCCAAGCCTAATCTTGACAATCACTGACGTATTATCATAAAGCAGCAACCTCCTCTGTGGAAAGGAACTCTGGAGGTCCGCTGCTGGAGTCTATTGCATTTACTTGTAGCAGAGCTACTTAAATTGCCTACAAGGCGGAGTGGTGGCACTGAGGCTATGGATCTGTACTGGCAATCGAAAGGTTGCCGGTTCAAATCCCGTAAATTCCAATAGGGACTCTGATCTGTTGGGCCCTTGAATAAGGCCCTTAACCAGTAATTGCTGAGCGCTTTGAGTAGTGAGAAAAGCGCTATATAAATGCAAAGAATTATTATTAACTCCCAGCAGCCCCTGCAGTAATACTCCATTGAGCAGATTCAGAGGGCGCAGGGGTTACTGGGAAGAGGGATAATTAAGTGGCATCTTTAAAAATGGGACAAAAAGATGCAGAGGGGAATCGTGATTATATCTGTACAGATATATTTGTTTCTTCGCATCACACACACTATTGGATTCCAGTTTCATGTTTGATTTATGTGCTTGTCCTGTGCCTGCTTGTTTGTGCGATTGCGTCTGAGTTGGTAAATGTCTTCATCTGGTGGAGCACTCCCAACTTCTTCAGACTGTCACACTAACAGTATACCTGGAACATGGTAGGACAAAACTTTCATAGCATTCAGGAAACTGTTTGCTCAAAATTTGTTTTCCTCATCATTCTCACCTGTTGTTCTGGAGTGTGTTTTGGACCACGTCGTAAATGTTGATTGTTTATCGCTTAGTATTGTGTTCTCTGTTCAGTTTCTTTTGTGTAGTGTTCGTTAATTATTATCGCCGTCGGTAGAACTGGGGAGGGCTTTTGCGTACGCATTGTTTAGTTAATAATTGTTTGGATTTCCTTCATTATTTGCTTAATGTATTCTTTATTATCCCCTTATTATTTATCGACTCCTTTATTCTTTAGCAGTGTCTTTGTGTGTGAGTGTGTACCTGCTGGGTCAAGGTTTGGGTGTAATCCTGGGGTACCTCGTGATAAAATAATTAAATCGCTTTCTTTACACAGTCTTAGCATCCTCGCAACCGCTCCATACTGCCCTGTGTATTCCTAAAGGTCAATTCCTAGTTTCCGCATATTGTGGTTTCAGAAAGTATTCAGACCCCCCGCTTCCCTTTTGTCACACTGTGTTGTGTTTCTGCCTTGTGCTAAAATCATTTCAATTTATTTTTTAGCTCAAATAAATACCCCCCAGAATGACAAAAGCGAAAACAGGATTTTAGGAAGTTTTGCAAACTCCACTTGTAGCCGCTGTCCCTTTTTTTACTTTCTTGTATACGAAGTATAAGGAAAGTATTGGAATCGTCCAAAAATTCTGTTTCGAGATTTTGATGAATCTCGACATTTTAGGCCTCCCTGAGTCCGAAAATACCATTTTTGGAATTATGTCTGTGTGTGTGTGTGTGTGTGTATGTAAACACGATAACTTGAGTACGCTTTCACTTACGTCAACCAAATTTTTCATACAAGTATTAGGCACAAAACGTAGATTTCTATCAACTTTTGGCCTATTTCCGCTAACCAGAAGTGGTACTTTATCCTTTATTCATGCAGCTGCAGAGTCTGAATTCTTCAACTTTACTTTTATAACAATTGTTCAATTTATTATTAATTTGATTTGATTTGTTTTTGATGGTTCTTTTAATGTATATAATATAAAAATATAATAATTGTCTTATGGTTTACTCCTCAAATATCCATCCCCATATCTGACTATACAAGAAAGTCGAGGGGAGACCACTCCCGATTTTTACACAAGAGCAGGTTTAAATGGCCAATCTCTGCCTATGTCGGCTGGCATTGGCCGATTCCTGAAGACACTGAGACACTCACCAGGTGATGGCTCCCTATATCTTCTGTTCAAAATCAGATGCGTGTGCCAGCGTGCATACAAGTAAACTCATTCTCGTTTATGTGTAAGCAACTTCTACCACCTTTAAACTTTCATAGCATTCTATTCTTATACATTTGTGTGTGCCAGCTACTAATTCATGTTCCTGTCTCTTTACCATAGCAGAAGACGTCGGCCCTGATAAACCTCGTGCTGCACACGCGTCTGGGAGAATCGCACAGCGAAGCACATCCCTCCACTGCTGCAGTGCAGACCCTCGGTGGACTGCTACTTCATTTAACTCCAGGTAAGTGTCACACTGACTATTTACAAAGGAAAACTGGCTATAAAATACAATGCCCTCCATAAAGTTTGGGATAAAGACACGAATATCCTTGATGTCCCCCTCTGCCCCGCAGTTTAAAATTACAAATCAAACAATTCAGACATTGTGAATGAGGTGCACATTGCAGTCTTTCATTTAAGGGGATTTGCAGACATTTTGGTTACACAAAACTTTTTCTTCATGGTCCCCCCATTTTAGGGCAATGGCAGGTCTGTTAAAGCTGTTGTCATATTTAGGACTTGTCGCTTATCCCTCACATGCAATGATTGCTTGAAGCCTTCGATTCACAGACATCACCAGGAACTGATGGTCTTATCTGGTGATGCTCTGCCAAACCGCTAATGTAGCCATCTTCAGCTCCTGCTTGTTTAAGGGGGGGGCTTGTCCTCTTAAGTTTTCTCTTCAGCATATGGAAGGCCTGCTTAGTTGGATTAAATCGAGTGACTGGTTTGGCCACTCAAGACTTTCCCCATTTTTTCACTTTGATAAACTCCTGTGTTGCCTCAGCAGTCTGTTTGGCTTATTATCTTGTGGTAGGATGAAGCGCCGTCCATTAAGTTTGGAGGCATCTACTGAAACTTGAGCAGATCAGATGTTCTCTCCACACCTCAGAATTCATTGTGCCCTCATCAGTTCCATCTTCAATGAAGAGAAGTGTGCCAGGACCTGTGGCAGCCATACATGCCCAAGCCATAACACCACCAGAATCATGTTTAACAGATGAGGTGGTCTGCTTTGGATCTTAGGCAGTTCCTTGTGGTCTCCAGACTTTGCTCTTGTTATCACTCTGGTCAGGTTCATCTTTGTCTCGTCTGTCCACAAGACCTTTCTCCAGACCATTCTCCTTCAGAGGCAGAGGAATCTGATAGTGCCATTACTTAGTTAGGATTTAGAAAAAGTGAAGACATTAGACATTAGAACCACACCACATGCACGTCAGAAGAGGTCATCCACCTGCATCTATGTATGGTCACACCCGGCCAGTACTTGGATGGGAGAGCAGCCAGTAAAAGCTTGGGTTGCTGATGGAAGAGGTGCTGACAAGACCAGCAGGGGGTGCTTATCCTGTGGTCTTAGTGTGGATCCCAATATCCCAGTGCAGTGATGTGGAAATTGTGCAGTAAAAACAGTGTAATCCTTTGGATGAGACGTAAAACTGAGGTCCTGACTCTCTGTGGTCATAAAAGATCCCTGGACATCCTTCGTAAAATGCTGGGTGTATCCCGATGTCCTGGCTAAACTGCCCATCATGGCCTAATCATTCTGGCCCCCTTATCACCCTCTGTCTCTCACTGGGTATCTCTCTCGCCCCTTAACCACCTAACTGCTAATTTGTGGTGAGCGTCCTGGTGCAAAAATGGCTGCCTTCACATCATCTAGGTGGGTGCTGCACATTAGTGGTGGTTGAAGTGGCTCCCCACTTTAAAGCATTTTGAGTAGTGAGAAAAGTGCTATATAAATGTAAAGAGTTATTACTAGTAAAGGTTGGGAAGTGAATGTATGAAAATGTTATATTGTTGTATTGAGAAGGCCCCACCATTTCTGGACAGGACAAAATAAAAAGAGGCATTGCTGAAGGGTGGTATCTCCATCTGCACCCAGGCGTGTAACTGATGTAGAGCCACTAAGCTATAAAATTCTTCTTCTTTATTCAGCTGCTCCTGTTAGGGGTTGCCACAGCATTTCATCTTGTTCCATATTTTCCTGTCCTCTGCCGACCATCACCTGCATGTCCTCTCTCACCGCATCCATAAACCTTCTCTTAGGCCTTTTTCTTTTCCTCTTCCCTGGCACCTTTATCTTTTAACATCCTTCTTCCAATATACCCAGCATCTCTTCTCTGCACATGTCCAAACCAACGCAATCTCGCCTCTCTGACTTTGTCTCCCAACCGGCCAACTTGAGCGGACTCTCTAATGTCCTCATTTTTAATCCTGTCCATCCTTGTCATGCCCAATGCAAATCTTAGCATCACTCTGCCACCTCCAGCTCTGTCTCCTACTTTCTGGTCAGTGCCACCGTCTCCAGCCCATATAACATCTGGTCTCACTACCGTCCTGTAGACCTTCCCTTTCACTCTTGCTGATACCCGTCTGTCACAAATTACTCGTGACACTCTTCTCTACCCATTCCACCCTGCCTGCACTCTCTTTTTCACTTCTCTTCCACAATCCCCATTACTCTGTACTGTTGATCCCAAGTATTTAAACTTATCCACCTTCGCCAGCTCTACTCCCTGCATCCTCACCATTCCACTGACCTCCCTCTCATTTACACTCATGTATTCTGTCTTGGTGGTCCTAATGACCTTCATTCCTCTCCTCTCCAGAGCATATCTCCACCTCTCCAGGGTCTCCTCAACCTGCTCCCTATTATCGCTACAGATCACAAAGTCATCAGCAAACATTATAGTCCACCGGGACTCCTGTCTAATCTCGTCTCTCTCAACTTGTCCATCACCATTGCAAATAAGAAAGGGCTCAGAGCTGATCCCTGATGTAATCCCACCTTCACCTTGAATGCATCTGTCACTCCAACCGCAGACCTCACCACTGTCACACTTCCCTCGTACATATCCTGTACAACTCTTACATACTTCTCTGCCACTCCCGACTTCCTCATGCAATACCACAGCTCCTCTCGAGGCACTCTGTCATATGCTTTCTCCAGGTCCACAAAGACACAATGCAACTCCTAATGGCCTTCTCTAAACTTCTCCATCAGCATCCTCAGAGCAAACATCACATCTGTACTGCTCTTTCTTGGCATGAAACCACACTGCTGCTCACTAATCATCACCTCACTTCTTAACTGAGCTTCCACTACTCTTTCCCATAACTTCATGCTGTGGCTCATCAATTTTATTCCCCTGTAGTTACTGCAGTCCTGCACATCCCAATTATTCTTAAATATTGGCACCAGTACACTTCACCTCCACTTCTCAGGCATCCTCTCACTTTCTAAGATTCCATTAAACAATCTGGTTAAAAACTCCACTGCCATCTCTCCTAAACACCTCCATGCTTCCACAGGTATGTCATCTGGATCAACGGCTTTTCCATTTTTCATCCTCTTCATCGCTGTCCTTACTTCCTCCTTGCTAATCCATTGCACTTCATGATTCACTATCTCCACATCATCCAACCTCTTCTCTCTCTCGTTCTCTTCATTCATCAGCCTCTCAAAGTACTCTTTCTATCTTTATCCTTTATCACCCTAACCTGCTGCTCATCTTTCCCAGCTCGGTCCCTGTCTGTAGCCCACCGGTCCTTTTCTCCCTCCTTAGTGTCCAGCTTCTCATACAACTCATCATACGCCTTTTCTTTAGCCTTCGCCACCTCTCTCTTCACCTTGCGCTTTATCTCCTTGTACTCTTGTCTACTTTCTGCATCTCTCTGACTTTCCTATTTCTTCCTGTCCATCCTCTTCCTCCGTACTCTCCTGTACTTGTCCAAACTGTTTTTTTCTCAAGCTTACAGGCTAACGTTTTTTGTATTTAGGAGTAACGGCATAAAATGCATGATGACAGAGCTGCATTGAAGGACAAAGTATAAACCTGGAGAGGAAGAAAGAAAGCGGGCTTTACGGGAACGCGCATGAGAACGTAGAGCCGTTCAAATATGGAGGAAAAGCACTGCAGGTACACTCAGCGCAAGAAATAGCAAATATTTTTAATTACTCTATAGCTATCTTTGACGAGTACCATGGCAAGTTTTACTCTAAATCTAAATGCATTTACTAGCGGAGTGGTGGCTCTGAGGCTAGGAATCTGCACCAAATCCTGTAAACACCAGAAGTGGCTCCACTCCATTGGGCCCCTGATCAAGGCCCTTATCCTGCAACTGCTCTGTCCTGGATATGACGTTAATCTGCATCTAGCCCTGCAATCAGGTCCTCCAACTTTGCAGGGAAAACTTGGGGGTTGGTGGCAGGATTGGCGCTCCAGCCACCGTAAAAATCCTGACACTGTTCAGTGTGGCGCTGTGCTGTCACCTGCTGCACTTTGGTCCCAATCCAGGTGGTTCATCATATGGTGGGTGTGGCAACACGCTATCAGCGCGTGCTCCCATCCTCTAAATATATTGATTAGTAAAAGGACCTTCAAGAATGGTGGATACAACAAGTAACGAGCCAATAAAGGAAATCATTGAATTTAAATCAAGAATCAACAGCTCTGCTCTTGTGTTCTATTTTCAAAAAATACCCAACAGACGTGTAACTTGAGAAAAGCGAAAAGGACACATGAGGACAGAACAGGCACCCCGAACTGACTACAATGAAAAAGTTCTAATTTCAAACATTAAAAACCTAAGAGATTCTAGCAGGAGAACACCTTCAGTTACTATTAAGTTTAAACGTGGTAGGAAATACGTTGAGTATTACTAATATGTTTGCTTCCTCGGACAAATGTTTTAAATGCAAAAAGTGCCTTTGGGGAAAGATGGAGGGTTTGTATTGTACAGTAAACCTCATTTATCGCGGTTAATCCGTTCCAGACTCTACCGTGATAAATGATTTTCCGCGAAGTAGGATTCTTTATTTATAAATCAAATATTTTCGCAGTTAGAGCATTGAAAACCTGTTTACGACCTTCTAAATACGTTTTTTTTAACATTATTAGAGCCCTCTAGACATGAAATAACACCCTTTAGTCAAAAGTTTAAACTGTGCTCCATGACAAGACAGAGATGACGGTTCCGTCTCACAATTAAAAGAATGCAAACATATCTTCCTCTTCAAAGGAGTGTGCATCATGAGCAGAGACTGTCAGAGAGAGAGAGAGACAGAGAGAGAGAAAAGCAAACAATCAAAAATCAATAGGGCTGTTCGGGCTTTTAAGTATGCGAAGCACCGCTGGACAAAGCAGCTGCAAGGAAGGGAGTAATGTGAAGGTAGTCTTCCAGCATTTTTTAGAGGAGCATCCGTATCCTCTAGGCCAGTGTGTGAACAGCCCCTCTGCTCACAACCCCTCCGTCAGGAGCAGAGAATGTCAGAGGGAGACAGAGAGAGAAAAGCAAATAATCAAAAATCAATAGGTGCTGTTAGAGCTTTTAAGTATGCGAAGCACTGCGCGGGAAGCATATCATATATCATTGAGGAGTTTTATTTAATACGTAATACGTGCTCTGATTGGGTAGCTTCTCAGCCATCTGCCAATAGCGTCCCTAGTATGAAATCAACTGGGCAAACCAACTGAGGAAGCATGTACCATAAATTAAAAGACCCATTGTCCGCAGAAATAAAGGGAACCAGCGAAAAATCCGTGATATATATTTAGATATGTTTACATTTAAAATCCGCGATGGAGTGAAGCCACGAAAGTCGAAGCACGATATAGCGAGGGATCACTGTATATTAACGTTGTGCTGCACTTTTTCTTTTTATTATTACATTATTCGCCGGACACTTTTGGGATTGTATGTTATGTCAGGGGTTGATTGGTGTTATGGGGTACAAAATCTGTATATTTTGGTTTAAATTTCCATTACATTTTGTTCAAGACAAGACAACAGATGAACTACATTCAGGACAAATCAAAGCAGGTCTTCTTCCCAGTTATATCTCACTTTTAAAACAGCTGTTCCAACAAAGAAAGGAAGACATTCTGGTGGCTCAATTACTTTATAACCTGAGAAAGGATGGACATCTAATTATTTCATAGCCTAGGAAAGGAAGACATAGCGACACCTCAGAGAGCATCAAAAAAGTTTTATTGTTCGGGAAAATGGACTGTGAATTCATTCGTCATATTGACAGCCAGCCAATCAAACTATCTAACAATCACATCTTGCAAAACCCAACGGTAGAATTTTAGAATAAATATTCCTCGTCTAAGGAGCAATATAGTGAGTAAGGAAGGAGGGAGGAAGAAGAAGGGACAAAGACGTCACTGGTCGTTAGAAAAGCATCATGAGCAACTACGAGTGCTAGATCACAAGCCACCTGCCACATTCACCCTTGTCATCTGTAACTTTTTCGTAAGCTTAACCTAAAGACTATATATACAGACTTTTCTATCAGTCTTATTTTCTATTATTCTTTGTTCCAGTTGTATTATTATTATTCCTGTAATAAATACCATGCTGCTTTTAACATTCTATGCTTTGTTTTAATGTCTATAGAGTGATTGAAGTAATAAGGTAGATTTCTTTGAGCACCTGGTGCGGCAAGAGGTTTGACGTACGCTCTGTGCTGTGAGGTTTATTAAGGCTGAGGGTGAGAGCTCCACTCCATAGTAGGGAACAGTAGGTAAAGTAAGGCATTCTTCGCTGATAAATAGCCTATAGTCAAGAGTGCTGAGCCTTTGTATGTTTAAATGTATTCTTGCAGACCAAAAGTAATATTTAGGTCTGAAATCTAATTAAAACATCGTATGTTGTTCATGCCGATAATAAGTAAGTCTCTTGAAGTGCTGAGAGAGTGACAGACTGTGTTATTCCTAAAGCACTTGTGTGAGTTAAAGTGCTAGAGGTTAAACAGCTGTGTTTTTGTCATTCATACGGCACTGTTGTTGTTAGGGTCTGTGTGTGTGTGTATATCTATGTATGTGTGTGTTAATCTTAAAGTGCAACAGTAGACCAATTCGATAACGAACTTGATGAGTACACTTATACTTGAAGAAAACAGGTAAAGGGTAAGTAGAGGGAAATACTATGATAATACAGTTGGGGATATATATATATATATATATATATAGATATATTGTTTGTTTGGAGTTTTTTCAGTTCTTTCTTTATCAATATATACTCACTTTATTATTTTACATGCTGTTTGTTTTCTGGCTTATTTTTGATCGTCGATTGGGGGAAATTTTTTTGGAAGAAGTACAGCTCGTCGGGTCTAACGTCCTCATCTTGCCAGGCCATGGGACTTGGTGGTGTAGCTGCTGGTTTTGGAGAGTGAGTTGGCCGTTATACCTTTACCTGAGAAATTGCTCCAGAAGGAGCTGTACAATGGCCTAACCTGCAGTCATACTTGCAAAAGATCATGTGAAAAGACAATTTCTTCTCGAAGATGAATATAACATATTGAAACCAAAAAAAAAAATTAGTTGGAGCCATTCCCAAACCCGGGATAATTTCCAGCATAGCAAAGTTTAAAAACAAACAAAATGAGCGATTTATTGAAAGAAATTACTCTTTTCTTTTGTGTTTGCTTATTTGTATTGTTAAATACAGGTCCTAATACAAGACCTAACTAAACACTTGTCTACAGTGGTCTACACCAAAACCCTGCAGCTCAAAACAATCGACGTAAATTATATATATTTCGGTGTGCTATAATCCGTTTCTGAAATTGGAATTTCTCAACCGCAAACCATTGCCTAGAGATACCTAATTCATTGAAAAATGCCCTATTGAGAACAAAAAAATAAAATAAGCTATGTTTATAAAAAATATATATATTTTTTTTTTTTTTTTAAGCAGATGACAATGGTCCTGTGACGTTCAGCACATACTGGGACAGTCTGCAGTCGAGTGTGAAGCAGCAGGGATGAGGATCAGCACCACCAAATCTGAGGTGATAGACCTCAGTAGGAAAAATGGTGGATGGTTCTCTCCAAGTGGGAAGTAAGTTACTGCCTCAAGTGGAGATGTTTAAGTACCTTGGGGCAAGGGATGGTGAGATGAACAGACGGATTGAGGAGGCAAGCACAGTTGTGCGGCCGCTTTACCGGTCTGTAGTGTTGAAGAAGGAACTGAATTAGGAGACAAAACTCTCGATTTGCCAGTCAATCTATGTCCTTACCCTCACCTGTGGTCATGAGTGTTGGGTAATGACTGAAAAAATGAGATTGTGGGTACAAGAAGCCAAAATGAGCTTTCTCGCAGGGTGGCTGGGCTCGGCTTTAGAGACAGAGTGAGAAGCACAGAGATCTTAGAGACTCGAGTAGAGTCGTTGACCCTCTACATCGAGAGTCACCAATTGAGGTGGTTCACATAATCTGAAATGGACTCCTCCCTGTGGAGGTCTTACAGGCATGATCTGCTGGGAGGAGACCCCAGGGAAGACCCAGGGCTTGCTAAAGAGGATTATATCCCCAAGATGGAATAGAAATGCCTCGAGATCCCACAATCTGAGTTGACAACTGTGGTTGGGGAAATGGATGTATGGGCCTCACTTCAAAGACTGTTGCCCCAGTGATCTCTTCTTATTTTTACTAGAGGGCTCTGCTGCTTGCGTATGGGGAAGCAGATGTACAATTTAAACAGATTGTTATTTTCATGGGAATTGTTACATATGCATAATAGAACTATTTCACATTACAGAAAGTAATTAACCATAGTAAAAAATAGTAAAATGTAATAATTTGAAAGTAAATTATGTTTCATGTTGCGTTACAGGTACTTGTTAGTTATACGATTTTGTTTTATTTGGCTTTGAAATTAACACGCAAATACTTTTTAAACTTACTCTTTTATTGTAAAACTTCAGTAAAAACTAACTTTTCGTCAATATCGCAATGGACTTTGATTCCGTGTTTGGAGTTACATTGTGACAATGCAATGTATAACTGCTCGTGAGTGAATGTCGTTTCTTTCTCTCTAATAAGCCAACCGACATTTTCAAGTGTTTGTCCCTGTGAGTTGTTAAAAACATAAATTACGCAATAACATTACGATACATCCTTCTTTCAACAGTAATTCGTGTGGTGGAAGACAGGATGGTGTTAACAGTTGTAGATATTCTTTGTGATATTGTAAGTTGATGTTTTCATCTTACGTACCATCACCACCAACTGTTTCAGCAGAGTCTATTGATATGCATTTAACCAATTTACTTTGTAACCGATTGGCAATTTTCGCTTTAATTTGTTTGACTTCATTGTTTCTTGGTGCTAGGATTGCCCGTGTACTTATTTTTTCTGTTGATAATCCTTCAGGATGAATTTTTTGGACACAATATGTCTTCTTTTATTGGGAACTTAAAATGAGGAAAACGTAAAAATTTATAAGAGCTGAGAGTGCTGGAACTGTGTTTGACAAAAGTATTCACACAAATGAGAGGTGAGGGGACTGTGGTGTATCCAGCAGGAGGCGCTAGCTCCCTTGTTGGAATGAGTTCTTTTGTAATTGCAGCATGTTACATAATATTATAATAATATAAACTATATAGATATAATACAAAAAGGCAATACCCCTCCCTTAGTGATACTGTGGTAAGAAATCACATTGGAGAAATAACTTAGCTTTCTTTAATGATGGTTTACAAGGCATAACAAATGAGGAAGCCATGACAAGACCTTGTGTAGAGTCTGCCATTTTCGTCACTGGAAGGATTTTCCGGATCGGATGGCGTTATCTCCCATCCGACCTTCGGCATCAAAAGTGTGCCGGGCAATGTTCCAATGTTTCTTCATGTGCAGGCCCCCACTTAGTTAAATCATGCCATTCCAAACAAGGAAAAGAAGTTCCAATGTCATGCTGACTCCGACACACAGAAACAGTACACGTTGCCCATTTTGCAGTTGTCCCTTTCTTGTCTTCTAATGCTTGCCTAGCAGTTCTAAATGATGAGCCCATGTGTGCTAAATCTGGCCTTGTGTTAGCTGTACATGTGAGTGGATTTATAAAATATTTTTTGTACAGAGCACAGTAACATATTAAACTTATATACTTATTACAAATGGTTGAGAGGAGGGCTGGACTTGAAAAAATCTCTTGGCAATAGTCTTGTCTCGTCTCACGATTTTCTTTTATAATAAAAAGATTATTTTTTTAATTTGCTATAATTCATTATTCCCTGAGGGAAATTTGTCTTTTTGGGGGTCAGCCATTGTAGAGTACAGCACCCTTGGGGCAATTTTCTGGTTAATGGCCTTGCTCAAGTACCCAACAGAGTAGGTTCCCTTCTGACAGAAATAGGATTTGAACAGGCAACCTTCCAGATAACAGCGTAGATCAGCAGTTCTCAAACTATTGTATTTTGCGGCCCCCCTTTTCTACCTAGAATAATTCTGTGCCCCCTGCATAATATAAGATAGATGAGAATAACCCATGATACAACTAACAAAGGTATGATACTCGTGCGGTGTCGCAGTATCCTATCATTTTTACTTCCATAAGATTTGCATGTGTTTGGCTAACTTCGATGAAATATTTGCAGTTTTTTTTTAAGTGCTTTAATAACTGTTAAAATGCCTTGTGTGGTTTTTGGTAGTAATTATAATCCCAAAAACAAAGAATAAATTATTTATTCTTATTTAGTTATTTTTTATGTAAAGAAACGATTAAATATGTTTTCATTTTTAAAAATCTCGCAAACGAGGACACCGATGAAGTCAAACTGTGCAAGATGAACGTATTTTCATCTGACAAATATTATACCGCTGTTAGTTGTATCATGAAAATAACCCAACACGCAGTAAATTATTCAACTCAATTTGGCAATATTGGCTACGCTGCCGATGTGGTGCAGTCACGGCACATTATCACCTGATCTACTGTTACCCGAATGTTCGCGACAGATACCGATACGTCTTGAACTTTCTGGACTGAAAATACGCGACTATAAAAGCAGCAGCAGCGGTGCCGCTCGTCATCGAAACAAACTTCAAACAGAAAAGGAGCTCAGAGTGTCTCGATATCTCGAATATCAAACCAAACCTGGACGGGCTCTGTACTTTAAAGCAGGCACATATTAGTCATTAGATCTATGCCTTAGAAATGTTTTATTTTAATTTTAGTTATAATGCATTTGTTGTGATTATATGCTTGCAAATTTAAATTTGAAATAAAAATGTAAAAAATTAATTTTGATGTCTTTGATCATATATTCGATGCCCCCCCTTCTACAGCTTGAGCACTCCCCCAGGGGGGTGCGCCCCACAGTTTGAGAACCGCTGCCGTAGATCCTTACCTCTTGGATAAGTGGTGGAATATGAATGAATTAATGAATTATGTTTCTTTTTAAGGCATCAACATTTTTGATGCTAAGAATATTTAGAGCTGAAAAACGGCAGTCTTCCTCGTTCTTAAAATTAGTTGCGGTGGAAACAAACCAAAATCAAGTATGAGTTACACCTCAATGACCCTCTTCTTATTCTTTCAGAATTCCTTCCAGGAATTTATATTAAGATGATTAAAAAGATGCTTTCTTATTATCCAGAAGAAAGGAAGTTATTGTTTAAATGGTTTCTGCAGAAATAGGCAATGGTCAGGTTGCTCCATCCATTGTCTTGACCAGGTAAACAGGTAAGCAAACTTCAAACCCAAGCTGTGTGAAGTTGGAAAATAAAGAGCGTGGGAGTCACTTGAAAGTGGGTGTCACAATGTTCTTGGGGATACAACGGTGGAAAAAGATGAGGAACGAGTAAAGGAGCTTCTCTTTTCCTACTTAGCTCTTGGGTGCAACGAGTCTTTTAAAAATCCGATTCCTGCACTCTCATTGGGATTCAAGAGAAAAGGGGAGCGGCGTCTGAAGAACACGGGGAGAAATCCCAGCAGGACATCACCATAGTGGGAAGTGGAGTGAGGCTAAGTGAGCAAACCTCTGATGGTCATTCCACCATGAAACACCTGCAGATGATTACAAGTGACCACTTTTTGCTAGTGATAATTATATGTAAAACAATTATGTGTAATGTTTCATTTTTTCCAAGTCTAAATAAAAGTGGGGCGGAGTGGAGGCTCTGAGGCTAGGGATCTGCACTGGCAATTGCAAGGTTGCTGGTTCAGATTCCGTAAACGCCAGAAGTAATTCCACTCTGTTGGGCCCCTGAGCAAGGCCCTTAACCTCCAATCTACAAGCAGGTCCTCCAATTTACAGGGAAAATTTGGTGGTTGGTGGCAGGATTGGCACCCCAGCCACCATAAAAAAACCCACAGTGATCCATTCCAACTGAACTAGTGTGGTGCTGAGGTGTCACCCGTTGCAGGGCTGCACTCGGGTCCTAATCTGGGATCCTGGCGTGGTTTGTCACGTGGTGGGTATGGCAATGCGCTGTATCAGTACAGGGCCCCAACCTCTCTTTAAATAAATAAAAGATTAGAGGCAGACCCTCTGCATTCTTCCCAGTTGATTCTGGGGTCCGTCAGGGGTGTATTCTGCTCCTACTCTGTTCAATGCTTGCATGAACTGGGTTTTGGGCAGAGTCATGGGGTCCAGTGGCTGTGGGGCATCCATTGGTGAAAAAAGATTCACAGATCTTGATTTTGCTGACAATGCTGTGATCTTCACAGAGTCAATGGAGGCTCTGATCAGGGCTCTTGAGAGATTAAGTGAGGAGTCTGAGTGTCTGGGCTTGTGAGGGTCCTGATAAAAACCAAGA
Source organism: Polypterus bichir lapradei (assembly GCA_026402145.1). Taxonomy (NCBI): domain Eukaryota; kingdom Metazoa; phylum Chordata; class Cladistia; order Polypteriformes; family Polypteridae; genus Polypterus; species Polypterus bichir. Next base: position 13,096,384 of record JANRMT010062789.1, read on the forward strand.
GCCAGACCTTTAATGATCTCTTGGGCACGGCCATCAGCAGTGTGTCTGTCTGCGGAGAGAGTGTCGACCTCATCGAGAGGTTTACTAACATTGGCAGTGACGTTCATGTCTCTGCTGACTCTTCCTATGAAGTCAGTAGATGGATTGGGAGAGCATGGGGGTCATGAGGTCACTGGAAAGGAGTGTGTGGCGCTCCTGATATCTCTGTAAAAGGTCCAAGTCTTTAGAGTCCTGGAGCTTCCTGCTTGCGAGACATGGACGCTATCCAGTGATCTGAGATAAAGACTGGACTCCTTCATGTGTGTCACTTCAGAGAGTCCTTCTGTCCCACTGGTCAGACTTTGTGTTGCTGACGGAGTCCTGAATGAGGCACATGACTTGCACTGTGAGGGAGCGTCAGTTACGGCACTACGGCCCCAAGGGTAATCCAGCTCATTGTTGAGGACCCGAGCAGCTGGACCAGGCCAAGTGGACACCCACGTAACACCAGGCTGCGGCAGAAAGAGGGTCATTTCCAAAGGCAGGGGGGACTGGACCGCGTGTCTCTCTGGGAGGGTTGCCATCCAGGATCTCAAACTGTTTCGTCATGTGGTGGGCACTACAACACGTTGTACCAGTGCATGCCCTCCAACCTGACCTGACCTAAATAATTCATTTAAAAAAATATTACTTTTTTTCTCTAAAATAGTGTCTTTTTATTTTAAACCTTCTCATTTGCCAGATTTGAATTCAGCATCCTGAAATCTATAAAGAACACCTCAGATTTTAGACGGGAGCAAAGAATATTTTTCAATTTGTAGAACATTGTGATTCATCCCTCTTAGATCGGGTGAAGTGCCTAATGCACCCACCCAACAATGCTGTCCGAGACCTCCTTCCTTCACCGTGTCACCCCCTTACTCAGGCCCTCACTTCATCTCACCATTTGTCCACCTTCTTCACGACTTCACGTTTATTGGATTAGTTCGAGACAAATGGTGGGCTACTCTCGGGGTCCCTTGTGAGGTCTAGGACTACGTTCACATTACCAGGCTCGAATCCAATCTATTTATTTATATTTTTTTGTTTGCCTTAGCGTGACACAAATCGGACATTTTCAGGGCTGCATTGATCTTTTTTAATCCGGTTTGAGACCCTTTCATATGTTGTCATGTGAACAGTCAGATCAGAATTCATTTGTTTTGTTTTTTTTTTGTCTGTAGACATGGGCTAAGCATTGTCATCGTTAGCCAGCACCAGCAGCGCAGCAGAACAACAATGGAGGAGAGCTACAGCTGTGACAATGGTCATCGTCCCACCACTGCTGGGATTTTCGATGCATACACTACCTACTAGCATGTGCATTTTGTTGGTTCTAATACCACCGGTCATCTTACAAATATGACTTTTGTTTATTGTTGGTGACACAGGTGACTCATGCACAAGCGTTTCAATGTGCACAGTTCGGAGCATAGATGCGTTCGCGTTGCGTTAGATACAGCAGGTCTCTTCTCATACTTATGAATGTGAACCAAATCTGAGCAATGGAGTGTGTAATGTGAAGGTATCCCAGAAGCCCTTTGGTCACCTCCCTAATGCTGCTTCTTGTGGTCCCAGATGTTCCTAACATTGTTTAAAGCAACCCCATTACCTGCTTGTTAAATTGGGTAGCAGGGGTTGCATAACATTCCTACAAAGGAGGCAGTGGAAAAATGACCTCCTATCAGTAGCAAAACAAACGACCCTTTGGAAGACCTAAAACAACTCCATCACATTCTTAAACGTGCTTAGTCTGGTTCAGGGTCACTGGGGGTCATTGGGCACAGCGCTATTGCATTTCCTGTTAACACACAAGCCCACACTCCCATGGGACCAGATTTAAATCAGTAGTTAACCCTAACATGCACATCTTTTGGAAATGGGAAGGAAAATCCACAACAACACAGGGACAAAATATTGCAGTCCTTACAAAAGGTGGAAATGACGCACAATATCAGGACTAATGCTGCGTTCCATCTGGAGTGGGAAGTCGGACTTTCCGAGCTCTTATGCTCTTATCACTTTTACATCAACCCTAATTGATTGTTTGTGTCCTCATTTGCCCGGTTCATCCTTGATTACCTTATCGGTGGATCAGGGTTCAAGCTGCCAGAAAGCATGAAGCCATCCCAGACCATCACAAACAGTGGCAGCAGTGGGATACACCACCCTTTACTGACTGTTTGTGTCCTTATTTGCCCGGCTCATCCTTGTTTATGTTATTGATGGATCTGGGTTTGAGAAGCCAAGGGAGTGTGGTGCCAACCCAGAGTGTCGCAAATGATGGCAGCAGTGGAATGCACCAACCCTTGCTAATTGTTTGTGTCCTCATTTGCTTGGCTCATCTTTGATTACCTTATTGGTGGATTTCGGTTCAAGCTACTATGTAAGAGTGGGGCCAACCTGCACCATAACAAATGCTGGCAGCAGTGGGATACACCAATCCTTGCTGACTGCATCCTCGTTTGCCAGGCTCCTCCTTGATTACATTATTGGTGGATCGGGGTTCGAGTTGCCAGAAAGCAAGGAGCCAATCTGGACTGTCACAAATGGTGGCAGGAGTGGGATACACCAA
>JANRMT010062789.1:13098986-13134969 GCA_026402145.1 Polypterus bichir lapradei
AGCCAATCTGGACTGTCACAAATGGTGGCAGGAGTGGGATACACCAACCCTTGCTAATTGTTTGTGTTCTCATTTGCCCAGTTCATCCTCAATTATGTTATTAGTGGATCTCGGTTTAGGCTGCTAAGCAAGTGTGGAGCTAACCTGCACCATGACAAGTGGTGGCATAAGTGGGATACACCAACCCTTACTGACTGTGTCATTTGCCCGGCTCATACTTGATTATGTTATTGGTGGATCAGGGTTCAAGCTGCCAGAACGTGTGAAGCCAACTCGGACCATCAAAAACGGTGGCAGCTATGGGATTCACCAACCCTTACTGACTGTTTGTGTCCTCATTTGCCCGGCTCATCCTTGATTATGTTATTGGCGGATCTGTGTTTGAGCAGCCAAGGGAGTGTAGTGCCAACCCAGAGTGTCGCGATTGATGGCAGCAGTGGGATGTACTAATCCTTGCTGACTCTTTGTGTCCTCATTTGCCAAGCTCATCCTTGATTACCTTATTGGTGGATCAGGGTTCAAGCTGCCAGAAAGCATGGAGCCAATCTGGACTGTCACAAATAGTGAAAGCAGTGGGATACACCAACCCTTGCTAATTGTTTGTGTCCTTATTTGCTTGGCTCATCTTATTGGTGGATTTCAGTTCGAGCTACTAAGCAAGCGTGGAGCCAACATGGACCATGGCAAATGGTGGCAGCAGTGGGATACACCAATCCTTGCTGACTGTTTGTGCCCTCGTTTGCCCAGCTCATCCTTAATTACGTTATTGGTGGATCTGTGTTTGAACAGCCAAGGGAGTGTGATGCCAACCCAGACTGTCACAAATGGTGTCAGAGGTGGGATACACCAACCCTTGCTGACTGTTTATGCCCTTGTTTGCCTGGCTTATCTTTGATAAGTTTATCGACAGATCTGGGTTCAAAGTTCCAGGGTCCTTGGAGGCAATCCAAACCCATCACAATATCCATCCTAACTACAGGGTCACGGGGGTCTGCTGGAGCCAATCCCAGCCAACACAGGGTGCAAGGCAGGAAACAAACCCTGGGCAGGGTGCCAGCCTACCGCTAGGTGTGCACACACACCCACACACCAAGCACACCCTAGGGACAATTTAGGATCACCAATGCACCTAACCTGCATGTCTTTGGACTGTGGGAGGAAACCCATGCAGACACGGGGAGAACATGCAAACTCCATGCGAACCGGGTCTCCTAACTGCGAGGCAGCAGCGCTACCCACTGTGCCACTGTGCCGCCCCCCATCACAATAGATAGATAGATAGATATACAAAAGGAAAAAAAAAAAACCATGGGGGGGTGGGGGTTTAGGCGATGCAAATTTTAATTCATTCTTTCCCCAAATTCACTTTTTCTATTCCTGGGAGGTAGACAGCTGCAGACTATCTGGGAGGTCAAAAAAAAAAGGAACCAAACTTGGGCAACTGAAAAGAAATGGAATATTCCACATTCCAGGTCCTGGCAAGTGAAGCTCATAGAAGAGCAGACGAAGAGTAAAATAAAAATACTGGATCATTTTTTCTGATCATGATTTTATTATCTTCATACAATAAAAAAAAAAATAATAATGAATTGTCAGATAAAAGCGGCACATTTCAGTTAAATCTATTTACATTTGAAGTGTAAGTGATGAATAAACCAAACCTATATACGTATAATAAAAGTGTTTTGTTATCTCAAAGTGTTCTCGCACAAAGCAATTTGCCTCTCGGAAGCTTTAAAGTATACACGTCCTCCTGACCCAGTTGGCACTTCTGCCCAAAATAATGACGCCAGTGAGTGCAATGCAGACAGACAGAGAGGTATTTCAAATGCTCCTGCAGTGACACGATGATGATGATGATGATGATGATGCTGGTCTTGATGTTGCTTTTCCTTTCTGTCATTCTGATCACATCTGATTTTAAAGCAGGTATTCTATAATGGAAGAAAACGTTGAAGTTTTAGTTCAGTTTAATCTCATTCTGTAGGCGTAAACAGCAAGGCTGTGCATTCAGTCCTTCCTGATGCTGACCGAGTATAAGCTGTGCTCATAATTACAACATCAAATTATCAAGCCTGTTTAATCCAATTTATAGTCCCTGGGACCACTGTGCCTTCATGGGGTACTCCGGCCCCTTCACTTTCTTCACATTTTGTTATGCTGTGCTTAAATGTTTTCCCCAGTGGGTGCTGGGTGGTCTTGTGGCCTTGGGACCCCTGCAGATTTTTTTTTCTCTAGTCTTCTAGAGTTTTTTTTTTTTTTTTTTGTCCTCCTGGATAATCGGACTTTACTTTATTCTTTGAGTGTCTGCTTAGAATTCCAAGAGCTAGACTTAAAAGAAGTGGTGAGGCGGCCTTCTGCAGTTATGCACCTACAATCTCAATAGCTTATCGATAGAAATTCACCAGGCTAATACAGTGAAGCACTTCAAAAAACTGATCAAAACTCATTACTTTAACATGGCTTTCACAGGGCTTCATCTTAGTTTAATCCTGAGGCTCTGTATATTCAATTAATTATCATTATTATTCATATTCAAAATCTGATAAAAACTCATTATTTTAACATGGCTTTCTCATAGCTTCATTTTAGTATAACCCTGATATTCTGTACAGTGGAACTTCGGTTTGCGAGCATAATTAGTTACGGAAACGTGCTTGTAATCCAAAGCACTCGTATATCAAAGTGAATTTCCCCATAAGAAATAATGGAAACTCAAATGATTCATTTCACAACCCACACATATATAAAAATGATTAATACAAAATCTTCACTCTAACTAACGTTCTCCCCGTGTCTGCGTGGGTGTCCTCCAGGTGCTCCGGTTTCCTCCCACAGTCCAAAGACATGCAGGTTAAGTGCATTGGCAATCCTAAATTGTCCCTAGTGTGTGCTTGGTGTGTGGGTGTGTGTGTGCCCTGCGGTGGGCTGGCGCCCTGCCCGGGGTTTGTTTCCTGCCTTGCGCCCTGTGTTGGCTGGGATTGGCTCCAGCAGACCCCCGTGACCCTGTAGTTAGGATATAGCAGGTTGGATAAGGGATGGATGGATGGACACTCTAACTAACGGAATCCCTGCTATCTGTCGGCTCACTGGAATCCTTTTCTTTTTTTGCGACTTTAACGAAGAACCTATCCAATGACAGTTGCTTTTGCCTGAAGAGTCACTACACTCGGACACAAAATTAAAAAAGTGCTTTATGCACTGTAAGGTTTCTAAACTCTTTTGGGATTTCCCCTCAACGGGACAACACGAGGAAGAGCATCCCGAAGCAACCGAAGGCTCCCAGCGCTGTAGCAGTTCGCCGTAAAAGTGAATCAGAAAAGATCGCGGTCAAGGTATAAGCACCTGGCATCGATGGGTGATGCAAGGGACAAGGAACATTATAAATGCAGGGCACAGCATTACTTGGACACTAACCTGGCCCTGACCCTGCCTGACTGCTGTGCCTGTGTATAGGAGAGCGGCAGATCCCGCTACAATAAATAACCGTGCTGTTCCTGTTTCACGCTAAATAAAGCTGGCTTCGCTAAAGTACTGAGACTCCGTCTCGTGTTTTGGGGTGGAAGACAGGGACTCGCACGTTACAGCACACACACTCATGTGGTCACATAGTAAACAGCATACGCTCCTACGGAAGCTGACTATATGAGTGAGGCATGCCAACTGAGAACGAGCATGGGAGACGATTACCCACAATCCCCATGTGACGCTCGGTGCACAAAGCGTATACGTACTACTTGTATTGCAAGACCTCGCTCGTTTATCAAATTAAAATTTATTAAAAATTTTAGCTCGTGTTGCAAAACACTTGCAGACCAAGTTACTCGCAATCCAAGGTTTCACTTTATATGCATTGAATTGTCGTTTTTATCATGGCTCCATAATCCGTACTAATCCATACTTTCTCTCCTGTTCTTTTTCCGGTTTTCTGTGGTGGCGATCTGCACCACCACCACCTGATCAAAGCACCGTGATGTCCCTACATTGATGGATTGAAGGCCAGAGGTCCACATGAACCTCATCATCAAATTCTTCCACTTGAAGTCTGAAAGCCATGAGGACCGATTGAGATCATTAATGTTAGGTAGAATGCCTAGTATTGGCTGGGTGGTCTCGTGGCCTCTGAACCCCTGCAGATTTTGGTTTCTTTCTTCCAGCCCTCTGGAGTTTGTTGTTTTTTCTGTCCTCCTGGCCATCGGACCTTACTTTATTCTTTGTTACCTAGTATTGCCTTATCTTAAGGCGGAGTGGTAGCTCTGAGGCTAGGGATCTGCACTGGCAATAGGAAGGTTGCCGGTTCGAATCCCATAAGTGCCAAACAGGGACTTTGCTCTGTTGGGCCCTTGAGCAAGGCCCTTAACCTGAAATTGCTGAGCGCTTTGAGTAGTGAGAAAAGCGCTATATAAATGCAAATAATTATTATCTTATTTTTATTTTTTTCTAAACTTTTCTTCATGTCGTAAAGCACTTTGAGCTCCATCATTTGTGTGAAAGCGTGCTACAGAAATAAATGTTGTTGTGGCAGTGTCAGGGACTGGGAGGCTAGACGGTGATGAAGGAAACAATTATTGCAAATTTAAAAGTAAAGACCCCATTCTGGGTGGAAAAGTGAAATCTGAAAATTCATTCAGATTTTCCAACATATAACCCAGAGCAGGACGCACAGTACAGAGATGTCCTTAACAAAAACCTGCTGCCAGAGCATTGTGGACCTCTGACTGCGCCAAAAGTTCACCTTCCAACGGGGCAGAGACACTAAAGACAAAGTGAAGACCCTACAGGAGCAGGGCCGGATTTAGACTTGATAAGGCCCTAAGCTATTTGAGACATGGGGCCCTTTATAAGTCCAGATATGCTGTAGTATATTTAAGTATATATGACAATTGCTCACTCGGACAATTTGTTTTGGGGGCCCCCAAGAAGGCGGGGGCCCTAAGCTATAGCTTGTGTAGCTTATACGTAAATCCTGCACTGCACAGGAGCGGCTTAGGGTCAACTCTGTGAATGTTCTTGATTGGCCCACCCATAGACGAGCAAACATCTCTGGGGCGACGTGTTCATTGATGGTCTCCACCACACCTGCCAGAGCCTGAGAGGATCTGCAGAGAAGGACGGCAGAAAGTCCCCCCAAATCCAGGTGTGTGAAGCTTGTCATATCAAACTCAAGAAGATGGCCGGCTGAAATGGCTGCCAAAGGGTTGGCTTCAACAAAGTACTCAGTAAAGGGTCTGAATACTCGTGTCAGTGTGAGATTTCCATTTTTTATTTTAATTAAAATTGCAATAAGTTCTAAAGTCCAGTTTACCCGTTGTTATTCAGGGGTATTGAGTGTTGCTTGATGAGGGGAAAAGTGAATTGAAATGATTTTAGCACAAGGCAGCACCACAACAAAATGCGAAAAGAGATGAGGGAGTCTGAAGACTTTCTGAAGGCTCTGTGCGTCAGACTCCATGAATTTTATAAATACCACACATTTTTTTCACAAGTAGGGTAATGTAAGTTCTAAATAAATATTTTCTTTGATTACATTTTTTTTTAAATTAACAATCTCTGCCTACAAATTAGTTCCTTGCGTCGGTTGACATTTTTCCTTTATCTTTCTTAGGCCTCATCGGCCTTCCCTGCAGCCATTCATCCCATTCCACTCGTCACACGTCGACTCACCTTTTATTTCTGACTTCCTTGGGCGAAGTCCTGCAGTGCTTTATAGTGTGCGTTATACTCTCCTGTCGATAGAAAATAAAGAACCATTATGACACGTGCACACATGGCTTTAACAGACACAGAAAGGTCACTCTGGGAGTATGAGGTACCGGACCCCCTGATAAGGGCTGTTTGGTCCGCATTGCCGGCAGTAAGTCGAGCCCGTTTCCATTGACAGTTGGACTCCGCCAGGGCTGCCCTTTGTCACCGATTCTGTTCATAACTTTTATGGACAGAATTTCTAGGTTGCAGCCAGGGTGTTGAAGGGGTCCGGTTTGGTGGACTCAGGATTAGGTCACTGCTTTTTGCAGATGATGTTGTCCTGTTTGCTTCATCAGGCCGTGATCTTCCGCTCTCTCTGGAGCGGTTTGCAGCTGAGTGTGAAGCGGCTGGGATGAGAATCAGCACCTCCAAATCCGAGACCATGGTCCTCAGCTGGAAAAGGGTGGAGTGCCCTCTCAGGGTCGGGGGAGAGATCCTGCCCCAAGTGGAGGAGTTCAAGTATCTCGGGGTCTTGTCCACGAGTGAGGGAAGAATGGAGCGTGAGATCGACAGGCGGATCGGTGCGGCGTCCGCAGTGAGGCGGGCTCTGCATCGGTCTGTCGTGGTGAAAAAGGAGCTGAGCCGTAAGGCAAAGCTCTCAATTTACCAGTCGATCTACGTTCCTACTCTCACCTATGGTAATGAGCTATGAGTAGTGACCGAAAGAACGAGATCGCGAATACAAGCGGCTGAAATGAGTTTCCTCCGCAGGGTGTCTGGACTTTCCCTTAAAGATAGGGTGAGAAGCTCAGTCATCCGGGAGGGGCTCAGAGTAGAGCCGCTGCTCCTCTGCATCGAGAGGAGTCAGATGAGGTGGCTCGGGCATCTGATCAGGATGCCTCCTGGACGCCTCCCTGATGAGGTGTTCCGGGCACGTCCAACCGGGAGGAGTCCCCGGGGAAGACCCAGGACACGCTGGAGGGACTATGTCTCCCGGCTGGCCTGGGAACGCCTTGGGATTCTCCCGGAAGAGCTGGAAGAAGTGGCCAGGGAGAGGGAAGTCTGGGCCTCTCTGCTTAAGCTGCTGCCCCCGCGACCCGACCCCGGATAAGCGGAAGAGGATGGATGGATGGATAGAAAGGTCACTCTGGCTGAGCTTCAGAGTACCTGTGTGGAAATGGGAGAAACTTCCAGAAGGCCAACCGTCCCTACGGCACTCCAATAATCTGCGCTTTATGACGGAGTGGTCAAGACGACACACTGGAAGTTTGCAAGATTTTCTAGTCTGGTGAAACTAAGATGGGACTGGCTGGCCGCATTTGTAAGCGTTGTGTGTGGAGGAAAGCGGGCAACGCTCGCCACATGTGCAATGCCACTCCAATGGTGAAACACAGTGGTGGCAGCGTCAGAGACTGGGAGGCTAGACAGGGTTGAAGGAAAGAATTACCGTATATACTCGTAGATAAGTTCTCCCGCGGATAAGTCGGGGCTTGATTTTACTGTCTGGTATTTTACTGCGGTGGGCTGGCGCCCTGCCCGGGGTTTGTTTCCTGCCTTGCACCCTGTGTTGGCTGGGATTGGCTCCAGCAGACCCCCGTGACCCTGTAGTTAGGATATAGCGGGTTGGATAATGGATGGATGGATTTCTGGTATTTTATAATGTCGGTCGTATAAGTCGAATGCAGAAAACTCACGCTATTGGTCCAAGGGATTATGATATGCTAATGCCCACCTGAGAGAGCAACCACGGAGCACACAGTCTTTTTTTTTCTATGTATTGTGCCTACGTGACCACACGGTAATACCCGAACTATTCCAAAGTGACGTTTGCACTGATTTGTGTTTTTTGTGTCTCACACTTTATACACCTTTATCGTAAGAACATCCCTTATCTACGATGGAATGTTCGATCAGAAGAAAATATGAAGCTGGTTTTAAATTAAACGTCGTTGAAGTGGCGAAAGAAATTGGTAACTGCGCTGCTGCAACAAAATTCGATGTGTCTGAGAAACTGATGCGACATTAGGGCCCTGTAGGTAACTATGCTCCTCCCGCACTAACTTTAAGGTTAGTATTTGTGGTTGGGATAGGCCAGTTTAATAATTTAAAATCCAAAAATTAAGTAACTGGGGCGGTTGCGTCACGATAATAGAAAAGAACCAAAAAAAAATAATTTACGTGTCACATTTTTTAACAGGCGTATAAGTTGGGGTCTGATTTTATGGTAGATTTTTTCGGGTTTCAAGACCTGACTTATACGTGAATATACAGTATACTGTATTACAAATTTAAAAGGAGAGACCGAGACCCCATTCTGGGTGGAAAGCTGAAATCTGAAAATTCATTGTTGCCAGTTCAGATTTTTCACTAGCCAACGTATAACCCAGAATGGGACTCAAAGTACAGAGATACCCTTAATGAACACCTGCTCCCAGAGCACTTTGGACCTCTGACTGTGCCTAAAGTTCACCTTCCAACAGGACAATGACACTAAACACAAAGTGAAGACCACACAGGAGTGGCTTAGGGTTGACTCTGTGAATGTCCTTGATTGGCCCAGCCACAGGTTGTGACTTTAACTCAGAGTGAACATCTTTGGGGAGACGTCTTCATTGATGGTCTCCATCCCTCCTGCCATTCCAAAGGTGAAACATGATGGCGGCAGCGTCAGGGACTGGGAGGCTACACAGGGTTGAAGGAAAGAATTATTGCAAATTTAAAAGTAGAGACCCCATTCTGCGTGGAAAATGAGAGTATGAAGTATGGAAAGAAATGAGAGCATGGACAGGTGCAGTCTGGCACATTCATGAACGTACTGCCATCCCAGAAAAGTCGCACAGCAGTCATTCGTATACAGACGTGGACAAATGGGTTGGTCCCCTTTCTGTCTCCCCCTCCTGAGAAGTGATGACGTGAAAAGCCATTGCCCCCTGTGTACCCGCATGCCCTTAATATGTCATTGAGTAAAGCAAAGCAAGTGTGACAGGAGATCAAGTGTGGCTTATTCTGCAAAGAGATTCTAAAATGGCCTGGGCACATTCATTGGGACCCCTGGAAAGGATCCTAGAGAATTAGAATTAAGGGACATTTCAAACCAGCTGTTTTCTTGAATTCGTATCTCACGCGTGTCTCCAATCGTGCAATCAGTCATTTCGCCGATTTAAATGGAGAAAAGTCGTCACTCTGCTGTATGGTGTCATTGTGTGTCCCACACTGAATGTGGAGCAGAGAAAGCAAAGGAGAGACTTGTGTATGGAGATCAGACAAAAATGACAGACAAGCGTGTGAAAGGCAAAGACTAGAAGACCACCAACTCCAAGCAGTGTGATGTTCCCATCACGATAACTGCAGATATTGCAAAGAAGTTGAAGGTTCATGCTGTGTTCACTGATGACCTTGTTCCTCTGAAAATTTTCCTAGAAGTTTGCTGTGCAACCCTTTTGTTTTCCCCAGGCGCTCCAATTTGTGCCCTACGATTGGCACTCTCTCAGTGCAAGGACCCATATTTTATTTCCTTATTACTAGTTTGTGGATGTTTGCTGTATTCTATTTATGGTATTCGTTCTGTCTGCGTCTTGGTGGCATAGTGGTTGGCACTGCTGCCTTACAGCTCAGTTCAGCAATGATCAGTTCAGAATTGTTGTCCGACTTTTCCATAGCCTTCAAGGACACTTAATCCACCCAGAATCCTTCTCCATTGATTTCAATGCCTTTTGCAGAGTCTGGAGAAGTTTCAGTGATTTTGCCTAACTCTGGGCGAAGCGAATTCAGCAAGGTGTTTCTTAACCTTTGTGCTTTAAGGACACATTATTTTTTCCTTTTTAAGGTCACTGACTTAATGACTGAAAGTAATTTCGTTGTGTTACACAATGACAATAAAGTGCTTGAACTTGAACTGACACTCCACATACTGCATTCCAAGAGCCATGGGGTTGAAATGACAGTGAGTAGAAGAAATGAGTGTGGTTAGAGAGAGGTACCACCGTTTGGTGGATGGGGTGGGAGGAGGTGGATTCAGCAGCTAAAATGGCTTTTTTTTTGTTTTTCTTCATCGATGGCCAAGTTGGCAATGATTTTACAGTAGGCATGTATGAAAGTTCTGCGCATAGCTGCTACATCTCTGCAATGTCTTGTTGGTTTTTGCAAAACATCATGGGGCGCTTGGAAAAAAAAATAGGTTCACCACTGGGTAACTTTTCAGAGCCACCACTCCGCCCTGAAAGAGTTCATTATATACTGGGCAGAGTGGTAGCTCTGAGGCTAAAGATCTGCGCCAGTATCCGGGAGGTTGTCGGCTTGAATCCCCGTTGTGGTGGATAGCCAGGGTGTCTTAACAATGAAACGACCAGGGTGGAGACCTTGTCCAGAACATTATCTCCCTTGGAACGCTAGAGGACTTGCACAAGTTTGGAGCAGAGAAGCTCAACCCTCAGGGGGCATCTGGATGTTTGCTGAGCCCTGTTTGCCAGCACTTCCACCACACCCGGAAGTGCTGCCAGATGAAGTTCATTGGACACCTGCTTCCTGGAGGTGTCCTATAAAAGGGGCCAGCCGCCACTACTCAGGGGCCAGAGTCGGGAGGAAGAAGGACGAAGCTTGTGAGGAGGAGTGGAGGCAGAAGGACTGGCAAAGGGAAGGAAAGAAAAGGACTGTGAACCGTGTATTTTGGGCTGTACTGGTGCTGTGCTGTGGGGAACAAGAAAACTGAAATAGAAGTGTGTTGTGTGCTGCACTTGTGTCATTGCTGCCAAAGGGGATCCTACTACCCTGATGGGCCCTTGAGTAAGTGTTGGGAGTTGTACAATGGCTGACCCTGCACGCTGACCCACAAGGGGTATACGAGAACTTAACAAATTCCTAATAAAAGAAATTGCATAAGGCAAATAAAGAACAAAAAAACAGACATATATACAGTATATGACAATAACGTACAAACTTGTAAGTGATATATGTGTAAGGTATCCCTAAGAATTAATCAAATGTATGATTAAGTGAATCATTCCACTTAAACAGGTAGTTCAAAAGAATCAATTCAGTAAGTTGAACCAAAATGCCCACCACTTGTGTGAAACAAATAGATGAGCAGCCTGACGGAGTGCAACAGACATGCGCAGACTACTGAATCCTTAACAGTAACCCGGTTAAGGGTTTACATGGCCACATAATCAGATTATTCACAGAGACGTCTGCCTCTGCTAATCAGGTTTCTCAGAGGCCAGTGTTTACATGGCATTTTAGAAATCAGACTTCTGTGAATAGTCGAGATACTGAAGCGTATATAAACACACTAAGTGATCAGGGGCACTGGGAGAATGAAGATTGTTTAAGCACATTATTGTTTTCTGAGAGCTTCTACCCAAATCCTTCAAAGGGTACCAGACAGTCCAACAAGATGCAGTGCTCATGTTGACATTTAATCATTGTCTCTCAAACACGGTCAATGGAAAACATTCAATTAATCGTAAGAGAAGAACTTACTTAAATTGTTTGATTCCGCACTTGAAGATCCTTGAGGGAAGCCAAGCAAAGAAGGTAACTGCAAAGAAGAGAAGAAATTAGGTTTGAGAGAATACAATACTGTCACATGCGTGCGCTTCAGGAACAACTTATAGGCTTAGTTGATGACAATATTACCCCGGGCTACCGTGCAACAATGGCATCTCTTCTTCTTTCCCCTCTGTAGAAAGGAAGGCTGATGTGCCACCATCCATGATGTCACTACTGGGTATCACCCAACTGTACCTGCAACTTCTTCCCAGAAACCATTGTATCCGGAGCAACTGCCGCCTTGGGGCAGACTCGATCTCCACATGGGACTACTGTAGTCTCCATTTAAGCGCTTACCGTTACCACTCGTTTTTCTTCTGCTCATTTAGCACACCCTTCAATATACGGGGTTTTGCCTTCAGGTGCCCCAGACCCTTTATGAGCTTCTTTTATGTTTTCTCTTACACTACATAAGAACATACAGAAGAAATTTGACAAACGAGAGGAGACCATTCAGTCCATCAAGCCCATTTCTTTAGTTAATAGCTCAGCTGTCCCAATAAATTACTTACTAATGGTAAGCATTGAATTTGCCTTTTTAAATCTTTTATTTTTTAATGACTGTTTCGCACAGTCAAAATGACGTTTTCACCATAATATGTTTGTGACATAGTAGCAGAATGTTAAGTGTTACCGCCTTTGCTGATCCAGTGCCCAGAATTCAAATCTGGCACTCTGTTATTGTCCATGTGGGGTAAACACATTCTCCCTTTGCCTCTGTGACATTACCCGAGATGTGCGGGCTAACTGACTTAGCAATTCTAAATTGGCCCAGTGTGGGTGTTCATGAGAGCGAGCATTTAATGGACTTGTGACGTTGTCCAGGGTGGCACCTGATGCTGCCAGGATAGGCTCTGGCCCCATGCTGAGCTAATTTAACACTCACCACATCTTTAGGGCAAATTTGTCCTGAATGAGAACATTAGAACTATCTGGAAGAGAACAGGCCAACAAAGCTCGCCAGTCCTATCCACTTAATTCTTCTAAAATAACATCAAGTTGAGTTTTGAAAGTCCCTAAAGTCTTACTGTCTACCACACTACTTGGTAGCTTATTCCAAGTGTCTATCGTTCTTTGTGTAAAGAAAAACTTCCTAATGTTTGTGCGAAATTTACCCTTAACAAGTTTCCAACTGTGTCCCCGTGTTTTTGATGAACTCATTTTAAAATAACAGTCTCGATCCACTGGACTAATTCCCTTCATGACTTTAAACACTTCTTTTAGGTCTTCTTTTGCTTAAACTGTAAAGGCTCAGCTCTTTGAATCTTTCCTCATAATTCATCCCCTGTAGCCCTGGACTCAGCCTAGTCGCTCTTCTCTGGACCTTTTCTAGTGCTGCTATGTCCTTTTTATATCCTGGAGACCAAAACTGCACACATGACTCCAGATGAGGCCTCACCAGTGTGTTATAAAGACTGAGCAGAACCTCCTGTGACTTGTACTCCACACATCAAGGCGCTATATAACCTGACATTCTGTTAGCCTTCTTAATGGCTTCTGAACACTGTCTGGAATTTGGCTGTGTCGAGTTCACTATGACTCCAAAATCCTTCTCATAAGGTGTACTCTTGATTTTCTGACCGCCCATTGTGTATTCAAACTTTACATTTTTACTTCCTATGTGTAATACTTCACATTTACTGACATTAAATTTCATCTGCCACAAATCTGCCTAAGCCTGTCTGCTATCCAAGTCCTTCTGTAATAATATCATGGATTCCAAATTTTCTGCTAATCCACCTATCTTGGTATCATCTGCAAACTTATCAGCTTGTCACTTATATTCCTATCTAAATCATGTATACAGTGGAACCTCGGGTCACGACTGTAATTCGTTCAAAACTCTGGTCGCAACCCGATTTGGTCGTGACTCGAAGTAATTTCCCCCATAGGATTGTATGTAAATACAATTAATCCATTCTGGACCGAACGAACTGTATGTAAATATATTTCTTTAAAGATTTTTAAGCACAAAAATAGTTAATTATACCATAGAATGCACAGTGTAATAGTAAACGAAATGTAAAAACATTGAATAACACTGAGAAAACCTTGAACAGAGAATGCTCGAATCAGTCTCTTTAAAAACAAGCCCGGTGCATTCTTTCACTGCCTTCTTGGCCTTACGTGGCCAGCCCTCTCTCTCTCGCTCGCTCGTGCTCTCTCTTGCTCTCTCTCTCTCTCTCTCTCTCGCTCGCTCGTGCTCTCTATTGCTCTCTCTCTCTCTCTCTCTCTCTCTCTCTCTCGCTCGCTCGTGCTCTCTCTCTCTCTCTCACTCTCTCTCTCGCTCGCTTGCTGCACAGGGAATGCACAGGGAGAGACTGAACACGTGTGGAAATCATCGGCGCGTACGAACCGGAAGGGAAACTGGCTTGTTCGTCACCCGAGTGTGTGGTCGTGAACAGATGCAACAGTTTGGCAAACTTTTTGGTCTTAACCTGATTTGTACATGGTCCGAGACGTTCGTGAACTGAGGTTCCACTGTATCTATTAATAATAGCAGCGGCCCCAGCACTGACCCATGATGGACACCACTCTTAACATCGGCCAGTTCTGACGAGGTTCCTCACACCATCACCCTCTGCTTCCTGTGTCTGAGCCAATTCTGCACCGATCTAAAAACATCACCCTGAACTCCCACTTCTTTTAGTTTGATGCTCACCCTCTCATGTGGCACCTTATCAAATGCTTTCTGAAAGTCAAGATAAGTAATATCATAAGCTCCACTTTGATTGTATCCTTTTGTTGCCTCCTCATAAAATTCCATCATGTTAGTAAAACACAACCTCTTCTTCTGACCCCACACTGACTGTTCCTATTAACTCCTGTCCTTGGCAGGTGTTGCTCAATCTTATCCTTAATAATTCCTTCCATTAATTTTCCTGTGATGCACGTTAAGAGTGTATTTGAAATCAGTGAGAGCCGCTTAAATTTCACCTGTTTAGTTTTATACTTTGAGTTTACCAACATTTCTTCAAACTTAAAAAAAAAAAAAATCCACAGTTTGTACAACTTCTAAAAAATATTTACCTTGCTATGTCTTTCGGGTCAGTTTTGACCCACCATGGATTTTAATGGATTTTCCACCATATGTAGCGTATGTAGCTGAGTTTGTTGAGGGTTCCCAAATAGTCCAAATGCAGTTATCAGAAATGAATTCCAGGAGTTAGTATGACTCGTTGTACAGAAAGACGGCACAGTTCAAGTTTCTTCATTTTAAAAATTTTAGTGACATTCAAAGCAAACCATTCACACAAAAAATAAGAAAAAAAAATGATATTAAATACAATAAAAGGAAAGGGGGAAACATCTTGTCTAAGTTATTCTGCCTGAGGCTTAGGTATCTGGGTTACATTTCTTAAGGTTTCTATGTGTTATCTCATTCAGTGTACATACGTGTGTATGGTCAGAGAACTGTATGCCCTTAGGGCCGATCAGACTGGCAGTTCATGTTTCTCTCTAGCTGTCTAACTTTAACCTCCTTAATGCTAAACCTGAGCATAACTCAGGCTGTAAAAACTGTGCTAAAAGCGTCACTTCCGAGTGCCACTCAGGCAACTGTATAGAACGTCCTGCATAAGACCCGAGGATTACTTGGGCTGTAAAAGTGCCAATAGCGCTAGTACTGAACATTACTTGGGCAACGGTGTAGACGCGTCTTCTCTTAGTCACATAATGATGTCTCATGAAAAACGCCTCTCATCAGCAGTGAAGATGAAATTGAAATGGTCAGTGATTTGGGGAATCTGACGGTGACACAGGCGTCACTTACACATGTGCAGTGTGCTGTTCATATAATTATTATTATTCAAAAGTATTATTATTTGTATCATTATACTTTCTCCCCTTGTCTGCGTGGGTTTCCTCCAGGTCCTCCACAGTCCAAAGATATGCAAGTTAGGTGCATTGGCGATCCTAAATTGTCCCTAGTGTGCGTGCCGTGTGGTGGGCTGGTGCCCTGCCCGGTGTTTGTTTCCTGCCTTACTCCCTGTGTTGGCTGGGATTGGCTCCAGCAGACCCCCGTGACCCTGTAGATAGGATATAGCGGGTTGGATAATGGATGGATGGATTATACTTTCTACACTTTTACTGTTTTGCACGTTTTACAGTACAAACATGAAATTTAATAAAAATGTCATTTTTCCAGCCAAAAAATGCAACGATTTTGGAATGGAATGCTAAGAAGGTTAATCTAGATGCTATTCTGTTGTTACACAGAGCTAACATTAAGAACATTCCATTGTTTTCTGGCTTGTAGGGGGTTAAACTGTATCTCACATTATCATCATTTAAGCTACATTATAATTAAATTTAAACTAACCAAAAAGTTAAGATAAATTTAACATTAATGTCATTCAGATCAGACATAAAACCAAAGTCCTGACTCTCAGTGATCATCCTTTTAAAGAGTAGGGTGTATCCCAATGTCCTCACTAAACTGCCCATCATGGCCTAGTCGTTCTGGACCCTAATCATCCCCGGTCTCTGATTGGCTCTCTCTAACCACCTAGCAGATCATGTGTGGTGAGTGTACTGGTGCAAAAATGGCTGCCGTCACATCTCCCAGGTGGATGCTGCACATTGGTGGTGGTTGAAGTGGCTCGCCATTCTCTGCGTAAAGTGCTTTGAGTAGTGAGAAAAGGGCTATACACTGTACATGTGAAGAATTATTATTATTATTATTATTATTAACTGAAAAGATTTGGCTCTTACAGGGTAGTTTATCTGCTCATAACCCATAAAAACATCGTAAATGTCATCTGTTCTAAAAGTTAAGGTCCCGCTACATTAGACGACTTTTCCAGTGATTTTCAGTTGTATGTAATGTTAGCGAGTCGGTGACAGGCAGCGGCACTGAGTAACTACTTGAAGACATTATGAGGGTTATGTGTCGTTTGCTAATAGCTGGAAGACTTACAGCCTACTTAGTCTTTATTGTACAGGGTGGGCCATTTTAATAGATACACCTTAATAAAATGGGAATGGTTGGTGATATTAACTTCCTGTTTGTGGCACATTAGTATATGTGAGGGGGGAAACTTTTCAAGATGGCTGGTGACCATGGTGGCCATTTTGAAGTCGGCCATTTTGGATCCAACTTTTGTTTTTTCAATAGGAAGAGGGTCATGTGACACATCAAACCTATTGGGAATTTCACAAGAAAAACAATGGTGTGCTTGGTTTTAACGTAACTTTATTCTTTCATGAGTTATTTACAAGTTTCTGACCACTTATAAAATGTGTTCAATGTGCTGCCCATTGTGTTGGATTGTCAATGCAACCCTCTTCTCCCACTCTTCACACACTGATAGCAACACCGCAGGAGAAATGCTAGCACAGGCTTCCAGTATCCGTAGTTTCAGGTGCTGCACATCTCGTATCTTCACAGCATAGACAATTGCCTTCAGATGACCCCAAAGATAAAAGTCTAAGGGGGTCAGATCGGGAGACCTTGGGGGCCATTCAACTGGCCCACGACGACCAATCCACTTTCCAGGAAACTGTTCATCTAGGAATGCTCGGACCTGACACCCATAATGTGGTGGTGCACCATCTTGCTGGAAAAACTCAGGGAACGTGCCAGCTTCAGTGCATAAAGAGGGAAACACATCATCATGTAGCAATTTCGCATATCCAGTGGCCTTGAGGTTTCCATTGATGAAGAATGGCCCCACTATCTTTGTACCCCATATACCACACCATACCATCAATTTTTTGTTCCAACAGTCTTGGAGGGATCTATCCAATGTGGGTTAGTGTCAGACCAATAGCGGTGGTTTTGTTTGTTAACACAAACACAATGGGCAGCACATTGAACACATTTTATAAGTGGTCAGAAACTTGTAAATAACTCATGAAAGAATCAAGTTACGTTAAAACCAAGCACACCATTGTTTTTCTTGTGAAATTCCCAATAAGTCTGATGTGTCACATGACCCTCTTCCTATTGAAAAAACAAAAGTTGGATCCAAAATGGCCAACTTCAAAATGGCCACCATGGTCACCACCCATCTTGAAAAGTTTCCCCCCTCACATATACTAATGTGCCACAAACAGGAAGTTAATGTCACCAACCATTCCCATTTTATTAAGGTGTATCCATATAAATGGCCCACCCTGTACTGTATATAGCGTGTCACTCATGCGTGTCAGAGGACCCCCTCATGAGCTCAGCTGAGGTGTTTAATAACCTGCTGAGACTACAGGGGGCACTATCAAGTCAAGTCAAGTCAATCTGGGGAGCATGTGCTGGTACAGCGTGTTGCAGCACCCACTACACGACGAAACAACTCGGGATCATGTTTGACATACCCCCCCTCCCCACCAAGGGAGACACGCGGTCCAGTCCCACCCTCCGGAAATGACCCTCTATCTGCTGCAGCCAGGTGTTACGTGGGTGACCCCTTGGCCTGGTCCAGTCACTCAGCTCTTCAACAATGAGGATTCTGTGAGCAGGATCACCCTCTGGGAATCGCGCCACATGGCCGTAGTGCCATAACTGACGCTCCCTCACAATGCAGGTCATGTGCCTCATTCGGGGCTCCATGAGCAACACAAAGTCAAACCAGCGGCACCCATGGACTCTCCGAAGAGACACAGTACTGAAGGAGTCCAGTCTTCGTCTCAGGTCACTGGATAGCATGCATGTCTCACAGCCATATAGCAAGACAGGAAACATCAGGACTCTAAAGACTTGGACCTTCGTCCTTTTCCAGAATATTAGGAGTGCCACACACCCCTTCCCAGTGACCTCATGACCCCCCATGCTCTCCCAATCCATCTACTGACTTCACAGGAAGAGTCACCAGAGACATGAATGTCACTGCTGAGGTAATTAAACCTTTTGACAAGGCCGACACTCTCTCTGCAGACAGACATACTGCTGGTGGCTGTGCCCAAGAAGTCATTACAAGTCAAGTCAAGTCAAGTTGGGGAGCATGCACTGGTACAGTGCATTGCCACATCCACTATATGACGAAACAACTCGGGATCCTTGCAGCTTGCAACCTCCCAGGCAGACACGCAGTCCAGTCCCATCATCTGGAAATGACCCTCTATCTGCCACAGCCAGGTGTTATGTGGGCGACCCCTTGGCCTAGTCCAGCCACTCCGGTCCCTAGCAATGAGGATCTTACAAGCCGGGTCACCCTCGGGGAAACGCGCCACATGGCTGTAGTGCCATAACTGACACTCCCTCACAATGCAGGTCATGTGCCGCATTCGGGACTCCATGAGCAACACAAAGTCAAACCAACGGGACCCAAGGATTTTCCGGAGAGACACAGCACTGAAGGACTCCTGTCTTTGTCTCAAGTCACTGGATAGCGTCCATGTCTCACAACCATATAGCAGGACAGGAAGCACCAGGACTCTAAAGACTTGGTAACTCGCTAACACTTTTTTTTACATTACCGTGAGGGTAATGGTCACCACCCATTCCAGTTCAGCCGCCATAAAAACCTGGGTCCTCCCAGAGGGAGGTGTCATTATTGGATGTCGGACTGAACTCTCTTAGCACTGTGACCCTGGCTAACCAGCTCAACAATTTCATTTTGTTTAACTTTAATACCCCGCATATAACAGGAAGCACACGCCAAAGAGCGTTTCTTTTTGTTTTGCCTTTTCTGTCTGGGACAATAAACGGGATGACCCGGTTGGTGCCCCACATTTTCTAGCATAGTGGAGCTGTCGTTCCTGCACCTGGTCATAAGGGTAATTCACCGGGTGTATCATAACAAGGTGCTTGTGCTTATCCCTAAACCTCATTGCTACTCAGACTGTGCTGTGCATTGAGTTCTGCGGAGGTCGTTTTTATTTCTTTATTTTTTGTTTTTGATTATGGGTTCAAAGCTGAAGATCAAATGTTCGAAGGGTCATTTAATTTTCTGGGTTAGCAGCAATCGGACACGAGGCAAATAAGCAGCCCTGCATAGTCCCACCAGCCTGCCGTAGGGGGCCGTCGTCCACACTCACATCAGTTCAGTTCCGACTCTCATCTCATCCTGACAACTCAACCTTGAACTCTGGAAGAAACCCAACATCCCTGGAGAAAAGTCGCCCGATTCGGCACCAGAGTAGGAACCATCCGCTTTGGCTGACGCTTGTCACGTACAGAATGTTTTGTATTAAAATGCATATGTGACACCATTTTGCTAATTTTGTATTCAACATAGTTGAGGTCTGAAAGTTCAAACTGTTTAAAAAAATACATTTGAAAGTCACATTTCAAAGGAGTAGGGTGCCCAGGAGTTATTTAACTCTTCTTCTTGCAGCAGTCCTGCATATAAAGTAGCAGTGGGTGAAACGTTTCATCTGAAAAATTGCCATTTTCAACAGACGTATTCTTTTGACTGTGGCCGGAAAACAAAACAGCTCCTTTGTTCCCAGAAGATTCTCTTGGGAAAGGTTTTCCATATCAAAGTAAAGGGACTCGTAAAACGGCAGTGCTGCTCTCTGCCTCCCTTTACTGTTTCTCTTAGAATCTAAGCCAGTCTGTTAGAGAATAAAATGAATCGAACTTGAAACTCCTGTGGGGAGCTTCCTCGATTCCATGTCATTGGAGATGCCAGGTCAGAAAATACTCAGAGACGCGGGGGGTTGTAGTCATGAATCTGTCCTTTTGTTTGTACTGTAGACAGTTCATTAAATCAATGTGTGTTTATTTCAGTCTTCAAGAGTTTCACCTGCTGTTTGCTCTGACATTACGCTTTCTGAAGTCCTCGGCAAATCTCAGAGAGCCATCACTCTTATACCAGAAACGTTTTACACTTTCTAGGTGCTCAAGTCTTCAACTGAAGCTGTCTGTGACATTTTGGAACATACAGTAGCTGTATGGCGATGAAGCACCAGCTCTTGGGTAATGGCGGGTGGGCAATAGCAGTGAAGAATACATACATTCTTATTTTGTGTATTTGTTTTAAACCTAGCATTTTTTTCATTTCTTCTGAAATATGTGATATACAGGGTGGTCCAGATCTAATTATGCAGATCCAGATCGTCTGGATGACTTTGATTTATGCGGGGACGATTCCAGTTTGGTGCAAAGATGATTCTTCATGTCGCACACTTCTCGATGGTCTGGGATTTTTCGGGTGATTTTCTATGTAATAAACTTAATAAGTTATAGCATAATGAAAATTGCATAATTAGATCTGGACCACCCTATAGTGCCCTTCGTAATGTTTGGGACATTGACATATTTATCCTTGAATTACCCTCCTCTGCTCCATACTTTAACATTATTATTATTTTTATTACAAGTCATGGAAGGTTCTTCTCAAGTTTTATAACACACTGGTGAGGCCTCATCTGGAGTCCTGGGTGCAGTTTTGGTATCCAGGATACAAAAAGGACATAACAGCACTAGAAAAAGTCCAGAGAAGAGCAGCAGGGGGTTAGTTAGGAGGAAAGATTAAAAGAGCTGAGCCTTTACAGTTTAGGTAAAAGGAGATTAAGAGGAGACCTGACTGAAATGTTAAACATTATGAAGGGAATGAGTCCAGTGGATCGAGACAGTGACTTTAAAATGAGTTCGTCAAGAACACGGGGACACAGTTGTAAACTTGTTGTGGGCAAATTACGAACAGACATTAGGGAGTTTCTCTTTACACAGAGAATCACAGACACTTGGAATAAGCGACCAAGTAGTGTGGTAGACAGTAAGACGTTAGGGACTTTCAAAACTCGACTTGATGTTTTTATGGAAGAAATAAGTGGATAGGACTGGCGAGCTTTGTTGGGCTGAATGGCCTGTTCTCGTCCAGAGTGTTCTAATGATCTAAATACAAATCATACAATTCAGACTTTGTGATTGAAGTAGACATTGCAGACTTTCATTTAAGGGGATTTGCAGACATTTTGGTCACACAACACTTTTTCTACACAGTCCCCCCATTTCAGGCCACCATAATGTTTGGACACAACAATGGCAGATCTATTAAAGCTGTTGTCATATTTAGTTCTTTGGTGCTTATCCCTCACATGCAATGACTACTTCAATTCTGCAATTCACAGACATCACCATGTGCTGAGGGTCTTCTCTGGTGATGCTCTGCCGAGCCTTTAATGCAGTCATCTTCAGCTCCTGCTTGTTTTGGGGGGCTTGTCCCCTTAAGTTTTCTCTTCAGCATATGGAAGGCCTGCTCAGTTAGATTTAAATTGGGTGGCTGGCTTGGCCATTCAAGAATTTGTTAGCTTTGATAAACTCCTGTGTTTCCTCAGCAGTCTGTTTGGCTCATCATCTTGTTGTAGGATGAAGCGCCGTCCAATGAGTTTGGAGATACAGTATCTACTGGGACTCGAGCAGATCAGATGTTTTCTCTCCACCTCAGAATTCATTGTGCCGTCAGCAGTTTCATCATCAATGAAGAGAAGTGTGCCAGGACCTGTGGCTGCCTTACATACCCAAGCCATAACACCCCCAGCACCGCCATGTTTAACAGGTGAAGTGGTCTGCTTTGGACCTTGTGCAGTTCCTTGTCATCTCCACACTTTGGTCTTGTCATCACTTTGATGAGATTCATCTTTGTCTCATCTGTCCACAAGACTTTTACCCAGAATTCTGCAGGCTCCTTTTAGTCCTTTTCCAAAAACTGTAATCTGGCCATCCTGTTTTTGTGGTTTTCATCTTGCAGGTTGTCCTCTGTGTTTCTGTAAATGAAGTCTTCTGCTGATAGTCGTCTCTGACACGTCCGCACCTGCCCCCTGTAGACTGTTTCTGATCTGTCAGACAGGTGTTTGGGGCTTTTTCTTGACCTCAGTGAGGATTCTTCTGTCATCAGCAGTGGAGGTCTCCCTTGGCCCACCAGTCCCGTTGTGATCACTGAGCCCACCAGTGTGTTCTTTCTTCTTCATGATATTCCAGACAGTTGATTTTGGTCATCCTAATGTTTTGCCTATGTCTCCAATGGTTTTATTTTTGTATGTCAGCTTCATTATGGCTTCTTTGCCTGGCACAGCTCTTGTCCTCATCTTGATCAATGGCAACTGTAGACTCTGAACTGGGGGTGGGGGGCATGAATAAAAAGTGTTGTGTGACCTGAAATGTCTGCAAATTCCCATAAATGAAAGTCAGCAATGTGCACGTTAGTCAATATGTCTGAATCGTTTGAATGGTAATTTTAAACTGTGGAGCAGTGAGGTCAGTCCTGCTCCTGCTGGGTAGATTGCAAAGATGGCACATCAGCTGTACTCTTGAATGCCTTGCTGTTAGATGGCGCTGTTATGCAGTGCAGTCCAGCATGCAGTGATCTGTTGATTGTAAGTGAGAAGACAGACCTCCTTGTCTCTTAGGTCTCTTGGGTGTTTTCCTTCAATAAACTCATCCCACAAACAACGTCCCAAGTCCAGATCTCAGGTTTGAGACTGATCTTGCTTGTCCTTTGCCTGTGCAGTTACGGCTCACCTGTGGTCAGTGGCAACTCAATCTGACACACATTTTCCCAACTCCATGATCCCAAAGCTCATCCAGCATCCATGCAACTCCTCAGAAGAGCCAAGCAAGTCAGTTTAGGTCTTTGTGGCACTAGACGCTTTTCTAAATTGGAACTGTAGGTCTTCTTGTCCAGTTCCTGACACCAATGTAGTGCTGGCGTCGAGTGCCACAATGACTCCTTTGGCTCTTTATGCAGATCTTTTAGGTGGCTCTCTATACTTTTAAGGAACCTTCACTGTTGCTACACTCGATGGAATTCTCTTTGCAACTTTGCAGGTGTGACATTTTTATAGGTGCCCCTTGCCCAGAATTCTCATATTATGGATGGCACATCATGAGATGAGGCGTCTTGTCAGCGTTGATACAATTTTTCAAATGAATACATTTGTCTCTGACACAATACATTTAAATTCTCTTGCATTCTTTAATAATGAAACCTGCTGTAAAACAAGTCAGAATGAAAATACCACACGTGCCTCATGAAATAATTTTGTACTTATTTTAGTCTTCAGGAGTTTCCTACTCTCTTACAATTGAATCACCTGAGGCCTTGTGTATAAAATCTTGCTTAGACTCCATTCTAAAATTCTACTTACACTAGAAAGGCAAAAACAGCACACACACACACACACATAAAAAAAAATCTAATTTATTAAACCTCATGTATACCAGGGGGCTTATTTCTAAAATCTGTATACTTACATTTCGAGCCTCTTTTTGTATGTATAAAGTTTTACAAATAATTTATTACTTTCTGTGCAAATGTCAGGCTTTATAAAATACGTATAAGACTGATTAGCATGCTCCATATATGGATGTTTCAGGGCGGCGTTCAAGGCGCTTTCAGGTATGTATATTAAAAGGGTGTTTATGATTTTTAAATGGTAAATTGCATAGAATTGTGCATACACCAGGTTTTAAATGTATTTTTTTTTGCTGTGCATATTTTTCTGCTTTTTTTTTTGCCATTTGCATATTTTTGTGCCTGATTCCATGCAAAGTTTCATAAATGAGGTCCAAGGTCTTACACTAAGCTCCTTTGTAAATTTCAAATCATCTTAAAATGATGTGTCCATGCGTTCACTTTTAGCCACTCCCCATCACCTCCCACCAGTAAGCATGAATGGCTTAAGAAACGCCCTTTTTGAATATTCATGATCTAATCACCATAGCAATGCTCCTGAGTGACACCTTTACTTTCAAACCAAGGGAGGAGGCAGAAAACAAAACGCCAGTGAACGTGAACTGAAGGTATTACTGAAATTTGGGGGAGATGAGTTTGAGTGGCGCTGGAGGTCTGCAAAAACAGGTGCATTACGTTACTAAAATATGTCCCAAACAAAGGGTTTCCTCAATTTGTAATGTAAAAAAGTTACTCAACGAATTAAGCACACGCAGTGCCAGTGCAAGGTTATTTTGCACCCTAGGCCAAGCTTATTAGTGTGCCAACTGACTGTTCAGTAGCTAACCCACCACTTGTGACCTGCACCCTAGACAAATGCCTAATTCACCTTAATGCTGGTGCCGGCCCTGGGTGCACGGTGACACAGAATTAGCGCTGCTGCCTCGTAGTAAGAAGTTCGTGAGTCACGTCTCAGGTGCTTACTGCGTGGAGTTTACAGGTGGATCTACATGGGTTTGATCCAATCTCCTCCCACAAGGCAAAGACATGCAGGTTAGGAGAACTGGTCGTGCTAAATTGCCCCCTGGTGTTCGTGCGTGTGTGTGTGTTTATCCTGCAATAGGCTGGTTTCCAGTTCTTGGAACTAAAGACTTAAATGGTTAAAAAAATCTGAAAGTGCCTTGTTTAGAAAACTGTCTTCTTAGCAGAAGAACTGTAGCTGTAAGTTGAACAATGGTTCAAGGTCACACACACACACACAGCTTCAAATGGCTCTGATAAAACAAGCAGGCTGTAAATTTCATACACAGACTTCACACTGACAACTAAAGTGAGGTGCTGCAAAGGTTTACGGGCCCTGTATGTGGGCCCAATTAAACCAATTAGAATTAAGGAGACAATGTGTGCGGCATGTGATTTTTGTGATTTAACAAACCAATGAAGTATTATCAAGGTGCCTTATTTTTGTAGCTGATAAGATGTATTCTTTCATTTCATATAATGGAGATATGCAAATCTGTTAATGTGAGCTGAGTGGGTATAAATCAGACGCTGTTTCTTTGTTCGAGGAATCCCTTCTGTTCATCGGTTAACGGCAGGGATCTCCCTTTTAATGAAAAGAAATAAAGTGCATAAAGGATGAGCTTCCTCCTGCCTGGTTCATTTAATTGTCTGATAGACAGAAGGGGATCCTTTTCTACCACACCATCCATGGGTTATTCCTGTCTGAACCCACTGCTTACCCACCTGCCCTGTAGCAGCAGGTTTAAAGGATGTATGGATCAACAAATACTTTAATCTGTCCTGGCCAAAGCAACTTTCATTTAAGTGTCGTCAGTTCTTTAAACAAACAGATAAATTCTCTTCACAATTTCAGTTATGAATTTGTTCAGATTTAGCTTGAATGAGGTTGTTTCAACTTGAATATGTTGTATTCAAAATTTTCCACTTTAACATGCCTGAAAGATGTCGGCAAACAGATCGTCAGCACTCCTAGAAAAGTATATTCTTAAAGTTGATGATTTGCATATATTCAAATTGTATGGTGAGCATATATGAAAATAAGCATAATATCATAGTGCACGTTAGTATAGCAAGGGTTAAATCACAAAAAGGGCTTGTGCCTGAATATATTTTTATTTTTCTTAGCAAGCTGGAAACCACAAATATTTCATGAGTCATGGTCAGGTATGTAGAGAGAGGCCGACAGGCAAGACCCCAAGCATAAGCCCCCATACAATCCCCCCACCCACATTTCTAGGTGGTGAACATGAGTGGAGGACTAGAGATAAAGGTGGCAAGAACTGGACAGGTTCAGGGTGGGGAGAGGGCCTGTCAACACTGAAAAAAGTATAACATTGATATTGTTCATTCAACGTAAATTGTCTATTTCAAGCAACTTAAGATTAGTCATTTAGTGTTGCAGCTTGAAATATTTGATTTCAGATCTCAATCAAAGTAAAAAAAATTGTTTGTACCAAATTAAGTTATGGTGGAGGGAATAAACGTAAAAATCCTATTTCATTTAACTTAATATTTTAGGTTGTTCATGTGCTGTGTTTGGGGGCCGTTTGTATATTCTTTCGGTCGAACTTTCCAGTTTGATGGCTTTCCAACTGCCAAAAAAGAAGAACAACTTAAAAAATAGATTTACTTCAGTAAAAAAAACAAGTGAATTGCACCCAATCACTCTAAATGATTTGCCTCAACTTAAAAATTGTGGGATCAATAAGCTAAAAAGAATGATATTGGTTTAGATTGAAAATATTAAGTGTGAATCATCACATTTTGTTTTTCAGTGAAGTGGGCATGACGGATAAGAATAGAGTGCTGCACTCATTAGGCTGGGAAATATTTGTCGAATTAATTAGAGGCAACAGTCCGAGTGAGGTAATCACTTGATAAGAACTGAATTGAGACGGTTCTGGACTTTTTATAATAAAAGAGTACCATTCTGTCTGCACATCCTGAGGTCTCCGAGTACCTTCTTTGAGCAGCGTGTTTCTGCCACAGCTTACTTGGCACTACAGTGACTGAAATGGTGGTGCACATGGCTGTGGCTTCTGCCTGCCTGCCCTTTACAAACAGCAGTGTGGCGGTCTGAGCAAATCTCCATCACATGTCACGCATACCACATGTGACAAAATATTTAAAAAACAAAAGTGTGATGTCTGTCTCTTTGATGAAGCAAACCTGTAAATAAAAAAAACGCTCCAACTTTCAAATCAGTTAACTAAGCCGCACCTGAATATTACGTCGTGCGTATATTTTGTAACTTCTTAAAATAAGAAAGTGCTTACTTTACCACAATTAAAATACACAGACAAACTTAAAAATAAAAAGTTTTCAGTCACTTATATATCACTAACGGTAATCAATTCCTTTTTTGTGACGATAACTGACTCATAAGATGATTTAGACATTCTCGAGCCATCCACTTGTAGTTGTGTGCTGAACTGGACTGAGACCATCGCACAGAAATCACACAATCCCTGCCCTCTTACAGATTTAGAACAACTGGGTTTCGAAAATGGATGGATGGATGAAAATGAGAATGTGACTCACGCATCCTTGAAATACGCAATGAAATGAGATTTCATTGAGTCACTAAAATGCCAACACCAAGAAGTCTGCACAGGACTTACAACTGATCAAAACTTCCATCAACTTTCCAATTTCAACAAAAGGTTTGTGTCTTATAAATCTCAACTTTAGCATAAGAAATGGTTGACAGGCATTTTTGAGCGTAAACGTGTTTTATACGTAAGGACCCTGCTGTTTCCACTGAAATTAGACTTTTTGGAGTCCTCATGGATGTGTGCCGCCTCTCGTAAACCGGTGACATTTTACCCTTTCTATATGCCCAAGTACTCTACTGAAACTGTACATGAAATTTTGTAATACTAGGGGGCTCTGCCCCCTGCTCACTTTGCTTGCCAAACCCCATGCGGGTGCTACACGCTAGCCACTTTGTGGCTCTGCCGCTTGCATATGGGGAAGGGGATGTACAATTTAAAAAGATTATTTTCATGGGAATTGTTACATATGCATAATAGGCCTAACTATTTTATGTTACAGCGAGTAATTAACCATAGTAAAAAAATAGTAAAATGTAATAAATTGAAAGAAAATTATGTTTCATGTTGTTAGAGGTATTCGTTCCATTATACGTTTTCATTCTGTTTGGCTTTGAAATTAACACGCAAATACTTTTTAAACTTACACTTTTACTGTAAAACGTCAGTAAAAACAATATTTGGAATTAACTTTTTGTCAATATTGCATTGAATTTTGATTCCGTGTTTGGAGTTATATCGTGACAACACAACATATAACTGCCCGTGAGTAAATATTGTTTCTTTCTCTCTAATAAATTATCTGACTTTTTTGAATGTTTGTCCCTGTGATTGTTAATTGTCATTGCCAAAGCTATTATAACAGGAAACTGTAAACATTTTAATATGAATAGCATATCAAGATCTCCTTTGGTGTCTGATGTTATCCCCTGAAGATGTACTACATTACCTTTCTTGTCGCCTGTTAAAATTTTACATGTCAGAATTGTTTGACCAATTTTCAACACAACTAATCTTGTCCCATTGCATAGCCCATCACTCAGACATAAATTACTCAATAACATTACGATACATCCTTCTGTCAACAGTAATTCAGCTGGTGGAAGACCGGACGGTGTTAACGGTTGCAGATATTCTGTGGGATATTGTAAGTTGATGTTTTTATTTTCCGCACAATTACTGCCAACTGTTTCAGCAGAGTCTATTGATACACATTTAACCAATTTGCCGTGTAACTGATCGACAATTTTCACGTAAATTCATTTGACTTCATCGTTTCTTGGTGCTAGGATTGCCCGTGTACTCATTTCTTTTGCTGATAACCATTCGGGATGAAATTCTTCATTAAGATTTGGACATAATATGTCTTCTTTTATTGGGAACTTAAAGTGAGGAAAACGTAAAAAATTTATAAGAGCTGAGACAAAAGCATTCACACGAATGAGAGGTGAGAGGACCGCGGGTGTGGGCTATTAACCGTAAATGGTTGAGAGGAGGCAACAGTCTCGTCTCATGGGACTTGAAAAAATCTCTTGAAAATTGTCTCGTCTCGTCTCAAGATTTTCTTTTAAAATAGAGAGATAACTAGTCACACATGTGCATCAGGGGGTCTCATTCCAGTCTCAGCTGAGGTTTGTAATACCGCGAGAACATTAAGAAATTTGACTAACGAGAGGAGACCATTCAGTGCATTTGTCCCTCATTTCTTTAGCTAATAGCTACGCTGTCCCAACATCTCCTCCAGATTCTTCTTAAAGGTTGTCCAGGTTTCTGCTTCAACTCCATGTCTCGGTAGTTTGCTCCAGAGTCCCACAACTCTTTGCATAAAGAAGAGCTTCATGGCTTCAGTTCTAAATGCACTTCCCCTTAATTTCCGCTGGTATCCTCGATTACGTGAGTCACCTTTAAGCTGAAAGAATGTTGCCAGATCTCACGGCCACTAACTTTGTCACCTGTTTCTACCTCTACAGCCCAATGAGAGAAACTGACTCCGCCCCCCTTCCGGGCCAAGTCCTATAAAACCAGGCAACCCTGGATGGAGGCGTCTCACATTTAGTCGAGTGAAGGAAAAGACGAAACCTGCCAGCTCTGCCTCAGCCCTGTTTTGACTTTTTTGCAGTGTCACAGTGTTTTGTTATTTTTGTTAATGGAATTAACAACACCAGTTTGTGTCCCAAAATTTCTTTTCAACCCAATTTTTTTTTTCTACCACTTGACAATAAGCTATTTAAATAAATAAATAAATGCAGCACTTACTCTTGGGTAGGCAGGATTGAGGGGTTTCACCGAGCTGGTTAGATTCTTCACCTGGCTTTCCAGTCCTGCTATTGTGCCCAAAAGCCGATCTTTGTCAAGTCTCATATCCTGGATCTCCTTTATGATTTTCAAGGATTCAGTGTCATGCTTGTCCTGCAGACTTCGCATCCTCCCTTCGTAATCTCTGATGGTTTCGGTCCGGTTCCTGTTACACAGCTCTAAGCGTTGCTTATTTTGCT
Source organism: Polypterus bichir lapradei (assembly GCA_026402145.1). Taxonomy (NCBI): domain Eukaryota; kingdom Metazoa; phylum Chordata; class Cladistia; order Polypteriformes; family Polypteridae; genus Polypterus; species Polypterus bichir. Next base: position 13,128,345 of record JANRMT010062789.1, read on the forward strand.
CCGTTTGTACTTTCAGATTGCTGTTCTGAGACTGGATGTCGGATAACCGGCGGCTGATCGAGTCGACGAAGCTCTGATACTTGCTCTCGATGTCACTTTTTAAGAGGGAGCAGTTGGTTCGGATCCTTTCCATCTGTTGATGTTGATTCTCGCAGGATAGAGAGAAGGATGCCGTGTTGGGGAGCGCCTTGTTAATCTGCTCGTTGAACTTGGAGGTGATGTCGGTGATGCCCCTTAGACTCGACTCATAGGTGGTCCTGCATTGTTCTTTGAAATCCTCCAGTTCTGTCTGTATGTTTTGCTTCTCTTGTCTTGTCTTAATTTCCAGCATGCGGAGGCTGTCCCTTTCATCTTTTACACCTCGGAGTTCTCTAAAAAGTTGCCCAGTAATTGTGGTGAAGTTGATTTCCAGGGTCTGATGTCTGATAGTCAGTTGGTCCTTGTCCCTTATGCAGACCTTTTTTTCAGCTGTATGAAAACATAATTGCAGAAGATGACAGAAGTGAGAAACCAGTTCAATATTATAACAATGGACCAATGACAAAGTTACAATAGCGGTCAAAGTTTTTCCAGCTTTTCTTCAAATTTAATCCATTGAAATGCAACTAAAATGGTGTAAAGTTCAGCACTAAACTGCCAGATGTTTAAATTGAAAGGTTAGGTTAGCAAACACTGAAAAAAGGAAATATTAAAATATTACAAAAGGGCCTTCATCAGAGAACAGCTAATAGGTTACAACCAGGGCCGGATTAAGAAGAAATTGGGCTGATGCTGCAGCGGAAAAAAGGCCTATTTTTTTTCGCCATTGGTGCCTGTGCATTCGACACTCACCATACATGCGCACTCAGACTGACCAAGGAGCCGTAATTGCTTGCGACACAACCAGCCAGCCTTTATTGAACATGAATAATAATAACGACGGAGTATCGTAACAACTCGAGATTAACATCAAACTATGTAACATCAACATTCAATAGCAATTTTCTGAAAAGTGCACTTAACGCAGAAAGCCTAACAATGAAATACGCAAAATTTTGCAATTCTCTTACGAAACAGAGTAAGAAAAAATGAATGTGCACAGACATTGGGTCAAAGTGACTCTTGAGGGTAAAAATTTGTCCACGATTTAAATTTCATAATAGACCAGAATCCTGTTGAGGATTTTAAAAATTCTAAACATCCAGGCCGGGCCCGCGGGTTGGCTTTTAGTTTTACCTTTACAGATAACCACTTAAATAGCCATCGATTTTTACTGTACAACTAACTTTCAAGGTGAAAAATTTACTATGTGGCACTTACCGAACAATAATAAAGTGGCAAGAATACCCAAGATACTGCAAAAAGTGCACATAAATTACTAATTAAACTGTTTAACGTAAAATTGATAGCATTAACTTGAAATCTTCAGATAACAATAATCACAACAACGTTATAGTTACGTCACAGCGCAAAGAACAATAGTAACTGTTGTGACAGAGAGGGGGCGCTGTCGTCCCCTTGAACCCTCGGACCAGACGCTAGACACCAGATAAAAGTCCAAATACTTGTTTTATTTAGACAAATAAGTGCACAAAGCACCCTCCACTCAATACTCATATAACTCACTATAATCACTACAATAACAATCCTCCACTCTCCCAGACGCGTTGCCACCCTTCCTCCCGACTCAGCTGAACCCTGGGATCTCCCACAGTCCTTTTTATAGTTCTTGACCTGGAAGTGTTTCTCTCTCTGTCCATGTGACTGGTAACATTTCCGGGTCAGATAAAAACTCCTTTTCTTCAACCCGGAAGCATGTCATTTCTTTTGTCCATGTGACTAGGATGCACTTCCGGGTTGTAGGGAAAACAATCGTTGCTCCTCCCTTCTAGCGGCCCCTGTGGTATCCAGCAGGGCTGTGGATAAAAACTCCATTGTCCATAATTCCCTGCTGGCATTCAGGGCACCTCCATGCTGCAGGGAGGGCTCCACCTGGCGGCCTGGGGGTATTGGCCGGGATGACTGGCCGGCCATATATCACACTGTATAATAAGTAACGCTGTGTCTAGGTGTCCGAAAGTCGGACTAAAAATTTCATTCTAAGAATTATTTTGAGATTAATATAGCAAAGGAAAACTGTTCAACTTCCGGAAAATTCTCGTCTGTTTTCATCCAGGCCTATTTCAGGAATGGGCCTAATGCTGCAGCATCAATAGCACCCGCCTTAATCTGGCCCTGGTTACAACCTTCAGATGTGCTGCGGCAATTCAAGTAAATGAAGCCTTGCAAGTTTGCACAGGTGTCCCAACTTGTGTTGATTACTTTAAAACCCTCCATCTGTCTTAAAGCAGAGTTGGAACAGACTGCTGTGTCACTAGACCCTCTGAAGTGCTACTTGGACAATATTCCAGTGATAATAGCAAGAAAACGGCAATTAACAAATGACATGAGACAGAGCGTTATTACCCTTAGAAGCGTAGGCCTTTCATTTAGAGAAATTGCAAAAAATAATCAAAGTGTCGGTGTGTCCAGTGGTGTCCTACACAATCCAAAGGCAACTGGAAACTGGAAAAATCTCTGATAGGACGAGATCTGGCAGAGCCAAAGTCACCAGCCAATCACATGACAGGTTTCAGAGGATCACCAGCTTGCCTGATCACCGTCACCTCACAGCACAACAGCTTCAAGCACAGCTTAACAGTGCAGGTCGACAAAAGCAAAGTGCCGGGTTTGTACTGTGAAGAGGAGACTTAAGGATGCAGGTTTGACAGGGTGAGTGGCAGGAAGAAAGCCAATCCTTAAAGGACAAAATGGGGTCTTGAACTACCAGCTGTGGATGACTGCAGATTGGAAGAAAGTCTTAACAGACCGAAGAATGCAAATTTGAAATCTTCAGGCATTTGTACACCATTGAGTTGGTGACAGGATGGTTCCTCAGTGTGTGACGCCAACTGTCAAACATGGAGGAGGAAGTGTGGTGGCCTGGGGTCCTTGGCACAGAGTGACTGGCATTCTGAATCAAAAGGGTTACCACAGTCTGGCTGTTAGATCAGCAGAAGGTGCAGCCTACTTTGATGAATCCAAAATTTGGTGCTGTCACTAACATTACCTTCTCCTTCTCTCCCCGCAGTACCAAGAAAAATCCACCAGTGAGGGCACTTAAAACACATTTGTTTTAACCGTATATGAGTAACTCTGGTATCAATTTTATTAATAATGTATTAATTTTTTTTTTCATATCCATTGTTTTTCTGTAAATTGTTTATCTTCTAATCAGTTCTTTTAACTTATTTGTTTTAGTATTTATTTAATTTTTGTACTTTGTTTTACTGATTTATTATTGATTTTTTCAAATTATTTTATTGTACAGCACATTGGTTTTACATTTATGGTGTTTTAAAATTGTGCTTTATAAATACATTTTGATTAGATTTTTTTTTGATATAAGAAGCCCGGCTGCCTGGAAGAGGGCGCCTTTTGCGAGCAGAGTGACCCGCCAGACCCTGAACCTGTGGTTAAACCCCTTTTGTTTAGTTAAGGCCTGAGGGTGAGAAGCCTAGATGCCAAGAGGCGTTATTTCTGTTGGACACGTTCACTCAGCTGGCATCCCAACTTATATTTTTTGTGATCTGTGATTCCTGCACCCGGCCACAACGTGTAATCCAATTAATTCTGAATAAATTTTTGGATGCTTAATTTTGGAAATGTCTAGTATGGCTGGGGCGGCATGGTGGCGCAGTGGTAGTGCTGCTGCCTCACAGTTAGGAGACCCGGGTTCGCTGTCCGGGTCCTCCCTGCATGGAGTTTGCATGTTGTCTGCGTGGGTTTCCTCCCACAGTCCAAAGACATGCAGGTTAGGTGCATTGGCGATCCTAAATTGTGCTTGATGTGAGTGTGTGTGCCCTGTAGTGGGCTGGCGCCCTGCCCAGGGTTTGTTTCCTGCCTTGCACCCTGTGTTGGCTGGGATTGGCTCCAGCAGACCCCCGTGACCCTGTAGTTAGGCTATAGCAGGTTGGATAATGGATGGATGGATGGTATGGCTGAATGAGAGCACTAAGAAGCCCTAAAATTAAATAACTGGTGTAATGAACCTTGTGCATTGGCCTTTAATGAAAATAATTAGTTAGAGCAGTTCTTCCAGGAAATGAGTTTGAGACCTGGTCATCACTTTGCATCTCTTTATTTAACTGCCCGTTCAGGAAAAAATCTCAATGTCTCAGGTCTTCTGATGAATGGTGTCTGGTGATTTCAATCCAGACTTGTTTAATGTGAACAACAACATTTATTTCTATAGCACATTTTTATACAAAAGATGGAGCTCAAAGTGCTTTACAGGATGAAGAAAGGTTAGATTAGGAGCAGGCACTGATACAGCGCATTGCCGCACCCACCACATGACGAACCAACCTCAGGATCCCAGATTGGGACCCGAGTGCAGCAATGCAATAGGTGACACCTCAGCACCATACCAGTTCAGATGGAGTGGAACACTGGGAGGTCTTTTATGGTGGCCGGAGTGCCAATCCTGCCACCAACCCCCAGGTTTTTCCCTGCAGGTTGGAGGGCCTACACGCAGGGATGGATGGAGATTAACGTCATACACCCAGGATGGAGAAATTTCAGGTTAAGGGCTTTGCTCAAGGGCCCAATGAAGTAGAGTCCCTTTTGGCATTTATGGGATGAAGGAAGAGAAAAAAAGAAAAAAACAAAATATAAAAATAAAATTAAGCAATACTAATTAACATAGAATAAAAGTAAGGGCCAATGACCAGAAGGACAGAGAAAACAAAAAAAAAAAAACTCTGGAGAAAAAAACAAAATCTGCAGGGGTTCGAGGCCATGAGACCACCCAGGCCCGTCTAGGCATTCTACCTAACATCAATGACCTCAATCAGTCCTCATTGTTTTCAGGCTTCACATGGAAGAACTTGATGATGAAGCTCCTAGCTGGTGGAACAAGCTGCCCACCTCCATTTGTACGATTGACTCCCTCAATGTGTTTAAGAAGCGTTTGAAGACTCTCGTGTTTGCTGAATTTCTGTCTAACTGTTTTAATGGCTTTGATTGCTTCTTGTAACTTAAGAAGTGTAACTGGCCTCCATGTGTTTCTGAGCTCTTCACCTGTGCTGGTCAATTTTGTCACCTTCTCCTGTAACACTTGCTCCCCAAACCATCCCCAGATTGATTTTACTTGATTATGTTGACCTCATTTGTAAGTCACTTTGGATAAAAGCATCCGCTAAGCCAATAAACGTACCTGTAAATGGATGATGTTCTCAGAAAGGGAAATTCTACACCCTAATTAAAGTTTGTCTTGAATGAATGAAAGCCTTGACAGGCCATGTAGTTCAATACCAAAATTCGTTATCAGCAACGTCAGCCATCTAATTAGGAGTCCGCTTGGACTGAAAACCTGCAGCCATCGCGTCCCACTAGCATTGCCCTCAGGAACCACTGTGGCACTTTTAATTCTAAGAGCGTGGTACTGAAATGTCCAGAAATAAGGACAAATAAACATAATAACAAAATAACAAATAAAAGACCAGCAAAAATAATAAAGCAGTTTTGTATTACTGTCTTACCGTCAATCCTGGCGCACGGGCTGTTCTGACAGCATTGCATATTTTGCATTGCTTGTTGCCTCCAGGTGCTCTGTTAACAGAAAAGAAAAGAATTTTAAGAAAATGTTCCGTCCCGTCTGCCTGCACGATTAACAGTCGCTGAGTAGAGCAAAAGTGCATTGATATGTTGAGTCGTCTTTCATTTTATTCTCTAAGCCTGAGGTAGCCTGCCACATCAAGGGTAGGGGTGTGAGAGGGCATAGCTCCTGACTTTGGCCCCACGTACCTCTAAATGGGATTAACTGGATGGCTGGACGAGTGTATTAACGCACAAAACGAACTATCATATAGCAGCTTTTCTACAATACCTGTGTATTTACAGTATGTACCCGGGTTATATTAATAATAATAATAATTCTTCACATTTATATAGTACTTTTCTCACTTCTCAAAGCGCTTACTGAGTGGGGAGCCACTTCAACCACCACCAGTGCATGGCATCCATCTGCTGCATGATGTGACAGCAGCCATTTTTGCACCTGTGACACTCACTACACATTAGCTATTAGGTGGTGAAGGGGTGAGAGACAGAGAGAGACAATCATGTCACGTTTTTACACCTAAATAAATAACATATCCTACTCAAATATATTTTGTTGTGTTTACTAAACTTCATTGATTGATTTTAAGTTTGTGAAATTACTTAATGCATACGTAGATGACTTTAACAATTCCAAAATAAAAAAGCAAACAGTCTTCACCAGTGTAATACATCAATAGTATTTTGAACCTGTCCAAGTACCCTGGGTGTCCACCTTAATTAAAGGACAAGTGTCTGTCTGTCTGGTTGCTAGGTCTTTGCTCTCCAACATGTGGCGCATCACAAATATTAGTAATGTTTTTACGTATTCTGTACCATCCACCTTAATCAATGGACAAGTGCCTGTGTGGGTGTGTGTCTGTCTGGCTGTTGGATTGCTGTGTCTCTACTCTTCAACATATGGCACATCACCAACATTAGCACTGATTTTTCAAATTCTGTGCCAACCACCTTAATAAAAGGACACGTGTCTGGTTGCTAGGTC
>JANRMT010062789.1:13169365-13252730 GCA_026402145.1 Polypterus bichir lapradei
TTCTTGGGAAAGATGCAACAAGTTTTTCACACCTGGATTTGGGGATCATCTGCCATTCCTCCTTGCAGATCCTCTCCAGTTCTGTCAAGTTGGATGGTAAACGTTGGTGGACAGCCATTTTTAGGTCTCTCCAGAGATGCTCAATTGGGTTTAAGTAAGGGCCATTCAAGAACAGTCACAGAGTTGTTGTGAAGCCACTCCTTCGTTATTTTAGCTGTGTGCTTAGGGTCATTGTCTTGTTGGAAGGTAAACCTTCGGCCCAGTCTAGATTGGCAACTAGATTGGCGTAAATGAAACCAGTGCAAAGTTTGCTGGGTGCATAGCTGAAATAGCCCACCAATGCTGACTTTACCACGTAGAGGTGGGCACCTCACAGTGCCTGCTTCCGGGTATCTACCATTCGGTGAACATCAAACTCCACCGAAATACAGTTTGAACAAACTGCTATCCAGCGATGGCAGGATACTGGTGGCCCACCAGAGGAGCTGTCCAGGAAATTACTTGGTGGAGGTAAACTGATCTCTGCCATCTCCGCCTGGCAACAATGTTGTATTCAAAAGAAAGCTCTCCTGACCTTTCATTGTCCAACAACACATTTTTTTCCCTTGTATTCCTTCCGAATCTTGGTTTCCTTAGCCACAATTACTTTCCCCACCAAAATCCCAGCAGGCACTACTGATGCAGAATTAGCTTGGCACACTACCTGTGTCTATTAAAGGAACGTTTGATGCCTGCCGGATGGTAATGCACTATATGTATGAACTTTAGGCTGCTATGAAAAAGCCATTGAGGTTACGTCAAAGAACATAATGTGACTTTCTGAAGCCCGCTTGGTCCAAGTCAGGGTTGAGCCTATCCCGGGAGCACTGGACATAAGTTAGGAGCCCACCATGAAGTAGTTGCCAATCCATCGCCAGAGGGCATTAACCATAAATCTAAGGTTACAGTGACAGTTGCACACTCAATACTTTGTAATATCTAAGAGAACAATCACCCGGGCTGGGTGGGGTGGATGGTCATTTCCTGCCAGATATTTTCTGAGTAGCCACCATATCAGAGGAAACCCTTTTTTCACATCAAATTAAGTGTAATGGAGGATATACTTCACAACAAAAGGAGGAAGCCATTTCCTCTGACAATGGCCTGCAACAGTCGCCAGATAAGCGAGTGGTTGTGGACAGGCGGCTCTAAACAAACAGCCGCCATGTCATTTTGCTGCATTGGATGATAAATGTCTCCTTTGAAAAGGAACATCAAGTAGTTGGAAGAGGAACGGCGTCCCACTAGCAGTACCTCATACCGGACAGGAGACCCCGAGTACAGCCTGCCAGGGGCGTGGCTTGGCTCAACTTGAGCGTTGGGCTGATGTCTGAAATCCAGCTGGGCAGCCAGGATTGTGATGAGTTGATATCCATCTGATCAAGTCTCAGGAGGTTCACTTCCATCCGAACGCCTGCCCACCCGTCCACCTGCGTTTTCAATATATTTTTCCATAATTACAGATGTCATTTTCAGAGAAAGGGTCAGCACAGGCCAATATGGGAAAAACAGACTTGGAGGAAGTCTGGATGGTCTAGATTTAACACGCCCTTCAATCCAAGGCAAGACTTTCTATAGTGCCCTTCATCCCAATCATTAAGGCTTTTCAAAGCGAGGGGCAACATCTCAAAAGGCAGTTTTCAAAATATTAATTCCATCTATTTTATATAGCGCCTTTCACGGTGAGTCCAGCACTAAGCCTCAACTTGAACACTTTAGTACAGTGACCATTTTCTACAACTGAATTGTTGCCAGGGTGTTGTGGTGTGCAAAATCGGTACATTTTGGTCTATATTTTCATTATATTTTGCTCAAGACAAAACGACAGAAGAACCTAAATAAAGGTCACTTGCATGGGCAGTTTTGACATCTAAGCTCTTCCCGAATTGTAGCTCACTCTTAAAACAGCTGTTCAAATAAAAAAATGAAGACATGCTGATGCCTCAGCCTATCGATTACTTTATAACCTGGGAATGGATGGACATCTGGGACAACAAATTGCTAAATTGGTTTATAGCTTGGGAAAGGAAGACATATCAGTAGGTACTAAGCAACATCAAAAACTTTATTGTTTGTGAAACAGACGTGCTCAAACAGATTAAAGAGTTTGTATAAATCCATCATACTGACAACCAGCCAATCGGGTGTATGCAACAATCATGCATTGTGAAAAACCCCAATTGAAATTTAATAATAAATATGCCTCGTCTGAGAGTGACATCAGAAGACGACAAAGTGATGTCAGAAGAGGGCGCCAGCAATGTGCTGCCATTGTCATCTGATCGTCAGCAAAGCATCCTGTGAACATCTTCGAGTGCTAGATCAGTGCCACCCAGTGACATTCATCCTTGACATCTGTACTTTTCCGTAAGCTTTTTCTAAAGACTATATATATATATATATATATTATATATATATATATATATATATAGTAAGCTGGAGGGGTGATCGCACCCCAAGAGGACAAAGACGCCCCTGGGAATACCCCTGAAACACAGACTACCCTCACATTGCTCCTTACCTTCTCACTTGCACTATAATGCATAATACAAGCCTCACGTGATACTCCGCTAACTTAAAAGCCTTGCGCAGCGCCTGTCGGTTTTGGAATTGATTGTTTACTTTTATCTCTCTCTCTCTCTGCTCCTAGCGGAACTGTCATCTCTGACTTGTCATGGAGCACGTTTAAGCTCATGTGTTTGCAGTGTTTGAATAAAAATCCTTCTTGTTTCTACGACCTCCTGTGTCTCTGTGCAAATCTGTGACCCAAGCGTGACAAGATATATATATATATATATATCCAGACTTTACTATCAATCTTATTTTCTATTATTCTGTGTTCTATTTGGTATTACTGTTCATGTAATACAGTAAATGCCATGTTGGTTTTAACTTTCTATGCTTTGTCTTCATGTCTTGAGTGAGTAAAGTAATAAAGTAGATATTTTTAAAAGCACCTGAAGCAGCTGGAAATTTGCCATATGCTCTGTGCTGCAAAGTTTATTAAGGCTGAGGGTGAGAGCTCCACACAATAGTAGGGAACAGTAGGTAAAGTAAGGCATTCTAGGCTGATAAATGGCCTATAGACAAGGATGTTGAGCCTTTGTATGTTTGAATATATTACTCAAGATGAAAGTAACATTTAGGTCTGAGATATCTTTAAAACATGTATGTTGTTCGTGCCAACAATAAGTAAGTCTCTTGTCGTGCCAGATGAGTGACAGGCTATGTTATTCCTAAGGCACCTGCATGGTTTCTAGAGATTCTAGAGATTAACCAGCTGTGAGTGTGTCATTCATTAGGCACTGTTGTGGTTATGTGTGTGTGTGTATATCTAAGTATGTGTGTTATTCTTAAGGTGCAACAGCAGACCAACCCGGTAATGAGCCTGATGAGTACACCTATCCCTAGGTAAAGGGTAAGTAGAGGGAAATATCACAATAACACACAGGGGAAGTGATGCTGCTTTGAGTCACCTGTTGGGACTGACCTAATATCCCACCAGTTGGACCGCAAACTGAACAGGACAGACAGAGCGCAACCGGCCAGGGGTTTGGCTTGACTCTACAGGCTACAACACCTTCTGAGATGAATGGTAAGGCCACAGCCACAAGGGGGCTACACTGCCTAAATGATCGATGTGACCTACCAGCCATGGCACTAAGCGTCAGGCCAATATAGAGTCAGGTTTAAAACCCACTTGCTGGGCCGTTTCTGAGCATAGGCTGTTCAGGCAAGGGCCAAGGTCGCCCTTTAGTGGTCAAGATGTATTACTGCAGGCCTCTGTAGAGAGTCCTATCTTTATTTTGTTTAGAAAAGTATGTCAGGACCGGATCAGAGCACAATGAAATGTTTATGATGTGCACATCAGCAGCAACTGCACTCTCTACAATGTGCACAGCCCAGTCTGTGTGTTGCTGCCTGCACATGCGACATGTGATGTCTTCAATACCTTTGCATTGCACGTGTGACAGTAAGGTAGAGCTGCTTCAGCTTTGGCAGTTAGCTGCTGCCCGGACCAGGAGTCAGAAGTAGCCCACTGATCTTCCCACTTGACGGACAGCCATACAGATAGACAATTAGCTGGGTCCCAGTAACAGTCCCCTCATTCAAATGTGGGGCCGCAGGGTGAGTGACGGCCAACCCGGGTGCTGTCCAGACTCTGGTGACTGACTGAGTCCAGGCAGCTTCCTCCTGTCATCGCTGCCACCACCCGCTCAGCTTGTTCCTTGTGTCAGGAGGTACTAAGGTGGCATGGTGAGCCTGAGGAGAGGAGGTCTTGGAGGAAGAGGCACTGGGACTGCAGCAGGGACACTGTGGCCACTACACCACCGGGGATTTTTAAACAATACATACATACAGTCCAGGGGACATTGGGCAGGGACACATTTAGCATTAGACAAGCACAGTGCCAGCTGTCCATCCCTAAAAGGCCCTGGTGGTGAGATGACAATGGCCAGTCACACCTTGATAGGAAAGCATTGGCACAAGATGTGGATGTTTTTCTGGATTTTCCTAAATTTAACATGACCCAATGGAATTTTCTTGCAAGAAACTAATTTAAAAATGAAATCCATCCAAATATTGGAACAGCCCTTAGAACTGTGGCCTCTACTCCCATAATTGGAGCTTCTGAGGAGGCTCATCAGGCGTACACACTCACTGCACTCCCTCTCGGGAATCGAACCTCGGGCGTCACCATCATATGAGATATATATATCACTCTCCTGTTCACAACAACATTCTCCAGACCTTCCTGGAGAAAACCCAGACAGTCTCATATATATATATATATATATATATATATATATATATATATATATGTATTGTCACGCACATGCAAGTAGGAGACCGCAGACGGATTTTAACACACCTTGAGAGTCATTCGCCGGCAGGGAATGGCGGGATACTAACTTTCTCCCTCTGCTTTCTTGCAGGAAAAAAGACGCTCCGCCACCATAAGCCAGGTTTGCCCGCAGTACGTTACTTCCGCCCTTCCTCCTCCATCCTCCCTCACGGCTCCTTCCCAGCATTCCTCCACTTCCGGCTCCTCCCTCATAAAATGGCCGCCGACGCCATGTTTCGGCGTCGCGTGTATGAACTGTTTAGTTTATATTTTTGACCAGTTTTTTGTTTATTATTGTGGATCCTCTACAATATATGGGGCCGGAAAACCCCAAACCTTTTTGCTGTCTCCTTCTCAGTCTTTTACAGTGGCGTAGCCGGCAGGATACAAGATCTGAAGAAATGACAGAAAGACAGGACCTGAATACCGTGCTACAGGGGATGAACGCCCAACTCCACGCCCTGCAGCAAGCGCAAGACGCTACCACTCGGGAGTTGGAGGCTACGAAGGCCAAGTTGGCAGGGGCCGAAAGAGCCAGAACAAACCCGCCTAAACCAAAGCCGCCCCCTCTGGTACCTATGACCGACGCGGACGACGTCGAGTCCTACCTGGGGATATTTGAACGGACGGCCACCCGGAACGAGTGGCAGCGGTCCGAGTGGGCGTCCATTTTGGCGCCTTACCTGAAGGGACCTGCGCAGCGGGCCTATTATGACCTCCCCGAGGAGGAGGCCGCAGACTACGACCTCCTCAAACTGGAGATCCTGGCTTGCTACGGCATCACACCGGGCCAGCAGGCGGCAGAGTGGCGGAACTGGCAATTTGACCCAGAAAAACCTGCCCGTGCGCAGGCCTTCGACTTCTGGGGCAAGATGGGGCGCTGGCTACGGCCAGAAGGACCCCAGGCCCGGAAAGTAGTAGAGCAGGTGGCCTGTGAAGGCCTAGTAAACGCCATGCCCAGTTCCCTCGCCCAGCAGGTCCGGCGGCACCCCTACAAAGACATGCCGGGTCTCCTGGAAGTCCTCGAGCGTCAGCTCGCGGTCCTCCGAGTCAGGGGGTCAGAAAAGTCAGCATGTGGGAACCGACAGGGACGGGCGGCCACCCCCAAGCCCCCTCGACACGCTGCGGAAGCGCCGTCAAGGCCTAAAGAAAAGCCTCCCTCTCCGCGCTGTTACAAGTACGGCAAGGCCAGCCATCTGCTGCCAACCTGTCCCCTGAACGTGGCTACGGAACCAATGGACTGCACCTGGGCAACAACGGAGAGGTATTGTACCCCGTCGCAGCCCTTAGCGAGTCCAAACTCGGGAGTGGTGTTATTAAATGGGCACGCGGTGGTGGCTTTGTTTGATTCCAGCAGCAACATAACCATTGTGGCTCGCCGTTATGTGTTACCGTGACAGTGGCTGAAACAACACCTACAAGTCACTTGTGTGCATGGAGGGACCAAGTCGTATCGTTCCGCACAATGCTATATCACCTGGAAGGGGGGGTTAACTAAGTTGATGGTCGCTGTGTTGCCCGAACCCCCCTATCCGGTGATTTTGGGACAGGACTGGTCGAAAACAAATTGCGGTAAGACACACACCGCTCCCAGGGCCTCGTTGGATCTGGTTATGAGGGGGTAAGGCGCCCCTCCTGTGGTCTCCACGCCGTGCACTGGGGCAGACCCGTGTGGTGCTGGCACCTCGGAGAACACTTCCTCGGCGACAGACCCTGACCCGGAAGAATCCGCCGGGGAAGGGACAAGCCAGGGAACTCTCCCGGTGTCCAGGTCACAAGACCCTCTAGATAGCCTGGATCACCAATTTCGGTCCACGCCGGCCTCATTTAAGAGGGAGCAGTTTGCCCGGAATGCGGTGCTTTGGCCTAACAGCTCACAAGCCGATGGTTCCACACCGCGCGAGCCCTTTTTTGTACTGGAAAATGATCTGCTGCATCGGGTGGCGACCCACGAGGGCGAGGTGCGGAAGTTGCTGCTAGTTCCGCGTACCTTCCGGCAGGAGGTATGAGAATTAGCTCACGCTCACCTCCTTGGCGCCCATCTCGGGGCCGAAAAGACCTTGGAGAGAATTAAGCTCCGTTTTTACTGGCCTGGGATTAACGAGGAGGTCCGGCGCTTCTGTCAATCCTGTCCGGAGTGTCAGACCCGCCAGATTCCCAGAAGGGACCGCGCTCCTTTCGTCCCTATACCTGATCGACATTCCCTTCGACAGAATAGGGGTCGACTTAGTAGGACCCTTGGAGCCCTCAGCCAGTGGCTCTAAATACATATTGGTTATGGTGGATTACGCCACCCGATACCCAGAGGCGGTTCCCCTGCGCTCCGCTAACACAAAAAACATCGCACGGGAATTAGTTAAGTTGTTTTCTAGAGTGGGTATACCCAAAGAAGTCCTCACGGACCAGGGTACACCCTTTACCTCGGATACGTTCAGGGAGGTGGCCAAATTGCTCAGAATAAAGCACCTGAAAGCGTCTGTCTATCACCCTCAGACAGACAGGTTGGTAGAGAGGTTTAATCAGATGCTTAAGCAGATGCTCCGCAAAGTAGTCAGCGCGAACAGTAGGAACTGGGACCAGCTCCTCCCGCTCGTGCTTTTTGCCTACCGGGAGGTACCTCAGGCCTCTACGGGCTTCTCCCCTTTCGAGTTGTTGTATGGGCGACAACCCCGAGGCATTTTGGATATACTAAAAGAGGGCTGGGAAGCTGAGGCCCTTCCCTCCTCTAACATATTGGAGTATGTGGCGCAACTGCGTGACAGGCTCACAAAAATCAGGCCCCTCCTAAAAGACCACGTGACTCGTGCGCAGGCAGCGCAGGCCCGGTGTTACAACCGCAACTCCGTCCTTCGGGAGTTCGGCCCGGGGGACCGAGTTATGGTGCTCGTTCCTACCTCCCACTCCAAGTTGCTCGCTCACTGGCAAGGGTCATACGAGGTTAAGGAGAGAAAAGGACTGGTCAACTATTTGGTGAAACAGCCCAATCGTCGGCCAACAGAGAGGATCTACCATGTAAATTTATTGAAACCCTGGAAAGATCGGGAGGAGCTTCCCGGCTCCCATAGGTCCCTCTCCCTCTTCTCATGCTTCTCATGATGAGCTAAACCCCAAACAGCGGCAGGAGTTAACGCATGTGATCCGAGCCATCCCCAAAGTAGTGAGCGAGTCGCCTGGCCGGACCTCGCTGATTGCACATGACATAGTCACAAACCCCGGCGTAATCGTCTGGGAGAGACCCTATAGACTCCCGGAGGCAAAACGTGCTGAAGTGGAATTAGAGGTGCAACGAATGTTGGATATGGGCGTTATTGAGGAGAGCCATAGCCCTGGTCCAGCCCTATCGTCCTCGTTTCCAAGCCAGACGGCTCCTGGAGATTTTGTAACGACTTCAGATGTCTGAACCAGGTCTCCAAATTCGATGCCTACCCGATGCCCCACATTGATGACCTCCTTGAGCGACTGGGTACGGCTCGATACTTGACTACTCTGGACATGACGAAAGGGTATTGGCAAATTCCCTTAACGGAATCTGCAAAAGAAAAAACGGCCTTTAGCACCCCTAGTGGACACTGGCAATACAAGGTCCTTCCATTTGGGCTGCATGGGGTCCCCGCAACCTTTCAACGTCTGGTGGATAGAGTGCTGAAACCCCACCAGTCCTATAGTGCTGCCTACCTGGATGACGTGGTCATCTATTCCGGCACCTGGGAGGAGCATCTATTGCAGGTCTCTGCTGTCCTCATGACACTAGCTAGAGCCGGCCTCCGCATAAACCCTCGAAAGTGTTTTTTTGGCTTGAAGGAGGCCAAATATTTAGGCTACCTCGTGGGACGGGGACAGGTGAGACCACAGTGTTCAAAAATTAAAGACATCTTGGAATGGTCCCGTCTGAATACCAAGAAGCAGGTGCAAGCTTTCTTGGGGTTAGCGGGGTACTACCGCTGGTTTGTGCCCCGTTTCTCCGAAAGGGCCGCACCCTTGACCAATTTAACAAAGAAGGGCACTCCCTTATACGTGGTGTGGAATGATAAGGTGGAATACGCATTCAGTGACCTGAAAAAGGCCCTTACAACGGCACCTGTATTGAGGATGCCCGATTTTGGGCTCCTGTTTATTCTCCAGACCGACGCTTCGGACACAGGCCTGGGCGCCGTGTTGAGCCAAAGCGTCAATGGTGTCGAACACCCCGTGATGTACCTAAGCTGATGGACCGGGAGACCCGGTACGTGGCAGTGGAGAGGGAGGCCTTGGCCATTAAGTGGGCGGTGACCCATCTCCGTTATTACCTGCTGGGTCGCGAATTCACTCTGGTGACTGATCACGCTGCACTTCAGTGGATGTCCCTACATAAAGAGTCGAATCCGCGGGTCACCAGGTGGTTTCTGGATTTACAACCCTCTAAGTTCACCGTCACTTATCGTCGGGGCACCCTTCAGGCCAATGCCGATGCCCTCTCTCGTATCCACAACCTCTCGGTTAGGTCCGCCCGACCTGACGGTCTTGGGCTAAGGGGGGGATCCTGTCACCCACGTGCGAGTAGGAGACCGCGGACGGATTTTAACACACCTGGAGAGTCATTCGCCGGCAGGGAATGGCGGGGTACTAACTTTCTCCCTCTGCTTTCTTGCAGGAAAAAAGACGCTCCACCACCATAAGCCGGGTTTGCCCGCAATAAGTTACTTCCGCCCTTCCTCCTCCATCTTGTCCTGACGTCAACAATCCCATCCTCCCTCATGGCTCCTTCCCAGCATTCCTCCACTTCTGGCTCCATCCTCATAAAATGGCCACCGACGTCATGTTTCGGCGTCTCGTGTATGAACTGTTTAGTTTATATTTTTGACCAGTTTTTTGTTTATTATTGTGGATCCTCTACAATATAAGGGGCCGGAAAACCCCAAACCTTTTTGCTGTCTCCTTCTCAGTCTTTTACAATATATATATATATACTAGCAAAATACCCGCGCTTCGCAGCCGCGAAGTACTGCATTAACATTTTTATTAAGAAGAAAATTAAACCTTTTTAAACTGAGGGAAAATATGGCAATAATTATTTGTTAAGGATCTCTTTGTATACCACATTGTGAGTTCGGCCCTCCGGTTGTAATATGACCAAGCTGTGCGCTGAGCTTACTCTTCAGCAGGCAACGTACAGTTGGCCATGTGAACAGTACTCTTGTTTCAAATCTCACAGTTTGGATTGTTGCTGTCATAATCGGTTTGAGTTTCATGGTTTGTTTCAATTACGACAGTATTTGCAGGACTTGTGTTGAAGAGACATTCGGCATCTGTCAAGCATTGTAAGCATACAACCGGTTTCATCGATAACTTCACATCCAGCTTTTGAGAGTTTAAACATTCATAAACATCAAAGTGTCCACTACTCAAATCATCACCTGTGAATCTAAGATGTTTAAGAGGAATTGGCGGTTGTCGAAAGGTGTAAAATATTTGACCATTTCGGTACACTTGAAAGCGACAACTGAACAATTCAGCGGCAACCATCAACTCACATGCAGAACCATAGGTGAAGGGCTTAAGCATTTCACTCTTCTAGTGCTCCTGTGTAGTATAATTATCTCCTGTACCATCATCAGTCCACACCTTGAACCTGTCCCAGTCATTCAATACATAAGACACAATGTTCCTCCAGATATCAAGAGTGAGCCTGAAATGGCCGTGCAATATGTAACACGGAGAATGGAAAAGGCAGGCGCCATCTCTGGGCATGGAAACCACTCGGTAAGTGACAGTTCTTTAATCGATGGTGATCACCTCAATAGACATGGTAATGGGGGTACGGTTGGAATAATAAAGGAAATGGGTACCTGAGCAATGTAAAGTAAGTCTAAAATACCTACACAATAACTATAATCGTAATACACAATAAAACAGCGGAGAAGCCGTGGATTAAATAAAAAGGCTGTAGTTATCAGCAGGGAGATGTGAATCCCATGGCGAAGCAAGGAAGGGTATGTAGAGACCGGAGCGACAGACGGCCTTATATAGGCAGGCAGCCAACAACGTGGGAGGCGTTGGGATGGGGGACCCAACGCCGCCTCACACGGTGACTGAGCTGCAGGCTATGGACGTATATGTGTATTTAAGTAGGATTCAGTTAGCGTTGGGAACCTGTGTACCAAATTTCTTGAAGATGGGCCCATAAGTAACAAAGACTGTTGAAAAGTTCAATATGGTGGCCGACAGTGGCATCATACCACCGAAATAAGTACGTACATTGGTTTCGGTTAGCGCAGGGAAGCCGCCTACCAAATTTCGTGAACATGTATTGTATTGATCTTTTTAACAAAGTACTATGTATTTTATAGCGCTTCTCACATTCATCTACCTTACATAGTAACAATTATTTTTATATATTTTATAGTGCCTTTCACATATATTTACAGTATTTTACATAGCACCATTTATTTTACTGTCCCTTTTATATCTACCTATCTTATATAGTACTATTTATCTCTATCTGTTTTATACTGCCTTTCATATTTACCTTACATAGTACTGTTTATCTTTATATATTTTATAGTGCCTTTCACATCTATCTACCTTACATAGTACCATTTATTTTTATATATTTTATAGTGCCTTTCACATTTATGTATCTGAAATAGTACCATTTATTTATATTTATTTTATACTGCCTTTCACATCTACCTGACATAGTACCATTCATTTCTATATACTGTATAGTGCCTTTCACATATATCTATCTATCTTGCATAGTACCATTTATTTCTATTTATTTTATACTGCCTTTCACATTTACCTTACATAGTACCATTTATTTTTATATACTGTGCAGTGCCTTTCACATATATCTATCTATGTTACATGGCACCTTTTATTTCTATATATTTTATAGTGCCTTTCATATCTATCTGTTGAAATATTTATCATATGGGCCATTTTAGATATGAAAGGTTCTACATGAAAGATAAGGAAAAGCACTATAGGGCAAACAGATCAATATGAGAGCAAGGGAAAGGTATTATTTAAATCAAACTTATTATTATTATTATTATTATTATTATTATTATTATTATTAAAGGTGCTCTCTGGTAGAATGTGTTATATCTGTCTGTCCATCTATCACAGAGCACCTTTCATATTGATCTGTCATCTGCTGTTTTTTCTAATCTCTCTGGCTAGCTCTATTGTATTTTACTTATCACTGCTATCCCTATTGTATTGTGCCCATTAGTCACCAAATTTTATTTATTTATTTATTCATTTATCACACAGTGATTAAAAAACACACATACAAACCTCAGCTGATAAGATTTCACAAAGATCATTGTGGGCTCATTTTAGTTTTACAGAAGCATTTCCAGGTGACCCTCTGCCAAGCCAACCCAGGCACAGGTGGGTTCTGAATGAGCCTTGAGTTTTACAGTCCAACATGGTAGCCACTTGGGGGTCCTGCACATCCTGCATTGGCAAAATAAAAATAACCTCTTCATGCAGCCTACCATTAGGCTTGCGAGACTTCAATAGTCCCTGAATTCGCATTGATTGCAGTTTTTGGAATAGGAAGGAGGCAAAAGACATTTCCTCAGGATTTTGGTCACACTGGGGCGATTGTATCTCTTGATTATCCCGGGACTGTCTGGGTTTTCTCCAGGAAGGTCTGGAGAAAGTTGTTGTGAACAGGAGAGCCTGGTTATTGCAGCTCAGTATGTTGTCTCAGCAGGGAAAGCAGGAAGCACATAATGATGATGAAGATGATGGTGACTATTTAAGGTACAAGTAGATACATCAGAAGAAGATGAAGTCTATTTAAAGTTTTGATGCACCATCTAGTGGCTGTTAAATGTGAGAATTAGTGAAGATAGTGTAGCTACAAAGAAAAGAAGCAGATGGGTGACAACAGGGTTAACAGGGTCATGACTGTCACGTGTACAGAATAGAATGAAATTCTTACTTGAGTATGCTAATCAACATGCGACACATCAGCACTGTTCAGAGCCGTGATTGGTTGGTCTACCCTTCCTGTGCAGTGTTTGCTTGGCCTTTCCTCCACCATCCAAAAGATGTGCAGGGGAGATCATCACTGCATCACTGAATCATCTTTTTTCATCTCTTCCTGTCCTCATCATCTTGTTCTGTCACACCCATCACCTGCATGTCCTCTCTCACCACATCCATAAACCTCCTCTTAGGCCTTCCTCTTTTCCTCTTCCCTGGCAGCTCTATCCTTAATATCCTTCTCCCAATATACCCAGCATCTCTCCTCTGCACATGTCCAAACCAACACAATCTCGCCTCTCTGACTTTGTCTCCATACTGTCCCACCTGAGCTGACCCTCTAATCCTGTCCATCCTCATCATGCCCAGTGCAAATCTTAGCATCTTTAACTCTGCCACCTCCAGCTCTGTCTCCTGCTTTCTGGTCAGTGTCACCGTCTCCAACCCATATAACATAGCTGGTCTCACTACCATCCTGTAGACCTTCCCTTTCACTCTCGCTGATACCCGTCTGTCACAAATCACTCCTGACACTCTTCTCCACCCATTCCACCCTGCCTGCACTCTCTTCTTCACCTCTCTTCCACACTCCCAGTTACTCTGTACTGTTGATCCCAAGTATTTAAACTCATCCGCCTTCACCAACTCTACTACCTGCTTCCTCACCATTCCACTGACCTCCCTCTCATTCACACATATGTATTCTGACTTGTTCCTACTAACCTTCATTCCTCTCCTCTCTAGAGCAGACCTCCACCTCTCCAGGGTCTCCTCAACCTGCTTCCTACTATCATTAAAGATCACAATGTCATCAGCAAACATCATAATCATCTGTCATTGTTCATCCTTCATATTTCAGCTTTCCCACCAATTTAAGCCTTCATCCTTGGAGGCCAAGTTCTCCATCTTGTTCTGTCACTTACATCTTTCTTCCTGCTCATCCTTTCCACCGGTCCAGCACCCTTTCACCAATGTCCTTAGAGCTTTCACATTGCTAATGTTAAATAATGTGCACCATTGGGCCTGATCTACTATTCCACTAGCAATAACATCCATAACTAGTGCAAACAATATAAGTACTTAGTGATGCAGATCCTTGATGTAACCCACCCATAACTGCAAACCTCTCCATTATTCCTACACTACAACTCATGTGTGTGTGTGTGTGTGTGGGCCCCTCAAACACATCCTTAGCTGTCCTGACATGCTTCTCTTATGCTCCCTTCAGATTTCGAAGACTCCTTCAAATGCCATCTCTGAATCTCTTCCTCACTCATTTCTGTAGCTACACACGTCGTCAGCACCTCGCTCAGCACGGGCAACTCCACTTCTCTGTTTACACAGGCCCTAATAACTCCCCTTCTCAAGAAGACCACACTTGGTCCATCTCAAGTTGGTTAACTACACACCTCTCCTTTCTATCCAAAACACCGTGTGACCGTGTTGTCTCTAAGTGAGTCTCTTCCTCTCTTTTGCAGAACAGACTACTTGATCCTAACCAGTCGGGCTTCAAGAGGGGCCATTCCACCAACTGAGTGGGGTCACCTGATATGCTAATAGGGTCATGAGAAAGTATTAAAAAAATTACAAAAAAGAAAAACATCAAACAATGTGTTGTGTATATGTCAATATTTCAAACAGCTGGGGTCACGAAAAAGCTCAGATTTCAAAATAGGGTCACAAACGAAAAAAGCTTGCGATCCTCTGCACCAAGATGTCTCTACTCACTCTGGTTAAACCAACATGTCATCTGTCCTCATCCTTTTAGATCTCAGCTCTGCTTTCAGCACAGTCAATCACCAAATCCTCCCTGCCATCCTCTCTGACCTGGGCATCACTGGGACTATCCTCCGGTGGTTTCAGTCCTACCTATTGGGCAGATCCTACCATGTGTTCTACTGAGGAGAGATGTCAAAGGTGTGTAATGTAGAGCGCGTGACATGCACGTTTGGTCTGCTATGACCCCCTTCAAAGGTTAAACATCTGTCAGACAAAACAAAAACCACTCAAAATGATTAGAAGAAGGCAGGCAATTCCAGAGCTGCTCTAAAACCCGGAATTGAAGTTGGGATGGTCCCCTGCAGCTGTTGTCACACCAAACAGTGCTCCGCAATCTTGAATCGTGAAAAGTGGAGGTAAAGAATTCCGCCAGTCAATATCTCTGCTTGAGCAAATCTTAGCATCTTTAACTCTGTCTCCTGTGCCACCGTCTCCAGCCCATATAACATAGCTGGTCTCACTACCATCCTGTAGACCTTCCCTTTCACTCTTGCTGATACCCGTCTGTCACAAATCACTCCTGACACTCTTCTCCGCCCTGCCTGCACTCTCTTCTTCACGTCTCTTCCACAATCCCCATTACTCTGTACTGTTGATCCCAAGTATTTAAACTGATCCACCTTCGCCAACTCTATTCCCTGCATCCTCACCATTCCTCTGACCTCCCTGTCATTCACACACATATATTCTGTCTTGGTGGTCCTACTGACCTTCATTCCTCTCCTCTCTAGAGCAGACCTCCACTTCTCCAGGGTCTCCTTAACCCGCTCCCTACTCTCGTTACAGATCACAATGTCATCAGAAAACATCATAAGCTGCTCTAAAACCCGGAAATGAAGTTGGGATGGTCCCCTGCAGCTGTTGTCACACCAAACAGCGCTCCGTAATCTTGAATCGTGGAAAGTGGAGGTAAAGAATTCCGCCGCACCAGTCAATATCTCTGCTCGAGCACTGCAACTGCCAACGAATCACGACATTTAATATGTGATGAGCCTAAGAGTGAACCTGCAGATTCCCCACTGGAACAAGAGGTACAATTCCCATCTCATCTGACACCTCCTCACAAAGGTGGCCTTAGGGGTGTGCGGGGCCTAGGGCTGACCAACCCCAAGTGGGACCGGTTACGTCAAACGCTGTTACCGGTATGTATGTGTGGAATGTATAAACTTGCGCGCGAATTTAATAACAATAATGTTAACATACACCGGATTTTCTCATTACAGTATTCAGCTACATTTTTACAAGACTAGAGGGCTTCGCCCCCTGATCGTTTCGCTCGCCAAACCCACTGCCTGAGCTACGCGCCAGCAACTTCACATCTCTGCTACTCGCAAACAACAAGTCTTTTAATTCTCGCGGATAGGCCTCATCATTGGGAAGAAACACAAGTTTTCCCTGATGGCAACACGAATTAGACGATCTACAAGTCTCCGACTTAAAGGTTAAATCCGAATTATATATTCGATCTCTTTTCGCTGTTCCATTATTTCACCGAGTAATAATTTCCATTTGTTTGCACTAATACGATCTTTACTATCATTTTTTTGAGACTTTCAAATTTTCGTACTTCCATTATCTCTAACCTGCTATGCATGTGTATCGTGCCAACATTTTTGAATTCTTTATGATGTTCTACTTTGTCATCTGCTTTTTTCTTTTATTTCCGGCCCCGCGTGTGGTTAAATTTCTTGGCACAAAGTCTCATCTCGTGGGACGTGAACGTGTTTCTCTTCACAAGATCACATCTCGTCGCCGGATAAAAAGTCTCGTCTCCCAAGATTTTTTTATTATAATAGAGAGATAACATGCAGACTTTATCAAAATATAACTGGAGAATATAACTTGATAAATCCGCAAAAACTGGGACACGCGGACCTCAAAAGCAGAGCCCCCTTAGGTGCGCAGCCTAGGCCGGTCGCCTTACTTGCCACCCTCAAACGCCGCTCTTGCCACCTCAGTCACCACCAAAGGAACCTCCAGCATCTGCTCAAGCTCAACCGGTCAAAGAGTGTAAAGCGAGACATGTTGTGGAACCCTCTGATAGACTGAATCTGTGAGCCCCGCAAATTAGGAAATTCTTTAAGGGTGGAGGTTGACTTTTGTCGACACAAGGGGTTGAGGACAGATGTTGAATAAAGTCGACATCCAGGGGTAGAGGGTGATAAAAGCCGTAAACATAAGAAGACTGCTAGACTTGTTGACTTGACGTCAAATTTGTGCATTGTGTATGAGTAGCGTAGAGTAAAGAACATCTAGAATGGCATTGACACTGGACAATTGCAAAGCAAAACACACTGTGGATATTGTAAGGGATGGCCAGTAGCTCAATCCGGCCAAGATGCCCAGAGACTGGAAGGATGGGGAAAGGCAGCTACTTTGGGACACTGCCTCTCCCAAGACGTTAGATGACAGCTTCCCTGGACTGTACTAGTGCCCCGGGTTCCCGTAGGAACAATAAGCAATATTTTAAAGTCAATCCTGAATGACACAGGCAACCAGTGTAGTGACATCAAAACTGGAGAAATGTGCTCGGATTTTCTTTTCCTAGTTAGGATTCTAGCAGCTGCATTCTGCACTCGTTGCAAGTGATTTATGTCTTTTAATGCCATCTCTGAATCTCTCCCTCATTCATTTCTGTAGCTACATACGTCATCAGCACCTCGCTCAGCACGGGCAACTCCACTTCTCTGTTCACACAGGCCCTAAAAACTCCCCTTCTCAAGAAGACCACACTTGGTCCATCTCAAGTTGGTTAACTACACACCTCTCCTTTCTATCCAAAACACTTTGTGACCGTGTTGTCTCTAAGTGAGTCTCTTCCTCTCTTTTGCAGAACAGACTACTTGATCCTAACCAGTCGGGCTTCAAGAGGGGCCATTCCACCAACCGAGTGGGGTCACCTGATATGCTAATAGGGTCATGAGAAAGTATTAAAAAATTACAAAAAAGAAAAACATCAAACAATGTGTTGTGTATATGTCAATATTTCAAACAGCTGGGGTCGCGAAAAAGCTCAGATTTCAAAATGGGGTCACAAACCAAAAAAGCTTGCGATCCTCTGCACCAAGATGTCTCTACTCACTCTGGTTAAACCAACATGTCATCTGTCCTCATCCTTTTAGATCTCAGCTCTGCTTTCAGCACAGTCAATCACCAAATCCTCCCTGCCATCCTCTCTGACCTGGGCATCACTGGGACTATCCTCCGGTGGTTTCAGTCCTACCTATTGGGCAGATCCTACCATGTGTTCTACTGAGGAGAGACGTCAAAGGTGTGTAATGCAGAACGCGTGACATGCACGTTTGGTCTGCCAACATTTTTGAATGTTAGATGACAGCTTCCCTGGACTGTACTAGTGCCCCGGGTTCCCGTAGGGCACCATGGGATATGGAGTTCGGTATTACAGTCCTGCTGGGTGCCATGGGTACCGCCAAGGACCACTGTGGGAGGATGTTGGAAGACAAGGTTCTCGCCTAGCCTAGAAGTACTAGCAGGTCATGGGAAGAGAAGCCCAGAAGTACTTCCGGGCTGATTAAAAACTTAAGTTCTCCATCTGACCTGGAAGTGCTGGCAGGTCATGTGGACGGAAGAGAAGAAGCACTTCTGGGTCGGACACATATATTAAAGACTGCTTCATACCCAGCAGGCAAGCCTGAGTCGGGAGGAGGTGGACAACGCTTGCTGGGAGGTGTGGAGGAGGAGAAAGAGAGAGAGAAGAATATCGCTTATTGTGTTTGCCTGTTTACTTGTGGCTGTGGTGCTTGAAGGGCACTGTAAAAATAGTAAAGAAGAAAAATAATTAAAATACTTCTTAGTGCTTTTACCTGGTGTCCTGAGTGTCTGTTTGTTGGGGTTAAGTTAAGGGGCAGCAGTGTCCCGTAGCATCCACAGTATTATTTAATTATTTAATCATTTTTTGAATCAGACTCTTGACTTGTCGAACCCCAGTTTTGATGCAAGTGATCTGGAGATCGAAAACGAAAGTCAGGTACTTGTATCAGCTGACCAGTCCCCAGATGATCATGCAAGTGATGAGCCTACGGCAATGTTCGCCTAGGAGAACTACACAGACACTTAGCAAATTTCGATTTTAATGCAGACAAGAGGAGTGATGGCTCTGATGCGAGGGATCTGCACCAACAATTGGCGATTCGAATCACATAAACACCGAAAGAGACTCTACTTCGTTGAGCCCTTGAGCAAAGCCCTTAACCTGCAATTGCTCCATCCTGGGTATGACGTTAATCTGCATCCAGCCCTGCAAGTAGGCCCTCCAAACCTGCTAGGGGTTGGTGGCAGAATTGGCACTCCAGCCACCATAAAAAAAAAAAAAACTCACACTGGTTCCATTCCATCTGAACTGGTGTGGTGCTGAGGTATCACCTGGGATCCTGAGTTGGTTCGTCATGTGGTGGGTGCAGCAATGCTCTAACAGTGCATGCTCCTAACCTCTCTTTGGGGAGAGACAGAGGTGATCTGGAAATCAAAAACGAAAGACACGTTTCTGCATCAATTGACCGGTCCTCCCAGTTGATCATAGTGCCGAATGTGCTGGTGTAGCTGACACATGCATGGCAACAATCATCCTGGTAGGACTAGACAGACATAGAGCCGTGACAGGCAAGCTGGCACGGCTTGCAAGTGGGCACTATGGATTACCAGACACTCAAATACTTCAAGCTGTTTATTTTCCAGAAACTGCATTTCAGCTTATGAGTGATGAAACAAACAGGTAAGTAATAAGTATGTGAATCTGCATTCTGTAGAGGCTCAGAGAACATAAACCAGTGACATTTGTCATAAGTATTCTTTGTTGATTTATGTGTGAACCATTGCTTTGTGTTTTTTTAGAAAACGGAGTGTTTTGGAAAAATATTCTGCTCTGGGGCAAAAAGAAAAAAGAAAAAAAAAATGTTACCCCTAAAATAGTTCATTGTTAGGGACAAATGTGGTAAAGACACCTTGGGGAACTGAAAGTGCTGGAAACCTCTCCTTTCAAGTTAGTTGTTGTATTGCACCCACCACAAAACGAAACAGCTCGGGATCCATGCTGGCAACCACAACCAGTCCCACCCACCCGGAAGTGACCCTCTATCTGCCGCAGCCAGGTGTTACATGGGTGTCCCCTTGGTCTGGTTGCTTGGGTCTTCAACAAAGAGGTTTCTGTGAGCCAGATCACCCTTGGGGAATCACACCACATGGCCGTAGTACCGTAACTGACGCTTCCTCACAATGAAGGTAATGTGCCTCATTCAGGACTCCGTGAGCAACACAAAGTCAAACCAACGGTACCCAATGATTCTCTGAAGAGACACACATGAAAGAGTCCAGTCTTCATCTCAGGTCACTTGATAGCGTCCATGTCTCACAACCATATAGCAAAACAGGAAGCACAAGGACTCTAAAGACCCAGAGATATCAGGAGCGCCACACACCCCTTTCTAGTGACCTCATGACCCCCCATGTTCTCCCAATCTGTCTACTGACTTCGTAGGAAGAGTCACCAGAGACATGAATGTCATTGCTGAAGTAAGTAAACCTCTCGACGAGGTCGTCACTCTCTCCGCAGGCAGACACACTGCTGATGGCCGTGCCCAAGAAGTCATTAAAGGCTTGGATCTTGGTTTTCATCCTAGAGACTTGTAAGCTCAGACACTCAGACTTCTCATTAAGTTTCTTGAGAGCCCCAATCAAAGCCTCCATTAACTCCGCGAAGATCACAGCATCGTCAGGATCAGTGAATCTTTCTTCACCAACAGATGCCCCACAGCCACTGGAACCCCCAGCCCTTCCCAACACCCAGTCCATGCAAGCACTGAACAGCGTAGGAGCAGGCCAAGGGGATGTCCACGTAACACCAGACAGATGGTCAATTCCACAGGGTGGGACTGGACTGTGTCACCATGTCTTAACAATATCATTAGCCCCCAGACAAAGTAGTGCACTGCGGCCCCGGTTTTGATAGCAAAACAGAAAATTACATAGGCATCAGAAACATTGTGCCCATACATTAAGATAGCCTGGGATTTTGGGTTCAAAGTCATGAAGCAAAAAGACAAAAATTGAAAATTCTCTCCTGGTGACTAAGACTCCTCCTTTTTTAATCCTGTGCCTCTTCTTTTTTTTTACTTTCCAGCAACCCCAGCAGTGAAGTTGACACTGCCCAATACTGCAGCACTTTCCGGAGCTACTAGGCATTGAAGTCCATACTAGGGAAGTGCTGCTACATGCTTGTCTCACTGTTATTCGAACTTGGATGAAGGAAGACCATCTCCAGCTCAACCTGGCAAAGACTTTCTTGTTATCTCAGCTCATCTTTCTGTTCTGCCCCTCATCTCTGTTCAGGTTGACCCATTATTGGTGACTCTGGCCAAGTAACTATGGGACCTTGACAACCAGCCACCCTTCAAGAATCATGTTACTACTTTCTCTCAGTCTTGCAGATTCACTTAACACGATATCCACAAGATCAGACCACACTTGATAGAGAATGCAGCACAACTCCTGGTCCAGGCTTTGGTTTTGTCTTCTCTGGACTTCTGCCATGTGTTCAAAATCCACATCAGATTCCACCTTGGAGAATCGACACCAATGATCTTAGCAGGTTCACCCTTGGAGGATCACCACTAATAGTCATTGTGGCAGAAGCTCTTGGTTGGCGCCAACCCGACACAGACTGACACCGGAGGCACAGGTGAAAATGAAAATAAAGATTTGATTTTTCTTCCACTGGGGGATCATGTCTTCCCCGTGTCCCTCAGCTACAGCACAGTCCCAAAACACACCAAACGAAAACACCAACACACTTTTCTTCCTCCACTCCACCCAGGCTGCTTTGTCCTCCTCCTCCAGTGTCTGGCGCCCTGAGTAGTGGCCGCAGGCTCCCATTATAGCCCACCCGGAAGTGCTTCAGGTGGCAATTAACCAAAATTAGGCTGCACTTCCGGGTGTGGCTGCATCCCCGCCTACATGGGCTCAGGAAGCCTTGCAGCTCCCCCTGGTGGTGGCCATGGAGCCCAACAGGGATGAGCTCCAGTGTTCCAGGATAGTGGCCCTGATGCAACCCAGGGGGGCTGCCACCAAGTGTTCCTGTGGACAAAGCGTGGATCCCATGGTTGCTCCCCCAGATCTAGTGTGAAAGGGGGGTCTCGGCCATCCGCCACATCATACAGTTTTATTTGAGTAACGTCGATTGCTTAAATAACCCACAGCAACCAATTGCGACACACTTAGCAACCCATATGTGACCCTTTACTATGTCATACAACAGTGAGTCATGACCCTCTAACTATTTTGGGTCACAACCCAAAGTTAAAGAAACTGTGACTACAAGGTCCATCTAAACTTAACTTACTGTTATTATTAGATATAGTGATGCAATAGTCACAATGACAGAAAGATATTGTAGCAGACAGAGGCACTTCTCAAACGTGTGGAGCCCAGTAGCCTGTGGTGGTCTACGTGTGTGCGTGTCTATCAGTCTCTTCTGGCACTCATTACAATCTCCAAATTCATTCTTACGCTTCTGCTGCCTTGTGCCTACCGAGCTCCTGAACTGATAATAGCAATTTTCATTATTGATTTCTCTCAGCGCACGGTCTTGTGTTCAGTTTCTTTTTTGTGCTCTCCCTGAAACCCCAGCAATTTTAAATTTCACGGACCGGAGAACATTGGGCGAGTGCTTTTAGGAAGAAGCCCTGTGGGTGGAGCCTTTGCAGCAGCAGATTTCACTACGCACATTTTAACGGGTTGTCCCCAAACATGCATTCTCGCTTGAGAATCACATCTGGTCCTGTGAGACTGCGGTTAGACAAACTGTTGTGACCTCTAGGGGTGCCACTGAGCCCTGAGACTCCCGACACAATAGCACCAAAACAGTTCCATTTGCAAAAGAAAGTAGTTTTATTTTACAAATCAGAGTATCTTCACAGTTTCTTTCTCCTACAAATACAAACACAGTCACAAACGCAATCCTTTTCTGCTCCCTCCTCCTCCCGATTCTAACTCCTCAAGTGAGGTGAGGTGGCTTCTTCTTTGCTGGACCCAAGACGACTTCCTGTGTCACAGCATTGTACTGCAGAAGCACTTCCAGGTCATATTGAAGCTCCACAAAACAGAGAGGTCTTCTCCTAACATCGCCCTCTGATAGCAATCCAAAGACCCCAAACAGGACTGCCCTTCTGAACTACGAGTCCCATGTAACTCCATGGGTGTCTGAACTGAGACCATGCCAGAGGAGTATGTTTATGGTACCTCTGATTTTCTCATTTCTTATTCTCTTTCCTGGTAAATCCACACATCTATCTCAGCTTTCTCATTTCTACCACATCCAACGTCTTCACCTGCGTTCTCTTTATTGTCCATGTCTGAGCTCCATACGTCATTGCTGGTCTTACCAATGTCTTAAAAACATGACCTTTAACCTTAATTCTTCAATCACACAATCCTCCTGATACCTTCTTCTAATTGTTCCTTCCACACTGCTCTCTGTGAAGTATCTCAACATCTATTTCTCCATCTTGGGCTACCACTAATGCACCTATTGAAGTGTTTCTCAACCTTTAAGTATTTGTGACCCGAGTTTTCATAACAGTTTTAATCGCGCCCCCCCCCCCTAACATTTTTTTGAAATGTAGATGCATATTTTATTATACCTACTTAACTTTTATCGACATTTATCTAACTCTATATTTATTGTTCTACTATCAGAATGTAGTTTAAGTTAATTTGTTTTGGTTTCAACAGACATTTTTTTCATATTTTTGATTCTTGTTTTCTTTTTTTTTCACATCTTCGTGCCCCCCTAGGGGGGCCCGCCCCACAGGTTGAGAACCACTGACCTATTGTATTGGGGGAACAACTGATCCTGGTACAAAGTCCCGCTCAGTCCCATCCTTTATACTTTCTCCCTGACTGGGATAAGAACAGAGAACCAACCATGCTGGGCTACACCTCCATTTACATTGTCCATTCATTATGTCCTCATAGCCAGGAAAGGAGCCACACTCAAACCCGGTCGGGACACCTGATCATCCATTATGTCTCTCACTCAGTGTATAAATGGAGATAGTTGTGTACTGGGGTCACTCTCTCTCTAGAATTGGACACTCAACCAAGCTGACTCAATAAGCATAACACAGAGTGATCAATGAGGCATTAAAGATCCCCAGCGTGACAGCTAAAGGCTTGAAGGAATCAGTGGAACAGGAGAACATCTCTGTCCATGAGTCTACCACACACAAAACTGTGAACAGGTATTATGCTTGTGTCAGGACTCCAAGGAGGAAGCCACTGCTCTCCAAAAAAAAAGAAAGGAAAAACATCATTGTTGTATGCCTTAAGTTTGCCAAGCACCACCTTGACACTCCATGATGACATTGGTGGTCTGATGAACATAAGGGTGGACTATTTGGGAAGAATATGGAGCATTCCATATGAAAACGTCATCCAAATGGTGAGGTATGGTGGAGGGAGCATCATGATTTGGGGCTGCTTTGCTCTCTTTGGACCTGGACAGCTTACTAATATCGAGGGGCAAATTAGGTCATCAAGGTTACCTACAGGAGAACATAATGATGGCTGAAGCTCAGTAGAAGTTGGTTGATGCAGCAGGACAATAATTACCCTATACACCACATAATTACTTTAAAGAAAGAAAACCCAGTCAGTCAGAACCTGGACGTTAACCCAATGGAGATGATGTGGAATGACCTCAAGAAGGCCCTTCACACCAGCTGAAGAAGTTCTGTAAGAAGGAATGATCCAAAATGTCTCCTGAATGTTGAGCAGGTCCAATCTGCAGCAACCAGAAGTGCTTGTTAGAGGTTTTTACATCCAAAGGTTCACTTCTTGTCTCCACAGCACACTGTGAATGTCTTAGGACTGTGGGAGGAAACTGGCATGCCTGGAGGAAACCAACACAGACATGGGGAAGAACAGGCAAACTCTATGCTGAGAAAACCCAGAATGTGAATCCAAATCTACTTGTTGCTACCACTGTGCCCCCATGCCTTACTATGATATCCACCTTAATAACCAATTAAGTGCCTGTGAGCCGTTGGATCTGTATATCCCTCCAGTTGCTGTGTCTCTGACATTCAAACAGATGGCACATCACAAATATTTGTAGTATTAAAATGCATTGCATTTGTCATTCCAACAGATGGTGCAACACAAAAATTACAAAACACTAACACTGCTTTTACAAATTTTAAATCATATGTCATATAACACAGACATATACATTTGTCTTTCCAACATATGGTGCATCACAAACAATTGTAGTAATCTATTTTATTATTACAAATATTTGTGATGCACCATCAGTTGGCAAGACAAATGCCATGCATTTTATTACTGCATTCATTATAAATAAATTCCAATAGATGGTGCACTCAGGTCTACTTTGATAACTTAGTACAGGACCTCTCTTATATAAAACTCCATGTGTAAACTTATCCTGCACCTTATGAAATCTGAAAGTGTCATTAGACTCTCACCTTGCTGCTAATAAGATAAACTGGTATCACGGGGTCCAGAATCCTCTATCAGGGGCCTCATGTGGCACACTTTTGTTTGGTGGGTCTTTTGCAGGAGACTGTGGCTGATCTGTGCCAATATGGCTTTAGTAATGTGGAGTTTGCTGCCCTCTTTTGGTTAAAAAATGGTGATCATTTAATTAAAGTGATAAAACATAAGTCATAAGAAGACAATAATATATAGCAAATATTTGAAAACGACTGAACCAGAAATAAGTGATAAGTAGGCATTGTCGTAAAACCCTTCATTGGCATTTCAAAGAAAAAACAATTACAATAATGCATTCTGTCATTAATGTGATGGACAATGTGAACCTTCCCTTTAATGTATTATATCCCCCACTGAATAACACAATGCCACACACAACTGTGGTGGGCACATCACAGGATTAATGGCTTTCTATATAATGTACAGAGTTTAACCGTTTATAGCACAGAATACTTTGAAATGTAGTTAAAGATGCACCTACCTTAGAAACGGTGTTGGCTCAAGGCGAGTCATGCTTCACTATTAGAGACTTCTTAGTGGCATTCAGATGCATGCATGTGGATGCACGAGCCCCGGCACATGCCTGCAGATAACGATACCACCATCCTGATGATAATCTGCTGCTGTAGAGCAGGACCATGACTGAGCTGCTGGCACATGGAGAGAAAGGGTCCATCAACAGTAGCTGTTCAAGCTACTAAGAAGAGGACAAGAAAGTTCAGCACACATGTACAAAAGAGCTCCTACTTGATTAAGGGTCATCGTGTTGCTAGTAGCGTGACGGGAGTGATGATTGGGTGGACTCCGGAGAGCGGTGGTGGGGATTGGGCAGTGAAACAACTACCCCTCGCTGCAGCTTGTGGAATGGGGCGTGGCTCATTATGAGCCGAGTTTAACATTTAACTTCGCCCATAATCCCATAATCCTCCCACTGGTAGGCTGTCAAGCAACAGTCGACTGTAAGCACGTTACGCCCAATTACGCTACGGTTAGGATTAGGGTTGTCTGACTCAAATAATGACAAGTTCATCGTTTGTGTGCAGCTCGGAAGGACCCAAACACATGAGGTCTTTGAAGTATGCGGTGGGCTGGTGCCCTGCCTGGGGTTTGTTTCCTGCCTTGCGCCCTACGTTGGCTGGGATTGGCTCCAGCAGACCCCCGTGACCCTGTCATTAGGATATATAGCGGGTTGGATAATGGATGGATGGATTTGATTTGTTGTTGATAGTTCTTTAATGTACATAATATAAAAATACAATCATTGTCTTGCGGTTTTACTCCTCAAATATCCATCCCCATGTCTGAGTATACGAGAAAGTCAAGGGGAGACCACTCTCGATTTTTTTCCTTTGTGTTTGTAAGAAAGACAAATGCTAATAAATCATTTCCATTTTCTATTTTTTTTTTATTTTGTACGATGTCTTCTGATGTACCAGTATGAGAAACCTTCCACATGTGATATACCATTCAACACTAGCTAACACTATGCTAGCCCTTCTTGATAATAATTGGGGACTAAATCTTTCTTCTTAAGTATATGTGCATTCTTTTATCTTCATCACATTAGCTGAAGGTGATACTTCTGGCACCATGTCTGTTGCCTCCTATGCTCTGCCTCTGAATGGAGTGAATTGAGATGTCTATAACCTAAATGTCTTCTGCAGACTTGACATTTGTGTAGATGTTGTTAAAGCCCCTGGTAGTCTTCTACCTATAGTATGCTTACAGATTATTTTTTTCTAAAAGTGTTTCTGAAATCAGTTTTTTGTTTTTTTAAAAGATATTTTTTTATTAGATCACTAAAGAAATAACAAGTCAAAAGGAACCACCTATTTGCAAATGCATTAGCTTTTCATTTAGATGTGCATGCTTGATGAAGGTGGTATATACAGTAGTTTTTAGTGTATTCTTGGAACTTTGTGTCTATTTAAAAATAAAAAGTAATTACTTGTTTAAGTACATCATGCTCCATACCATGTTGATTTGTTTAGTGCTGGTAAAATTGGCTTTTAAATGTAATACAACAGATTCCCTGCAAAAAATTGTTTAAAAAAAAAAAAGAAATTAGTATTGGTTTAACATTTCATAAAAACTATTATTTTCCAGTACTGAAGAGATTAATTTGATGGAAATTGTTGGTAGATCATTGTAATGTTCAATTAAATATTTACAAAAATCTTCAATAGTAATGCAATACAGAGGGGACTGGGCGGTCTCTTGGTCTGGAACCCCTACAGATTTTATTTTTTTTTTTATCCAGCGCTTGGAGTTTTTTTTTGTTTTTTCTGTCCACCCTGGCCATCGGACCTTACTTATTCTATGTTAATTAATGTTGACTTATGTTTATTTTTTATTGTGTCTTCTATTTTTCTATTCTTCATTTTGTAAAGCACTTTGAGCTACATTTTTTTGTATGAAAATGTGCTATATAAATAAATGTTGATTGATTGATTGATTGAACACATCTCGATGTCTAGTCCTGCAAGACCTGAAGCTTTTTTGTCCCTCTTGGACCGGAAAACCCCTCTTTTTAGTACATTTTTGTGCAGGAAATTACACCCTCGTGATAAAGAGTCAACCAATAGAGGTGTCTTCGGCAAGAAAGACTTGAAGTTGTGCGTGTCACATCAACCCACCTCAGGGGTTCACTCCCTAAGGGGATCACGACACTGCACTTGGAGGGTAGTGATACTCATTTAATACACAGTCAGTCATTTTCTAACCTATTTAGTCCTGAGAAGGGATACTGGGGGTCTTCCTGAGCCTATTCCAGCTAGCACAGGGCGCAAGGCAGGACCAGACCTCGGACCGGGCGCTAGTCCATTGCAGGGCGAGTACACATTTGGGCCAATTTAGGATCACAAATTCACCTAATCTGCATGTCTTTGGACTCCGGGAGAAAACTGGAGCACAAGGACAAAAACCCAAGGGGAAACGGGGAGAACAATGTGTGAGAATAATATGGAGGTAACAATAGTTAAGTATTTTGGTATGTTTTCTATATTCAAACATAGCATCCATCTTAGGATTATAAAAGGGTCAATGAATGTCAGAAACATATTCAAGCATATCAAGAAACCTGAAAAAAGTCAAGCAAACGACAAAGACAAAGACGTACCAGGAAGATGACAAAGAGATCAGCAGATGTCCTGTAAACAACAAGACTGGACAGTTGTCATATACACCGAGATTTCAAGGGTAACATCTAAGAACAACAAGAGTATTGTAAGAGCCATTTGTTAGTTAGTCAGGTTATACTGGGTGGCGCAGGGAAACGGGAAATTTTGGAACTAGGTGCTGGTGACCCTGAGGTGTCGGCGGTTGTTTGGGACCAATGCGACCTCATTTAGAACCCCTTGCCTTTAGTTATAATGGAGCTGTGGAGTGGTGTGCAACGAGCGTTCACTGTGAAAGCCTTTTATAAGAATGGTCATAGTGTGACTGTTAGGACATCACAATCGTATCGCGTCTGCTCATGCAATTACAACACGGGTGCGCCATTATGAAGAAACAGGTTCAGCTTTAAAAAAAGAAGCCACTTTGCATACTGCACGACAATCAATGGCAGCTATTCGACGATTGTTTGGAAGGTGCGTCATTTCACGCAACGGTGACATTCCAGGGCCTCCGAGATCCTCAGACCTCACTGTTTGTTAATTTTCTTTTCCTTGAAAGAATCTAATGGCAAAAGTCTCCATCTCACAGGACTTCATACCGCGACAACGTTTTTGGAATCTTTTAATCCTCGCTGGCAACATGAATTAGACGATCTACAAGTCTCCGACTTAAAAGTTTAAATCTGAACAATATTTTCGATCTCTTTACGCTGTTCCGTTATTTCACCGAGTAATAATTTCCATTTGTTTGCGCTAATGCGATCTTTACTATCCTTTTTTTGAGACTTCCGAATTTTCTCTAACCTGCTCTGCATGTGAGCCGTGCCAACATTTTTGAATTCTTTACGACATTCTACTTTGTCATCTAGTCCTTGTCTTTTATTTCCGACACCGGGCGTGGTTAAATCTCTTGGCACAAAGACTCGTTTCGCGGGACATGTATCTCTCCGAGAAAATCATGTCTTGTCTCCTTCCAAGATTTTTTTTTTATAATAGAGAGATACAATTTTTGTGGACAATTTATGTGCCACATGATGGCAAACAGGCCGAGACATTCCTGTACATCATCGTGCACACAATAAATTGTTTCTGCCATTCAAATGTTAACATAATTTTGACTCACCCTGTATATACTGTATATATATATATATATATATATATATATATATTGTGGTCTATGGGCGGCTTGTCATCACAGCCAATACCCCCAGGCCGCCAGATAGAGCTCTCCCTGCAGCATTGAGGTGCCCCGGATACCAGCAGGGAATCATGAACTATGGAGTTTTCCCCTACAAACCTGCTGGATACCCCAGGGGCCAACAGAGGACGCTGCAGGGAGGCCCAGAGAGTCATATGTGCCCTATAACCCGGAAGTGCGTCATAGGCAGAGCGACAGCAGAAGTGACGTACTTCCGGGATGAAGAAAAGGACTTTTTTATCTGACCCGGAAGTGATAAGGAATCAT
This sequence comes from Polypterus bichir lapradei, assembly GCA_026402145.1. Taxonomy (NCBI): domain Eukaryota; kingdom Metazoa; phylum Chordata; class Cladistia; order Polypteriformes; family Polypteridae; genus Polypterus; species Polypterus bichir. The sequence continues at coordinate 13,199,118 of JANRMT010062789.1, forward strand.
TGACTGAAGGATTGGAAACACTTCTGGGTCAGGAACTATAAAAGGATTGTGGGAGCTCCCAGACAGCAAGCTGAGCTGGGAGTGTGGAGGATTGTTTATTGTATTTGTGATTGATTATTTAATGAGTATAGTGGTGGAGAGGTTGCGTTGTGCACTGTTGTGTATAAATAAAGTCAATATTTGGACTTTTCTGTGGTGTCTGACGTTTGATCGGAGGGTTCAAGGGAGCGATAGTGCCCCCTATCTGTCACAATATATATATATATATATATATATATATATATATATATATATATATATAAACACAATCTATTACACCAGGGGTGGGCAAACTCAGTCCTGGAGGGCCGCAGTGGCTGCAGGTTTTTGTTCCAACCCAGTTGCTTAATTAGAAAATAATCCTTGCCAATAATTTAATTTCATGACTTGTTAATGTTTAAATTTGCCATGTCAGGTCATTCTCATATTCTAGATTTTTTTTCCTTTCTAAGGATATTGTCCAAATTATTTGAAGTCTAAAATTGAAGAGTAATTCTCAGCCCTTTACTTTTTTCTCTTCACTTTCCTTCTAAGTATTTAATTTAACCAAAGAGTGCACATTAAATACACACAGGTGTAAATGAAAACAAGTTAAATGGAGAAATTCTAGTTTCTTTTGTCACTTGCATCTTATTGCTAATAAGGAGCAATTAAAACCAAGGATACAGCTGTTTAAGACTAAAATAGGCAATAAGGGTTCAAAATCTTAATGATTGAGACAACTAAAATGGAGAAGTGTTACTTGAGCAATAAGTGCTTCTGATTAAGTAACTGGGTTGGAACAAAAACCTGCAGCCACAGCGGCCCTCCAGGAATGACTTTGCCCACCCCTGTATTACACTATTACCATCTATATCAATCTATTACATCAGTTACAGTAGAGTATAAAAACACTGCAGTTCCAAGTCCTTTTGGATGAGTGATGAGTCCCGTGCCCTTCCTGTGCTATGGTCTGGGGCTCTCCTCCATCAAGGTCTGCATGGCTTTGATTCTTCAAAGTGTCCAGCATAGCGTAGTCTCCGAGTGGGCTGCCGATGTATCTGCTGCAGTCCTGGATTGTTATCCTTTCTTTTCTGAAATTGAGGCTGTTCCTGGTGACCCAGAGAGCATCTTTCGTACAGCACATGAGATGTTAGGCCTCGTTGGTGGTACTGGGAAAGTCTGTAGAGCACCGAGTGGTGTAAGAGACTGTCTCTGGGTACTGACTTTTCAATAGCAAACATGTTATTACCATTTAATTTTATGCATTGAAAAGATATCAAAGTTTAAAGAAGTTATCGCACGTTGTCTGGTGTAGATGTAAAGTTTAGTTTTGTGATGTATGGTGTCGTACAGGTTTGCCAGTTTATCGAAATCAGTTTCTATAACCTCAAAGAAACCTTCATCACTCGGAGGAAAAATAAGCCTGCTGATATCGTTTTAAGTTGTTTCCCCCGCACCACTGTGCAAAGGTATGCAGGTATGCAGCCCACCAGGAACAATATGGTAAAAGGGGGGCATTTCCTTATGTTATAATTATACTGTAACTGTATCCAAATATAAAAATCAGTGCCAAGAAAAAAAAAATGTTTAAGTTCTGAAAAATTGCATCATATGGCAACCACCCAAACTTATTTTACCGTGGGTGCACATTGAATGTATATATTGAAGAAACAGCTACATAAAGCAAATATGTGTGACCATTTTGAGTTAAGTTAATGTAAGGTCGCTGTTTAAAGTTAAAGAATAAATATTCTTGGTCACCATGTGATAGTGGATTAGAGCAAATCACCCACAGCCAGCAAACAGCAACGTTTCTTTAAACAGCTTGGTGCAGTGAAATTGAAGGCAGAATATGATTTCCTTGCTGGTGGCCTTATCTTACTTTTTGGTGCAGTGATTACCATTTTTTCACAGATAAAGAATATATTTTTTATGGGTTAACAATGTAAACAATATTATATTGGTCTCTCCATTTCATTGCAGTGCCTCACCATTGCGGTTTAACAGTTTTACCCTGTAAAATTAAGAGACATTTTTGACAGGGCATGACATTTGGTGGGGAGGGGTGGTCTGTCCCGGGCAACACTTTTAATAAACTTTCGTACTAGACTTTTTTGATTATTTTTGACAATTTTGTTTGATAGGGCTTTGGCAAGCTAATATGTGTTATCTATGTCAAAACTGTAACATTTTTAATGTTTAAAATCTCTTAGAAATACATATGTTGCTAAGTTATATTTTACAAATGCCAGTCTTGACCAGTTTGCCAACTAACTGCGGCTGAAAGGGACACCTCTTAAGGTGAAGTGAACAAAAGAGAGTGATGCTGCTTTGAGAAAAAAGAATTATAAAAAACAAAGGGTCTTTATTGAAATATCTTAATTGTAATCAATAATTAAAAATGTAGGTAAATTCTTCATTGCGATACATGACATGTATTGTGTTTTCTTTTGTAATTGGGGACGACAAACACAAAAGCCCCAAATCCCTCAAGTGACTGCAAAAGACCTGCAACAAAACTTGGTGGCAGCAGGCACTGAGGTCTCCATGCCTGAACTCCAAGATGTACACCACTACTGACCCAAAAGCACAAGAAAACTCTCATATCAATAAGCCAAAAACGTTTTGGGATCCTGTTCTGAGGGGCGATTTAACAAAACTGGATCAGCGGTATGGATCTGTAGGAGGAAGAATGAAGCATATGCTGAAAAGAACAACCTGCCTACAGTAAAGCAAGGCGGTGGTTTGGCGATGCTCTGGGGCAGCTTTGGTTCCTCTGGCACTGGAAGACATGCAGCATGTGGAGGGCAAGATGGATTCAATCGAGTATCAAGAAATCCTAGGAGAAAACATCATGCCATCTGTGAGGAAACTGAAGCTGGGGGCGTCACTGGACCTTCCAACAGGACAATGATCCCAAGCATACCTCAAAGTCCACCAAGGCTTGACTTCAGAAAAAGTTCTGGAAGATTCTAGAGTGGCTGTCACATTTGCCAGACTTGATCCCCATAGAACAGTGATGGCGAACCTTTTAGAGACCCACTTATTTATCGCAAAGTGTCAACACAGCAATTTAACCTGAATACTGAGGTTGTCCATCCATCCATTATCCAACCTGCTATATCCTAACTACAGGATCATGGGGGTCTGCTGGAGCCAATCCCAGCCAACACAGGGCGCAAAGCAGGAAACAAACCCTGGGCAGGGCGCCAGCCCACCGCAGGGCACACACACACACACCAGGGACAATTTAGAATCGCCAATCCACTTAACCTGCATGTCTTTGGACTGTGGGAGGAAACCCAAGTAGACACGGGGAGAACATGCAAATACCACGCAGAAAGGACCCAGGGAGCGAACCCAGGTCTTTTTACTGCGAGGCAACAGCGCTACCCACTGCGCCACCGTGACGCCCACTGAGGTTTAAGTTTAGAAAAAACAACTCATACATTAACATCTTTTGTCTTAAAAGAAAAACACAATAACAGCACACTCAATGATACAAACAACTTTTTATTGAAAGGTAAAAGTTTGCATTTGGCTTACTTTTGAACAATTAATGTGATTTTTGCTGTTGTATGCATGCTGATAATTTGTCTAACCTTGGCTCATACTTTGGAAGTTTGAGAGCAACACATGCAGCACTCCGGTCATCTGTTAGTCTGTTTCTGGTGTCGGATTTGATATAATTCAAAGTTGAAAACAGCTGCTCACAAGCATATGATGATCCAAACAAAGTAAGGAAAGCAATCCCAAGTGCTTTCATTGACTCAAAATTATTTGGTAGAGAATTTCACACTAAGGATTTCATTTTCAGAACTGTCCTTTGTCATCCCTTCTATCTTCTCAAGTGTTTCATGCAGGTCTTCCCCATTAACCTTCGTTCCCATTCTCCCTTTTTTTCCCCCTTTCCATCTGCCTCGTGCTTCTCAGGTGTGGCAATTAGCGGCTCCCGGCAACAATTACAGATGCGGACGACTCCTCAACTATGCACTTAACAGAGGACCACGCACCCCTCTAAGCCGCGAGTGCGGTGATTATCTATTAAAACTGGCATTTTCAACTTTGAGCTGTGGACCAACTATACCACATCCCCTCCAACCCCACCATGGGAATCATCTTCGCCACAGACTCAACAAGCTGCCGTCCGCCTTACCCCACACAGGAGAGGAAGTGCTCCCATTGGGCTGCTGGGCAGAGGGACACGCGTGGAGAGGGGGAAGGGAGCAGCCCAGCCCCATGTCCCTCTGGCTTTCTAGCAACGAACTCTGTACTGGGGCGATCACCACTGCAGAAAATCTCTGGTGGGATGTGAAGAAGTGGGTTGGAGCACGCAAACCCAAGAATACTAGTGAGCTGGAGGCCATTGCCCACGTGGAAGGGGAAAAGATTCCTCAGGAACGTTCCCAGAAGCTGGGGTCTGGCTATGTGTCACATTTGAAGCAGGTCATAACAGCATGAGGATACTCTACTACCAAGTACTAAAGATGCTTGCGATGAAGGGGTTGAATAATTAGTGAGACTGCAGTTGTCAAAAAATGTAGCATGTTGTGTTGAATGTGGAGAGATCACTTGTAACTTTCCATATGTTCAGCTATTTTTATTGTTTACATTTGATTTGTTTTTTGGAAACAGCTCAAACTTGGTAATGGGGATTGAATAATTTTGAATGCAACTGTAGTCTTAGTCTGTTCCTGCTGTCCTATACAGAAGCACTGTATTTGTTCTACATACACTTTTTCTCCCATTTTAAAATATTTTTATCTGAAATGTTCTGTATTATGCATATTTAAGCTCATTACACTCGGATTGAGTTTTGTGCATCGGAGCAGAATTGCTTGAGAGAGGGAGTTGAGGCGTAATCACCATCTTCCCCCAGTACACAAGACCACAACAGATAGGTTAACAATGCATAGAATAGCAGACTGGTGCATTCATACTAATACTTATTTTTTTTCCAACAGGAAAGCAACAAAGTGTTTAAAATGGTAAAGTAACAAAAGAACATGACAAATATACGCTCACCGATTACTTTTGTCTTCATAACTGCCATAATTCTTCGTGGTATATATTCAACAAGGTGCTGGAAACATTCCTCAGGGATTTTGCTCCATTTTCCAAGATAGCGTCACACAGTAGCTACAAAATTGTCAGCTGCACATCCATGATAAGAATCTCCTGTTCCCAACATACCCCAAAGGTGCTATACTGGATTGAAATCTGGGGACTGTGGAGGTCATTTGAGTCCAATGAACTCATGAATTGTCATGTTCAAGAAACCAGTCTGAGATAAGCGAAGCTTTGTGACATCCTGCTGGAAGTGGCCATCAAAAGGTGGGTACACTGCTGTCATAAAGGGATGGACATGGTCAGCAACAATATTCAGGTAGGCTGTGGCATTTAAACAATGCTCAATTGCTACTAAGGGGCCCAAAGTGTACCAACAGAATATTCTCCACACCATTACACCACCAAGCCAGAATAGTTGTTACAAGTCAGGATGGATCTATATTTTATGTTGTGGACACCAAATTCTGCCCCTGCCATACGAATGTTGCAGAAGAAATCGAGACTCATCCAACAAGGCAACATTTTTCCAGTCTTCTGCTGTCCAATTTTGGTGAACCTGTGTAAATTGTAGCCTCAGTTGCCTCTTCTTAGCTGACAGGAGTGGAACCCATGTGGTATCCTGCTTCTGTAGCCCACCTGCTTCAAAGTTTGACGTGTTGTGGGTTCAGAAGTGCTCTTCAGCATACCTTGGTTGTAACAAGGGATTATTTCAGTTACTGTTGCCTTTCTATCAGCTCAAACCAGTCTGGCCATTCTCCTCTGAGATCTGGCATTAACCATGCATTTTTGCCCAGAGAACTGCCACTCACTGAATATTTTCCATGTTTCAGACCATTTTCTCTAAACCCTAGAGAGGTCTGTGCATGAAAATCCCAATAGATCAGCAGTTTCTGAAATACTCATACCAGCCTGCCTGGCACCAACAACCATGCCACATTCATCACTTAAACCACCTTTCTTATCCATTCTGATGCTCAGCTTGAACTTCAGCAGGTTACCTAATTGTACCTAATAAAGCAGACAGTAAGTGTATGTAGTTTTGTGCTACATTAGTGGTTTTAACCTTTCAGGGGTGCTCAAGCTGCAGGGCACCTACAGGGCTACCGTCCATAGAAATACATACATAAACACCATGAGAAAGTATTAAATTGCTTTCACTTGTTTCGCATTTTGTGATACGACAGCCTTGTGCTAAAATTATTTCAATTTTTTTCTCTCATCAAGCAATGTTTAATACCATAGAATGAAAAAGCAAAACCCGGGTTTTTAACTGCTTCTTCTTTCGGCTGCTCCTGTCAGGGGTTGCCACAGCGGATCATCTTCTTCCATATCTTTGTCTTCTTAATCTTGTTCTGTTACACCCATCATCTGCATGTCATCGCACCACATCCATAAACCTTCTCTTAGGCCTTCCTCTTTTCCTCTTCCCTGGCAGCTCTCTCCTTAGCATCCTTCTCCCAATATATTTAGCATCTCTCCTCTGCACATGTCCAAACTAACACAATCTTGCCTCTCTGACTTTGTCTCCCAACCGTCCAACTTGAGCTGACCCTCTAATGCACTCATTTCCTATCCATCCTCATCACACCCAATGCAAATCATAGCATCTTTAGCTCTGCCACCTCCAGCTCTGGCTCCTGCTTTCTGGTCAGTGCTACCGTCTCCAACCCATATAACATAGCTGGTCTCACTACCGTCCTGTAGACCTTACCTTTCACTTTTGCGGATACCCGTCTGTCACAAATTACTCCTGACACTCTTCTCTACCCATTCCACCCTGCCTGCACTCTTTTTCACCTTTCGTCCACAATTCCCATTACTCTGTAGTGCTGATCCCAAGTATTTTAACATTGTTTGCCAATTTTAAAATAAACCAAAATCTCATAATGACAAGTATTCAGACCCTTTACTGAGTAGTTCGTTGAAGACCCTTTGGCACGGATTCCAGCCTGAAGTCTTCTTGGATTTACAGGACAAACTTTATATAGCTGGTCTGGGGATTTCCTGTCACTCTTCTTTGCAGATCCTCTCAAGTTCAGGCAAATCCTTCGACCATATAAGTTGGTTTTTGCTCAACCATGGTCATTCTAAAGACCTTCTCAAATCAGCTCCAATCCACTGAATTGACCACAGGTAGACTCCAAACATCTCCGTGATAATCAACAGAATGGATGCACCTGAGCCAAATTTTAAATGACACAGCAAAGGGTCTGAATACGTATGTCATACATTTCAATTTTTGTTCCATAAAAAGTATATTTATAACCTTTTCAAAAATCCTGTTTCTGCTTTGTTATTCTGAGGTACAGTTCAAACCATTTTAGCACAAAGCTAAAACATAAAAATACTTTCTGAAAGCCCAGTTTGCACATAAGTATGCATGTAAATGAGAAATTTTATCTCATCACAGTTGTCCCAGTTCAACGCTACCTGAAAAGTAACATTGCCAAGAAGCTACACAGGCTATTGACAATAATACATTTTTTTTTTTTAATTCTCCAACAAATTACATCACATAAAAGGATGCTACACTCCTTTGTAAGATCAAGGATTCCGATCATCTAGTGAAGATGCACTCGTGCAGATGAGCTAACTGATGCCTCTGTTTATCTGGATTTTCTTATGTCTAACATATCGCACTGCAGACAACACATTTTAAATAGAGATCCACCCACAAGCAAACTTTCCTGCACACATTATAGCCAATAAAAAAGCCTTTTAGCAAAACAAGCTTTACCTTGCAAACTTTGCTTATTTAAACTTGCACTTTAATGGAGTATGCCTGTAATTTAAAAAGCTCTCAAAACACACACCTACCACCATTTGTGACAATTTTCAAGTTTTGCTTTGCCAATCCTACATTTATTTTTGCAAAAATCTTGTCACTGAAGGAAGAAAAAGGTAGCTTATTACAAGACACAAATATTCATATGTAAAACATTTATTGTGTACAAAAATTTTCCAGTCAAATGTATGTTACAAAGAAATGAAAAATTATAATAATGGCATGCATATCCAATAACCCGGTCGCTCCTCAGAAAGTATAATGATACGAATTTAGGTTAATGTAATGAGGATTAACCACTTTCCTTTGACCTAGTGAAAAAAATTAACATTTTTGTGGGTCACCGCCAGTTTTTGCTCCATATTTGACACACGATAGATAAGCATGTTTGCTTTAAATGCCCAAGCTGACAGTAACTCCATACTATTGCTTATGGTACATAAGTAGAAGACAAATGCAGGAAAGCCAAAACACAGCCTATAGTCACTGAATAAGTTATAAAAGACTTGTATGGCTTTCAGATATTGAGATAATATAATCAATTATCTACATACAATTCTTTATGATTGATTTATGCTCTGTAACACTAACTGGCTGCTATTCACTTACTATAATTCCCACTATAATTGCATGTGTCATTTTTAAGAGCAATTGATTCATTAAAATGATCTAATACAATTTAAAATTAGACAGGGCATTTTTGACATACCAAAACCTGCTAACAGAGAAAATATTCAAATGATAAATCAGAGTCAGCAATTCAAATTCAATCAAGGATGTAAACACAAGAGTAAAAGCAGTTTAAAACAAAGCATTTGAACACATATTATAGTATGCATAATTGGTATGTGACAAAATCTAACTTGACTTGCTGAATTTGATTAACACTCCACACATTTCTTTTTTTTGAAAAGTCAGTGTTACATTTTCTGTATTTCAATATTTTAGATACCATGCATAAAAAAAAAAGACAAGACAAACACTGCATATCTGAAACATTTCTAGGAAACAATATGGGCTCCTGAGTGATAACAGTAACAATGTTTAAAAATCTGTACCATTCATGTAAAGACTATTAACTCAAAGCTAAAATATCAGACGTTATTAACCAAGTACTTGGGCTGAACAACAACCAGTAAGAGAAATCGGCACACTTCACAATTTAATACAAATCTGCTAAGACATTTAGAATGTTTAGCACTCTAGCTTAGATCTCCTCTACAAAATTCTTATAAAAAAAAAAAAAAACCCACTATTTTCACAAGTCTAGACAGAGCTGAACAGCAAGTGCCTCACTCTTCAACCTAAATTGTATCATTTGAAAAATGTATGCTTTTTTAAAAAAATATCTCCCAAAAGTGTATGTAAACAAAAGTCCATAACTATTTTTTAAAGAAAATGAAATACACTTTTAAAAATGTCAAGCTTCAAAATGTACAAAATTTTGTTTCCCAGGTTATTTAATAGAAAAACAGTGCCCTTAAACTGGATTAAATGTGCCTTTTGCATTTAAATTTGTCTTGTGTATTATGACATCAGTGGGTTCCAACTTTCTTTTTTTGTACTGGTTATACTAACATATCAAATGCACAAACACCTCAACTTCCTTGAGCTGCTCTGGAAGATTGGTATCTAAAACATTGTTTGAAGTGCTATTCTGTGCCAAATAGTCACAGGACTGATCTCTGACAGGGGTCAACGATTCAACACCCATTTGCTAATCTAAATCCAACCCCGACATTGTGTTTAGAGGATCTGCATTAAGGCAAACGAGACTTTCTACCCAGGTGAAGGTCAGGCAGATGATGTTGCTACAATATACTGATTTACTGGCCAAATTCAACAAGGATGTCACATTCACAGCCTTTGCCAATGTAGACAAAAAAAAATAAAAAAATAAAATCACCACAGTAGAAGCGGACAGTCATTGGATAAACATTACAAGTATAAAACCTGTTCCTTGACTAAATTAAAAAAAAAAAAAAAACTGGCTCAGACAAAACATGTCAAAAGTTAAGACAACCAAGGACTGTTTGAATTTTCCAATTTTAAAACAGACAATGAGGTATTTATGTAATAAGGTGACTAACAGTCACTTTTTAAAATATACAGTAGCAATACTATCTTTTTGGCTTTAGTCATTTCCTTAGACCCCAAATTGTCAAATTCATTCACATGGATCAAAGAAACCAGTTCATTCTTTCCCTTAATTAACATCCCCAGACTGTGCCTATTTCTGAATGATAATCAAGCTGCCTTTTATGCATTCACGTTACAGCCTGTCTTAAGAAACAGGCAAATATAAGAAAGGTATCTACCAACTAAACCTTTATTGCCAAAAGTCATACATTCAAATGCTAATGAAACTAAATGCTCACAGTTATATTAATAATAATAAAAATAAAAAACCTTAAAGAAAATTGGATATATTTTTGAAAGGCAATTAGCAAGTTGACAACACTTTGGGCTACAGAATGTAAAAAGGAATTTATATCAATACATAGTTTATATCTGAGAAACCATTTTAGATCTATGGTTATATACTTATTCATGATTCTGGATATTATAAATGCTCAAAGCACATGATAAACAGGGTGGAAAAAAGGACAAATAGGGTATCTGAGTATCACATCACTGGCAGTTTTTTTTATTTATAGATTTAGAATGTACAAACCATTGGGGAGAAAAAAAATATAAATAAAAATCTCAATATGTTTGAGTCAGTTAAATACACAGAGACACTCCATGTTCATGTTGTATTCAATACACATAAACAAGCACCAGCCATATTTTGCAGGATGTATCAAAGTCATCCATGGGAAAAATTAAGCATGACACAAGCTGTTCGAAATTCAAAAATCGTTTTTTGGACACATGTAACCTTTATGATTAGCGCATGGATCTATTCTTGAGCATTTCTTAAAAAGTTTTCTGGTCATGATTTTTTTTTTTTTTTACTTAAGAGTATATTGCTTATCTTTCTGAAATGTTCCGTAAACATACATTTATTTTCTTACCATAGTAAAATTACAAGGGCATTACAGGAATATTAAAATGATTAAATATACATTCTTCTGCAAAAGGAACCAGGATCTAGTAGGTCTACCTGTAAATACTGCAAATATTGTCTAACAACTCCATATCAAGATGAAATTAAACTAGTACAAAGTAAACTTGAAATAAAGCTGTAGTATGTTGCTGTCCGACTCATAATTAAGGCCAAACAATTGCCTTTTTTTTCTTTTCCTAAAAACTCAAACCAGAGTCAGCAATTACATGAGCCAAACAAACCTAAAATCTACAAATCAAATAAGTGAGTTAGGATGCTTTCTCAAATGGACGGGGCAACAAAAACTCAAACATGGCAGAAACAAAGGCACAAGCAGGACAATTGCAATGTCCTGCATAAAAGACACCATCTCCTACCAATACAAGCCAAGTGAATAGAAGACCTGAGATGTAGCCGTCACTGTTGCCGAGCAAGTCACCACATGGCTGTCACTTTTACACCACATGCATATTCCCAAAATTAACTAATTGATGTTCTACATGGCTACGATACTCAATCTGTACCGAATCTGAAGAACACTTTAAAAGAGGAAGCATGTGACAGATGAGATTAAGTTTACCTCCGGAAGAATCCGTGGTAGCTGTTGTCCAGATATGCAAAAAATGAAACAAAATATGAGGTAAAATGAAAGATCATGAAAGAGAAGTGCATATACTTCAAAATCTGCCTTTATTCTATAAAATATTACCAACATCAAAAGAAAAAGAAAAAAAAAAAAATCACATCTGGTAGTTATTTTGATGTAAGCTATTTTGTATTTTGAGCTATACATAAAGACACGGCACTCATCTGAGTTGGGCTCTATGTGCAATAATGACCTGCTAAGCAGTTGTCAGAAAGACAAATTCAATGAATAAATATAAACAATAATAAGTGTGCAATATCTACAGTATCTCTTAATAAAATGCTGACTGCAGGTTCAAACATTTTTACTAACAACAAACTGTTCATCTATTAATCAACAATAAAATTAGGGGGGCTTTACTATGCTGCCAGTTCTGATCCAATTTATACAAATGGAGCAATTAAGTGCTGGCATAGAAAAAAAAAAAGTTCTAACATTACAGCAATTACTTAGCATAGTTAAAAAAAAAGAAGTTCCAAAAAGCTATATTTTGCTGCTTTATTAATTAACCAGTCACCAGCTTCTGTGGATTCTTTTTTAGCATCTAGATAACTGCACATTTAATTCAACAGGCTACAACAATAGTGTGCTTTCAGCTTACTGGGATTCAACTGATCTGTTGATTGAAGAAGAAAATCAAATTTAAAACTAAAGTTTTGAAAAATCATGAACACAACTTGTGCCAACTATGTGATAGTATTAGGGTTATTTTAGCTGGCTGTGGATGAGACAGTATTATTTTTACTGTCTCTTAATTAAAGAGGCTGGTAATATGCCTATCATCTGTTAACATGCACTTATGTATCACAGGACTAAGACGTAGTAGAACTACTGTATATCTCTTGGCACATAAATCAAATCAATCTCAGAGAAATTGTTTAGGGAAGTTCAATAAGACACAAATATGAAGTTACACCTACATGGAGAGGGTAATACCAGTGGGATGTCACAGGAGAGGGCACAACCCAACCCCAGATTTTACCATTCTGATGCGCATTATACAAAAACACTGCACTTTTAAAATGGCATATACTTTTTTTTTTTTTTTTAAATATGGATTATTCTGTTGGCACTTTCACAAAAAGTGATTTTTCAGTTCATATTTTTGTCATATGGCTGCAACGCAAGCCATGACAGGTTGATCAGCATCCTTGTAGTCTACAGGCCACAACGGCCATTACAAAACTATAGCAGGCAGGCGGCAGATTGTTGTGCATTTCAAATCCCACCTAAAATTCGTATGTCATTTGATCCAGCTACAAAGACAGAGGTGAATGTGTGAACATTGTTACTATGTTTACTGTTACAATACAAAAAACTGGAATTGACCACAGTCTGCATTGTTCCATATGTTTTACTTACAAACAAAAGTTATTATAAAAAAAAAACAAAAAAAAAAAAACCCCTTTATTAAAATTGAGCTTTGGTGCAACTTAAAATTTAAGCTGGTGGTCAGTTACAAAATAGGAGTTATATGGAAAGTAGGACTTCTTTGCAAGAAATACAGTAAGCCCCAACAAACTGCTTACTTTTAGTATACTACAGTTCATATTTTACCGTAAAACAACTGATCATGATGCAATTTAAACTCCCATTTTCTTTTATCGTTCCCAAACAGCCTTTCAACGTTCTCATTTTCCACCCTGTTTACTTAAAACTGCAAAGCCATTCCAACTATCATCACTACTCTTACTGCCTATAGGTCAACTTGTCAGTAACATTTTATACAGTTTTCAGTAAGGAAAAAGAAAGACCTTCCATTAGCCACTTCCTTTTTTGTTTTAAGAGATGCACAGTTTGTACCTCCCATAATTCACTTTCAAAAATTTCTAGAGCTTAAGAGATGGTAAGTAGCAGATGTCAGATGGGAGTCTATTTTATGATAAAAATAACATTTTACAAGTGGTACAGAATTTATCCTTTCCCACTTTAGTCAAACTATAAAACTATCAGCATGTACAATGAAAGTATTTAAAAACACTACACTTAAAAATTTCTTTGGGTGTAATTAAAAAATAATAACATTTTAAGAGTAAGGTCACCTAAGTAAAGGGATGTTGCTTTAAAGCTGGTTAGAATTCAAATCTGTAAGGCTGGAAATTTTCATCTAGCCTAAGCATTAATAAATACAGTTACCATATGCTTTCTTTTAATACTTTGAAACAATGGCACCTCCTACTCAGAGTCATTCTCAAAATTCAGCTTTAAATCATGAAATTACCTAAAATAAATGTGAATGTTTCAAGTCACTTTTTTTTTTTTTTACTTCTGTAAGAAATAAAGGCAACATTTGCATCATTTTTCAATATAAAATGAATGCTTTTTAACTTCTCAGTGTTTATCATTATTATTAGGTATTTTAAAAATGCCAGCAAATAAAAATCAAAGTTTCAGTGATTGATTTTAGTTCTTTGCAGAAAGCAATAGTATAGCAAGTTCATTTTCAATTTGAGTCAAAATCTGCACCTTACACTCTAAGCTCCAGTGAATTAACTGCATGTGCATGTGTAATTTATAAAGCCCAATTAAAAAAAAAATAGAAATAAGTTAAAATAGTGTTCAGTAGCCCAAAATAAAGCTGACTCATATAATCCAACTACAAATATGGCAGCTTTCAACATCTTTTTCAAGCTACGAAAAGATATTCAGATTTGTTGAAAACATTGAAATGTACAAAAATATTTTAGTGGCTCTGGAAGAAGAAAAAAAAAAAAAGAAAAAGAAAGCAAAAAATACTGAAGCTCTCTTTTTTTTCACATGATCGAACATTCCCGGGATGCTGTTTTTGGGTCCCCCTAGAGGAAAGAAAGCAAAAAATTTTAAATTAGTGGATTATAAGACAGATCAGGAACTTCAAACTAGAACAATAAGCAATCAAATGAAAACAGGCATTTATTAAACTAATTTGTGTATCAAATTCTATCCCTTAATTTAACTTACTATTATTGCTGTGTTAATTTATAAATTACCACATAGTCAATATAAAGTTTATGGTCATGAGTACACTCTATACAATTAAATTAACTGCATGTCTTCTCAAAACAGTTTACTGACTAACAATAATTACAAAATCTTTCAGGACCTTCTGAATTTTTTTGCTATTTAAGCTGTTGCTTGATAATTATTACAGAAACAGAAACAACTAGAGTTGTCAACCAATTAACATTTTAATCATTAATCATATGTTTAGCCAAGGTACTTCAGCAATGTCCAGTAATTCCTTGTGAACATGAATGGTGCATAAGTTCTTAGCTGCTTAAAATGCAATGAGTTGTGTCTTTCATATAACTTCGTGATACATGACAACTGTCCCATGTAAAGGTAACATGCAAGAACTGTCATCTTGTTGAATGATGTCTCAGCCCAGGATCTTCAACTACATTTAGAGTCTGATGAAATGCATTTTGCAATAATACTGGTAGTTAAAGCTTTAAGTTTTGCTTCATTTATGGATTTAAGTCGAGATAAACATTCATAGACTGTAGTCTACCATAGATTTTGCTACCAAATGTTAAGCGCTTTCTTTCTTTTATATAGTGTCATCATGCATTGTTTTGCTCTTTATTGATAAGCCAAAGATAATGATCTATCTAATGTACTTCTGTGATAACAAGTATCAACAACTTTGTCTTTCAAACAATCTGGGAGAGGTATTAAATCAAAAGCAGCCATCATAAATGTCATCATTCTTAGCCATTGTTAACTGAATATCTTAAATCGGGGACTCCCACACTAAGTCATGGCCACCCCAAGCCCAGATTCTACAGTATGCTGCTGAATCTCAGTTGCTGCTAACAGTAGTCACGGAGCATGATTTTGTATAACAGTGGACCTGTTAATCAAAGCAAACTGACACATATGTGATTAAATGTCACGGGACAGCTCTAAGCTAGAGTTCTCCCCTTTTCTTGGAGTGTGAGAAGGGAGCATTCACATGAGTCTTATGGTAAGAGCATGGTGAAATTAAAGCACTTCACATACTACCTGACAGCTATTTTTGACAGGATGAAGACTCTGCTCTTGTGTATAAACTATATTGATAAGCAACTGCTTTTATGCAACAACTGAAGAACATTTTCAGTTACCTATTTGTTAATTTAAAAATTAAGCAATTTAAAGACTAACTTTAAAACTGGTACTGATTTTTGTTTAATGTCAACCTCGCCAGGAATATGGGCCCCCCCATTTGAAAACCATTGGCTTAGATAGCAAAGGGTGTTGAATAATACGATTAAAGAAAAAAAATGCATTATATGTACCTTTGAAATGAATTGTATGTGTTAACATGTTAACTTTCACAGCCCTAGAAACAACACTTCCTTCTTTGTTAAATAATCACTATGTAATTAATGTTTACTACTTCTAACGGAACCACCAAGACACTGAAATATAAGTGGTAATTTACTAAATCAGAATTAGATCACCAATACAATGTGTTGATTTAAGAATAATTAAGCATTCTCATAGCCATGTCATGAGGAGGCCAGTAAATTATCATTTGAGTTAACCTGTTGATGGAAAAGATCTTCTTCTCCAAAATCTGCTTCATCATCATCTCCATTCTCAACTTCTACTAGAGTCTTAATTACCGTCCTTGATGCAACCTCCTACACAAAGATCAATAAAACATAGTAAATAGCTATAGACATGAAGATATGCAAACAGGTTAATTATCCCAAAGGCACGGGGTTAGCCACTTATCAACGCAGGATTGCATACCTCGCCATCAGAATTTACAAGGAACGTCCTAGAGTTATCAGAACCGCCCCAGGAGCTCTGATTCTTCCATAGTAGGTCTGAAGGAGGGCTGTGAGACACACCAGCATCAGCACTCCAGATCTGAGAAAGACAAGTGTGAATCCATTAGCAAATATTTAGATTAATTATCTGTTGAAAGTGAAGGGGGCAGAGTAAAACACATTTAACACACCCAAGTCAATAAAAGTAAATTTGAACCAACCAAAAATATTTACAAATAAAGAAATTAAACTAAAATTCCATGTATTCATAAATAAATAAAATATCAGTGCTAGGTTTTCTCCATATTAAAAGGCACCTAAATACGGTAAAAAAAAAGTAAATAGTACCTAAAGTATGATAAAGTATGCTAAAAAAAAAAAAAAAAAAAAAAGAAAAACCCTATGTGTTTATTTGAATAAGATTTCAGATTTTTAGATGGTGCCACCAGTGTGGCAAGCCGTCTGCTTGTCTCATTAATTTATGTTTTAATTTCATTTTTATGTATTAGTATACCCCAGCAGCTACTGTCTTATGATCTTGTTTCCTTACTTAATATCTTTTCTGGCATGTCATCCTCTCAGATTTCTTCTTCTGATGGGACTGTGTTTGAACTTCCACCCTTGTTTTATTAAACTCCTGACTTCTTCACCTGGGGCCTCATGTATAAACAGTGCGTAACGCACAGAAATGTTGCGTAAGAACTTTTCCACGTTCGAATCGCGATGTATAAAACCTACACTTGGCGTAAAGCCACGCACTTTTCCACGATACCTCATACCTTGTTGTACGCAAGTTCTCCGCTCGGTTTTGCAGACTGGCAGCACCCAGCGTCAAAGCAATGCTACTGTTTGTGTGGTTACACCTTATTTTCCTGACGCGGCTTTATAAATACACTGAAACTAACCGCATATTGTTTATTAGTGTAATGCATCTGAATTGTAATTAACTTTTAATGGTCCAGGGAATAGCCATAGTATTCCAAATACCATAACTGCTTTAGCGTTGGTACTCTCACTGCGCCGCCTTCTTTTTGCTGCTCCCGTTAGGAGTTGCCACAGCGGATCATCTTTTTCCATATTACTCTCACTGCACCACTCGGAGTGTTTATATCACTGTATCCGAGTGGGAATCACAGCAGCAGCTGATCGGAAAGAGAATTATCGGTATACAGCTTCAAGGACATGCTGTCTCAGCCACGGCAAAACGTTTCAAAGCCTTTCCTGTACGACCTCGTGGTTCAGAAACAGTTTCATCCCAAGAACTTTAAATGCACTTAATCAATTGCACCTTGTAGAACTGTTTGTACTTATAAGTACAATCACCCCACTGTAAACTTGCACTACAGTTATAATATCGCACAACCTGAGCCACTTTATAAAGCGTGTATTTACATATGATGACGAAATCATTTTTAAGGTGAAATGTAGCAAAATATGTTTATTATACAGATAAAACTAACTTTATTTAAATAATCTATATTCTTCACTGGGAGTGTCGTGAAGGATAGAATAATTAAACATGTACTACGAAGATATTTCAATGTTCCTTAAACGTTTTGAAGAATCGGCGCTCTAAGCTTACAGATGGCTTAACTTCTATTACAGAGCTGACTGTGGGTGAATGGGTATTTGGGGAAAGAAAAGCAAGGACTGCAGTGGCGGCTACACAAATATACGAGGTGTGGCAGAAAAGTAATGAGACTGGCAACACTGCAAGCGATCTGGCAACGCTGCGCTGTTGTCCTTGATAGAGCACGTGTATCAGAACCCTCCCATAGCTCAGTGCGAGTTTCAACTCCTTCCGTTAACTACGTGATTTTTGTGACTGCTATTAGCGAAGCTGTGTTTTTGGTTGTGCGTCACGCAAAATGGAACAGCGGAATTTGGAGCAACGTTGTGCCATTAAATTTTGTGTTAGGCTTGGAGAATCGGCAAGTGTGACGTTTGAAAAGTTAAAACAGGCCTATGGGGAACATTCTTTATCCCGAGCTCAAGTTTTTCAGGGAGGCCTTCAACTTCAAAAACCAATGAAAACATCGAACGTGTGAACACTCTTGTGAGATCAGACCGTCGTTTAACATTAAGAATGTTGAGTGAACAATTAAATTTGAACAGATTTACTGTTCATCAAATTTTGACAGAACATTTGCACATGCGAAAGGTCTGTGCCAAAATGGTGCCGAAAAACCTCACAAGGACAAACGAAAAAACACATTCCTGTGGTTCCCCAGCCCCCTTATTCACCTGACCTCAGTCCGTGTGACTTTTTCCTTTTTCCTAAACTGAAAAATGTCCTCAAAGGACGTCATTTCGGGACTTTAGAAAACATCCAAAAGAGTGTAACGGACATGCTGAAGACCATAACGGTGGAAGACTACAAGCGCTGCTACCAACATTGGGAACAACATCTCCATCGGTGTGTAGCTGCCCAAGGGAACTACTTTGAAGGGGATAACATTGATGTTTGAAAAAAATAAAAACTTTGGTAAATAAAAAAATCAGTCTCATTACTTTTCTGCCACACCTTGTATACTGAATATAAAACAGAAAGAGAAAATAACACAGTGACAAATTTTGGCAAAAGTTAAATGCTTGTGTCATGAGCACGAGGCGTCTATGCAGTGTCTGCAACGGACGTGGCCATCCACCATGCATAAGCTACCTTACTGACACTGGCGGGCGAAGGAGCCACCGATTCTTCCTCTGCCCAGTGCCACCACAAGCCTAGAGCCGCCCCTGAGTACTGCTGCAATAAATTATTTCATCAAAGGTCGCACACAATCACTGCGCTGTGATATGTTTAATAGCGTGCTTTAACTCCTATCATAAAATTGATATCACATATATATACATCTCAGTAGTTTAGTTATTCAGAGAGTTGTAATATCATGAATGTAATGGATTCTGTGTCCAGTTGGAGGAAGAGAGCCGGTTTAAGAAGCAAGTAGTGATTCACACACAGAGCACATAGAAGATCAAATACAAAACAAAGCATTTAACGTGCTACTTTAATTACGATGTGATTTGAGAAACTGGTTAATTAATCGATTTTAAGATGAAGTTTATGATGTTCTACTTTAATGATAAAATAAACTACGTGATTAGAGTGCAAATGTCGACATTGAAGTTGATATTTCGTGCTTTTTCCCCACTGTGTGCCTTTTTTTCTCTGTACCCTAATAAGCTTTCATATGACACTCAGACAGTGGGCTACAACTCGCCTTTTCACGGCAACTTTGATATGTGACTTCTTTTTTATTTCTGGCACTGTGCGATTTTGTGAACGTGAGCTTTCAAGTTTCTCCAACACGCTATGTCACTCGATTAACTTCCTTTTGTTGATTATACCACGGTTTATTTGAACAAATAGTATGTTTTTCCTTTACCTCCACTTGGTATTCGCTGAAATTCTTATACTTTCCCCCGTGCTTTTCCCATTGTCTTTTCACAGAAGGCTGAGCTTAAGGGTGATTTATACTGATTTGCATATTCAAAGAGGCGCAATTCTGGGAGGAGTTGGGGCGTTACATAAAGCGCGTGCACGAGCGTTACTTTTCACGCTGATCGGGATTTATGTAGCGGAAGAACGAGAAAGTTGGAGTACGCACAGATTCCTGCATCTGGATTTTTCTGTGCATAAGCACATTTCGGCTTTTGTGCTTACGCCATGTTATAGTGCGAGTTCTACGCACGGCGTTATACATGAGGCCCCTGGACGCCAGTGTTCTTTTGTATGAGTGGGCCGGGTTACCCTTAGAGACGCTGCCGACACGGACGCACAAGGCATGCCGATTTTTGCTGTTAAACAACAGCAGCTCAATTTTTCTTCGCCAGCCTTGGAATCTTGATGCTTGAGAGTTGTCTTTGACCCATCCTCTCCTCTACAGGCCACTGGCCCGGAGGAGCTGGAAACCAGATTTTATTTCCCCCATCTCAAAAGCATCACTTTTTCTCTGTGTGTTCTAGGGGACTTAATGCTTCTAATCTTCGGAGTCTCACTGGAGCTTGCCCCACAGTGAGCCTTTCTACATCTATCAAGGTTTCTCTCCTTAATGTGACGTCAGTATCTATTAAAATTCTTATCCTGCAAGACGTTCTCAAAGAAACTAGACTTTATTTTTTATTTTTAAAATCACCGAGACCTGGATTGTTAATGGTGACTTCTTGTTTTACTAACTTGGTACCTCTCCAGGTTATTCATTTTTGAACTCTCTTCGGCCGTCTCATCTTGGGTTGCTGGACCACTTGCCAATATTTTCAAAAGTTTGTTTCTGTGTCAGAGCCTCACTAGGCGTCTGTTTAGTAGCTTCGAACTGCAACTTTTCAAGTGTGTAGCTCTTCCACGTTGCTGTATGATGTGGTTTATAGGCCCTCCTGTAATTGAATGATGTTTCTCTGAATTTTCTGATCTCTTGGCCGGTTTGAGTTACTTTGTAGTTGACACATGGAACAGAATAGTATTTTGGCATGCCAGCTGCATGATAACTCGGCTGAGTCTGACAAGCTAGATTATGTACAATCAAATGTAATTTCCATTTGAACTTTATAGTGGAGAGAACCTAATCGTTGAGAATCATTCAGATTGTTGTGGTTCTACATATGTAAATTATTTTTATGAAAAAAGTTATCGAAAATATGGCCAATAAGAAAAAAAGACAAAATTGAAGTTTTCTATTTTGTAAAAAGTGGCTTATTTTTCATTATTATTTCAGATGCCCACTATCCTGTAACAACCCCAAATATGGTTTCCAAGATAACTCATAGATGGCATTCATCTACAGATCGCCTTTGACGAGTTTGCTCACATTTAGACGAAGTGTTAAAAAAAAAATTTCTAGGACATACCTCCAACTCTAAAGTGTTCAATAAGTAATTAATTCACCCATAAAAAGATGTAAGTTGTAATATTATGCATGTATTTTGAAAATAAAAAAATACATCATAGCTTACAGCTAGAAACGTTTCTTTTCCTATCACTGGCTTCAATGTCATTTTACCTAGCAAAACAGCAATAGGAAACATCATGAATCATTTAATTGAATAGTTCTAGTCCATGGTATACACTTTTGTCATTTAAGTTTTGAGATCACATATTAAATGTCCTCTGCAAAAAATGGTGATTTAATATTTGGTCTTTTCTTATACAACTATAGCAACCAGCCTTCTGCAGCAAATTTAGGTTTACATGTTTGTTACAGCTTATAGCCATACAAGTGTTCCATAAATCAGTAACACTGTGCAACTTAAGCCAATAAAAACTTGCTGTCAAAAATAAGTTTGCTAAACAAGGTTACTTTTCTGAACTGTGCCTGATGCCACATACATAAGGCTCAGATCTGTTCTTTTCATATATTGCCACTCTATTGTAAGTACCAGCCCAACGCATTTAAGGAATACAACAAGTGAAGAGCTACTGTATAATTTAAACAGATTTCATTTGGCGACTTGGGTTAAGGAATCAAACTGTGTCTTACCGTAACAGTCTGCCCAGCCTTGAGAACATACTTAGGAGTAAATTTGTAGGAGATCTCATCTCCTTCTCCAATTTGTCGCTTTAGTCGCCAGTTTCCAAGAGATTGGTCCTAGGGAGTGGGAAAACAAATTTGCATTCAAATTTGTTCTTTAAAATGATGAAAAAGTTAATTTTCTTAAGATTATACTACATACATTTTTCACACCTCCTGCCTTATTTTTCCTTCTTCCCATTATACAAAGGAGTGGGTTCATGGGTCATGCAACCCGTTTATGTTGTGGCCTCCATTGCAATATCTAAGTCAGTTTGCCAAATACGAATTACTTATCCACAACATATTTTACTTGGGTACTTGAAACTTGCAACAGAAGTAAAACAAGCAGAAGACGCACAGTCTCAACAAATACATATACTGGCCATCCCCGAATATGTAGGTAATCTGAGTCATTTTTTTGACTGGCGATTAATCTCATGTAAACCTACCTTGTCAGAATTGTTCTTCAGTTGCACAGATTTACCCTCAAGGTCAATCTCCTCAATGCTGATGCTTCCAGAAGCTTCAGCTTTCTGAGAAATGTGAACTTTGCTGCTACTACTGCTTCTACTCTGGCCTCCAAGTAGAGACTCCTCCATTTCAACTCGCTTTCTCTTTGTACGTGAAGAGCGTGTCATAGCACTACCAACACTGCTAGAGGTGGCACGGGAAACAGTCACACGTGAAGATGGAGATGGAGACAGCTTCAGCCTATAAGAAGAAACAGGAAGGTCAGGAAAAAATACGAGGACAACCATAAAGCATCATAACAAAAGTTATTTGTTTTTTGTTTACACTTCTTACTGTGAGTTCATGCAATAGTTTAGGAAATGCTAACTGTGAATGACACATTCCTCCGCATAAAGTCAGTTTAGTAAACAAAAACCTACAAATATTTTGTATCTGAGAAATCAACCCATGTCATAAATGTTCTCTCTCTCTCTCTACTTTATATCGATATCTATAACTAGATCTACAGTAGATATATATATTATAATAAAATTTTAAGGCACTGAAATTCTGTTAGGTACTCCGGTTTTCTCCCACAGTCCAAAGACATGCAGGTTAGGTGCACTGGCGATCCTAAATTGTCCCTAGTGTGTGCGTGTGTGTATGTGTGTGGCGCCCTGCGGTGGGGTGGGCTGGAGCCCTGCCCAGGGTTTGTTTCCTGCCTTGCGCCCTGTGTTGGCTGGGATTGGCTCCAGCTGACCCCCCGTGACCCTGTAGTTAGGGTCTAGCGGGTTGGATAATGGATGGATGTATAAATGAATGAAATTCTGTTACACAATATTTGAAGGGACACAACAGCAGATAATGTGGATAGTCCAAAAGATACCTGTGCTCCTCTCCTTCTAAAAGTTTTCTGTAGGCATTTATCTCCATATCAAGAGCCAGCTTCACATCCAACAGCTCCTGGTATTCATTGAGCTGCTGCTGCATCTGGTCCCTCATCTCTGCCATCTCTCTCTCTTTAGCATCTATCATACGGCGGTACTTGTCTCTGTCACTGGCAAGCAGATCCTCCAGCTCACGGATTCGCTCTTCTGCAGTACTGGCCTATAAATATATTAATGATACAAATACAATATCAAAATTAGAACTCTCAACGACATCAGGCTGAGATATGTCCATATGAAAATAATCATTACCTGTTTTTGCAAGGCAGACAGCTGATATCCTAGACTTTCAATCCTCATGTGAGCCTCATGCAGTTCTTCACGTGCTGTGTTGACAGCTTTATCATTGAGGTCTGAAGAAATCTTTGCATTCTCCAACTTAAATAAAAAAATACAATTACACATATTCAGTGCTTTTTATATATAATCTATTCAGGCATACCCAAATATAAAACTGAAATCCATGAATAATTTTAAAACAATTTTATTGCCGATTGAATAGCAACAGCAGCTAAGATTATGGCATAATGTACAAAATTTAAAATAATTTTCAAATGAATAGATTATCTTTCAAAAAACCTGCTAATAAGGTTTCACAGAAAGTTACACAAATCTAAAAACAAAGCATGTAAACTGTTTCAAAATACCTTAGTATTTAAGAAAGTTAATTCAAATAATGGACACAAAAATGTATTATTAAATTAGATACACTCCAGGTATAATTACCCTCTTAAATAAATGTATCGAGTCTTGTTTTTACTATTTTAACCATCTGGATGGTATCATAGCTGATAATCAATTTTCTCAAATATGCTTTGAAGATTCCTGCAAACCAACCATACAGGAACAGTAAAATTCAGGTCTAATCACTATATTTACAGAGTCAAAGGCCTGTATTTTAGCCACTGAAAAATATCACAAAATGTTTGCTTCTTAATCCATTCTTTGTAAAATTTGTTTTAATGTTTTTTACAAAATTGTAATGCTAGGAGCAATTTTGGATTTTTAATTTTCCTCTGGATTATTTTCTTCCTTTTTTGATATTATTATTAATGATACAATATATTGGTACAAAAGTAGTCCCAAAAAAGGATAATAATGGCTATCACCACCATCCTTGGCAGATGGGATTAAGCAGGTAGCCACCACCTACTGTATGTGATTTTTAATAATTTAGGTAGAAAATATTTAGGCATTTCTTGCAATTATTTACATGACAATAGATAGTTCAAGTAATACCAGTATCTGCATGATAGAAGCATCAGACAAATTAGGACTTAAATGACTAACAGTAGGACAGTTTACAAGTGGAGACACACTTTAAAGAAAAGAAAGGTAAAACAACTCCACACAGCAAAAACCATAACCACAGTATAATATCCACTTTTTACTCTCCATGTAAAGCTGCTTGAGCTCATGATTAAAGAACTGCACCGATGGAGAAGTGGAATGCTACACTGTATGTAAGAAACTGTTCAAGCCATATACAATGTTAAAGCAAGCAGTTATCGAGAGACTGGGACGAATGCAAAAATCAAATGTGTTCTGAAGATGAACAAAAAGCCAAAGAAACTTTAGCTTTCGTGTCTTCGGATGAGTTCATGCTCCTGAAAGCTGTTCAGCTTATCAGTGGAAAGTTGAACGTTTGAATGTCGGTAGAGTTGTATTGTACCTGGAGGGTTTTCAACGCATTAATTGTGAATAATACATGAGGACTGTAGTCATATGACTAACTTAAGGAACTTTGACTATCTAATAGTGCTTGTGATGAAATACATGTTTATTCCTTCAAAAATGCACAGTAAATTTTTCTGTTGTGCCACTTTATATATGTATATTCAATATTTTAATACAAAAACTTGCCATATAATAGTGTTGCTTAAGAGTATCAGAATATCGATAAGAATGAACTTTAACATTTTAAAATACAAGGTTATCAATTCTACAGTCTTCATTACAAATAAACTTCCAATTTGCCATAGCTTAATTTGCAGCTTCATTTCCATCTACTCAGAGGTAAGATGGCAACTTTAGCAGTGTTGGAGCTTTCACCAGTGCATTTAACAGGCAAAGAGGGCATTCGGACTCACATCTGGAAATACCCTGGCTTTGCAGCAAAAAGGGACGGAAAACCACAAGATACATGCAAGCGTGTATGCAAGATTTGCAAGTGAATCAATACAAAAAATTTCAAAAGGCATCGTATTTCTGAAATGCGGAAACATAAATAAGTGCAAACCGGTAAAACGTTGCATTTAAAGATATGTTTTTTTTTTCCCCTCCAGATTAAAAACATTCTTTCTAGCCAATTAAACATTTAAACATATAAAGAGGGGTCTGCAATTATTTTTAACTTTGGGCCAATTTTATTCTGTGCTGTATATCTTTCGCAACAATGGTACACTCATATTTCAAGATTTGTTGTGTACGTTGCAATCAATCCACAGTCAATCAAAAGCAATAATAGTATATTTACATGACCAAGAATGTATTCTTTCAAATAAATCATCAAGAAGTATCCATGTTCTCTGCTCTCTTTTACTAGTAAAATCTGAGAAATGTATAGTTATATGGCAAGGCAAGTAGCACATCACAGTTGAGTTGTCTAGATTAACTGAATAGTCTATATTGGATCCTGTATAAATGGTTCAGGTATATTTATCTGTGACTAGCTCAGGGCCCTGCTCAAGGAAGTTTCCTATGCTCAAGGCTATCAGGAAAGGCATTAACTCCACCTGGATACCCAAGTATGAAAATACATGTATGTACTTAAGTTAACTCTAGATGTACTGTATAATGCAAGAAAAAAAAAAGCAACAACAAAAATAAATAAAAACACACTAAACCTTTGTGGGGCAACTGCAACAGTGTGAATTTCAGTACAAAAAAACCCAACCTATTATACAAAATAGAATGCTTCTGTGTCTAGTAGTGAACAGAAATTGTTTGAAGGTCTGGCATGAAAAATAATTTTGAAAGTAAAGGTTTGGATAAGTAAATACATACATAGTTATAAATTAACTTGTTACTTCAGAGCAACAGATAGTGAGTGAGTGTAAGTGTGTATATATTTTAAATAACTGACTACAATACTTTCTTTGAGAGACTGTTCAGATGCAATTGACTAAATGTTTCTGGAATGGGACACCATATGAAATCTAAACTTGGTACAATGATAGCTGACAGATTGGGGCACAAAAGAATGGATTCATGGGTTGTGCACCATAAACAATCTTGGTTATGTACTGCAAAATCAAAAATTTTATTTATATATATTTTATTTATTTATATATAAATAAATATATACATATATACATACATATATATATATTATATATACACATATATATATATATATATATATATATATATATATACATACACACTAATAAAAGGCAAAGCACTCACTGACTGACTGATCACTAATTCTCCAACTTCCCATGTAGGTAGAAGGCTGAAATTTGGCAGGCTCATTCCTTACAGCTTACTTACAAAAGTTAGACAGGTTTCATTTCGAAATTCTACGCGCAACGGTCATACATATATTTATATTAAAATCTTGAAGTGTTGTACTCATCTGTCTTCAGCCATGCACAGCTATTTTACTACATAAGAATAATAGCTGTTCTTCCTTGGGTATGCAATTTAGATACAATATCATCAAAAAACTCTTAAGGCATAAAGGACTAAACCCTCAACAAGAAGTCTGCTGTTCTAGCATGTTATATTTTTAAAAATATTACATAATAAAGTATTTAATCACATTTAGACTACAAGGCACAAATAAATTTTCAGTTCTAAATTGCGTAAACAGTAGCGCTACTCCTCTGTGTGCTCATATACTTCTAGCTGTGCTTCAGAGCGTGTATTTAGTTTGTGAGAGCTCATCTGCAGCTCAACAAAAATATACAGGTTCTTGGTAAAACAAATTGGAACTTAAGTGTAAATACACAAAAGTACAAAGTGTACTGTTTGCATTTATGCAATGCTTTTATGGATGTTAGTGGTCTGTTTGTGTGTTACTATTCTGAACAATTGTGTACAAAAGTTCTCATTAATGTTCTTTATACTTAATGTTCATTTTAATAATTTTATGTATGCTGTTTAAAAAAGACTGGAACATTCCCTTAATTAACATCTGTAATATTTTAATGTACTGCCTCAGTTTTCATATATGTGTAAAATAAATAAATAAATAAAGTTTGACCAGATTTACACTTTACTTTTTATTGTTCACAGAACTTTAATCTTACCTTTTACAAAAGACTGCAGAATTTAAAGCATTTGTATTTAATGACTAAAACCTCTTATCATAAGTCACCATCAATGTATCAATGTTACAATTTCAATGCACAATGAATTACAATTAATTTAAATAAAGTTTTTATTGAGTTGTATTGTGTACTGTATAGGGTATCAAAAATGGTATTGAATTTCAATTCTTTTTCTTGGTATCATATCAAACTTTGAAATTTTGTTATTGACACAAACTTAGCATATACTAGTCTTGTGCTATTTTAGGTGATGTGAGAAGTGAAGGGAAAAGTTTAATGTTTACCTTTTTGTACGTTTTGAAAAGAAAGAAAACGCAACTGAAGACATACACTAACTTGTAAACGATGGTAATCCATAGAAGGTATACATTTGAGAGATTGCTGTTTTTAATTAAAGAAAAAAAAATGTAGGTGTTCTATAGATTATGATATTCCCAAATTTTCTTTGACGTAAATGGAAAAGTTGTGCAACAAAAAAAAAACCATGTTTAATATTTAATGATTCAGAGTTAATAGAAGACAATCAACATGTAACAAGCAGCTGAGTTAACATCCGTTAATTATTTAACTGGTACTCTATTATGCACACAACATATAATTAAAAAGAAACTTAAGAGAAAGTGTGCACAGCATAGAGACAAAAATAACATTAGTAGCTGAAGAAATTGCACATTAAGCTCAAGGAATACAAGTTTATCAACTGACTCAAGTTTCAGTCTAGTTTTACAGCAGGCTTCAATGACCATTCCTAGGATAGAAAATATTGAAGAGGACTGGAGGCACAAATGACAAGATTTTCTTCAAAAGCTGGATCACTCTTGAGATGCTGACCTCTTGCATTTTTCACCATTCCGGATTTCTACTGCTGACTGCCTTGAAATTAGGAAAAAGGTGCTTCTTTAACAACGGATTTGTTCAGGTGTTTCAACTTTCTTGAAACAAAGTGTTCATGTCACTGAACCAGCACACTGGTGCCACGAAACCGATTTGACAAGCGGCAGTGCTGCATAACTGTTTATTTGTATGCCGTTTCTGTCTTTTGCCTTTTTAATGCTGCAGGTAAGGGAAGTTCATAAAACTAAGAGACTTTTTTCCTTGAAAGGCTAAAGTGTCCTCTACTGTGTTATTCAGTAAATGAATATTTAAATAAGAAACTATTAAGTTTACAGGATAGGCTTGAAGAAGCTGTGGACAGTAAGGCATTTTCATCTCAATTCTGTAGATTACAAACCAAAATCAATTCTGTGCACACATTTGGTTTTATGATAGGCAGAAAAGTGGGAGCTTAGCAGCAGTCACAGTGCAACTGAGCCCACGGCTAAAGGTAAATTATGTAAGCTGTGGGGAGTGCAGAAAGAGGCCAAGTTTCTATACAGTATTAAAAAGTACCTTCAACTTAACCAATTTAACCAGATGATGCAGCTAGGCCATGAAAGGACATGCTCCAAAGCAGTGAGAATATTAAATTTCATTAGAAAGCAAGCAAAAAAAAAAAAAAAACTACCATAAAAGATCCCCATCTACTTTTGTTAGTTCCAGCCTGCAGTAAGTGTTCATTTATTAAACACTAACTCTGATATAACTAATAAGTTTTCTGTTGTAAACGGTGTAAATATGTAGTAGTGATACTTGTTTGGGGGAGGGTATAAAGCAGGCCGATATGTTACTGCTTAAGTGCCAAATTTACATTTGAAGAATTAAAAAGGTCACCTCTGATTGGTAATGAAGAATCCTTAAGTATCACAGAACACAGTTGACATATAAATACATCTTTTGTTAAATTTATTTTTATGTGACTGATACCCTTATCCAAGAAAAAATTACAACATTTGAGATACACTCACCAGCCACTTTATTAGGTACACCTTGCTCCAAGGATTGGATACCCTTTTGCCTTTAGAACTGCCGTAATTCTTAGCAGCATACATTCAACAAGGTACTAAAATCATTCTTCAGGGATATTGGTCTGTATTGACATGATAGCATCACGAAGTTGCTGCAGATTTGTTGGCTGCACATCCATAATGTGAATCACCCATTCCACCATATTCCAAAGGTGCTCTTTTGGATTGAGACCTGGTGACCGTGGGGGTCATACGAGTATAGTGAACTCATTTGACATGTTCAAGAAACCAGTTTAAGATGATTTGAGCTTTGTAATGTGGTGCATTATCCTGTTGGAAGGAGCCAACAGAAAATGGGTAAATAGTGGTCATAAAGGAATGGATATGCTCAGCAACAACACTCAGGTAGGCTGTGGCATTTAAGCAATGCTCAACTGGTACTCAGGAGCCCAAAGTGCACCAACAGAATATCCTCCACACCATTACACCACCACCACCAAGACAGAACAGTTGATACAAGGCAGGGTGGATCCATACTTTAATGTTATTGACACCAAATTCTGCACCTACCACCCGAATGTTGCAGAAGAAACCGAGACTCATCAGACCAGGCAACATTTTCCAGTCTTCTGTTGTCTGATTTTGGTGAACCTGTGCAAACTGTAGCCTCAGCCAAAAAATATCTCCTACGCCATTACATTGCCACCACCACCACCAGCCTGAACCATTGATACAAGGTAGGATAGATCCATGCTTTCAATGTTGCAGACAACAAATTCTGACCCTACCATTTGAATGTTGCAACAGAAATCGAGCCTCATCAGACCAAGCAATTTTCTTTCAATCTTCTACTGTCCAATTTTGATGAGCTTGTCAAATTCTAGCCTCAGATGCCTGTTCTTAGCTGACCAGAGTGGCACCCGGTGTGGTCTCCTGCTGCTGAAGCCCATCAGCTTCAAGGTTTGATGTGCTGTGCCTTCAAATATGGTCTTCTGCATGCCTCGGTTGTAATGAGTGCTTATTTGAGTTAATTATTGCCTATCAGCTCAAACCAGTCTGGCCATTCTCCTCGGACCTCAACATGGCATTTTCACTCAGAGAGCTGCCACTCACTGGATATTTTCCTCTTTGGACCATTCTCTATAAACCCTAGAGATGATTGTGTAGGAAAATCCCAGTAGATAAGCAATTTCTGAAATACTCACATCAGCCCGTCTAGCACCAACAAACAAGTCACTTTAATCACCTTTCTTCCCCATTCTAATGCTCGGTTTGAACTCCAGCAGGTTGTCTTGACAACGTCTACATGCCAAAATGCATCGAGTTGTTGCCATGTGATGGGCTGATTAGTTATTTGCATTAACAAGCAGTTGAAAAGGTGTAACTAATAAAGTGGCCAATGAGTGTACAATTGCTTAGTTTTCTTTTAGTTCATCCAAATATTATTATTGCACAGAAAGGTAAAGTGACTTGCTTAAGGTGACACAATGTCAGCAAAAGGATTTGAACCCACAACTTCAAGGTTTGAAGCCCAGGCACTGCCTGTATTTAATGTCAATTTTGTATCACCTATCTATCCATTTGTTTGGCAGTTTTTTGGTCTCAGGGTGAACAATCATTTTTATGATGTCTAACCTCACAAAATCTCTGCATGCTACCACCACTTTTATGGGGAACACACACACACACACACACACAAGCTGTACAAAGGAACATCGGCGATGGTTACGAACAGAGAACCACCATCAGGTGATCAGGAAGTCATTTAAAATGTAGGATGATGAGGAAATATGCAACAGGGATCAAAAATGCGAGTGTCTTATGTGGATAAGTGTAGAACTGTATCATGTATGTCAGAAACTCACTACCAAAAGCTGAGGTCAGCAAAGCTGAATTTCACCACTCTGCATAGTGCACTAAGCAAGAAATAAAACACAAACTTCAAAAAGAAATAAGCACTGGTTTACTCGCAATATGTGTGAATGATATAAATCAATAACACCAAAAACCTATTTCATCATTTCATCATTCATTGAAGCAAAAAATGAAGTCAATAGAGGCACACTTAAATAATTATAAGGTGAAAACATCAACAACTAGGACCTCAGTTTGTGTCCAAACAAGTGTAAGGGCTATGAAAAGCTTGCTCAGCTGGAGTTTATCACATGGGCCTTGATAACCTGGCATAAACATGACTTAAAGAACTTCACAGACTTGTAGTCTATTTATGGTATTTTAAACAAATACTTTATAACAAAAGGCAGCCTGATTTGGCAGTTATTTCAATGCATTTACAAAACTAAGATGTTTACAGTAATATAAAAAGATGTACACTAACTGCAACATTTTAAAAAATAACTTGGAAGCAAACAATTATCAATAAATGTTCTTTATAAAAAAAGTAGTTTTTTTTTTTAAACTATACATTTATAATGAAAACAATCAATATAACAGTTAATGTTTCTCAAGTTTCATATCCCTAACATAGATTTAATCTTTTGTTAAACTGTTATTCAGCCTCTCTACCTGTCATTTGTAAAGTTATGCAAATGATCAATATAATCTACGATACCATAAAACATTCCAGTCTGTGTGTGTCCAGTCTCTCTAAGGAAAATGATTGGTCAGATTGTGTTTGATCTGACTGGTCAACCTGGCTTTGGTGATACTATGGAAAGAGGAAGTGCCTGGAAAAAGAGGTCGAGATTGACGAAGAAGAGTAAAGGCGTAACAGGCAAACTGAGGTCACCTTCAAAGATGGAAAAGTATTTGCAAGAATGTGAATGACGTTTTCACAGTGGATAATGGTGGGGGCCCTTCTACTACTGGTGGCGGTCTGAAAACAGACAGGAGACAAACAAGGCACCTTGAAATGACAAGAGTGTGAGAAGCAGGCTTTACATGAATGCACTCAACAGATGGAGTGCCAGGCAAGACAGGTTCAGACACACAAAGATACCAAGGAAATGCACACAAGGAACACTGAAGGTACACATAGGGCAAAAGCTATCAAATACTTTTAAATTATTCTACAACCTGTCTTTGAAAACTCCTGTAACTAATACTGGATTTCTTTGTATAAATTAATGAATTGAATTAATTAAAAAGTCTGAGCTGAAAATAATTTACCTTGGACTGGAAGGTGTTCTCCAGCTCCTGTTTGTAAATTGCCACTTGTTCATCATGCTGCCTTCTAAGATCCTGCAGAGCTTCAGCAAGCTTAAATTCATATTCTTGCTGTCTTCCACTGTCCACCTCCACAAGCCTCTTTTCATGACGTCTACGTGTCTCCCTCACTTCCTGAAAACATGAAACATGCACTTTGTCAAGAAATCGATCATCATATTAAAACCAACAAAATAATATTACCCACTGTATGCTTCAGCAATAAACTTGAAGGAACATCAAAAATATGAAATCTGACTAGAATATCCTAATCAATCTACAGAAATGCACAGGAGTATTGTCTACATAAAATACATTTAAGATGATTATCAATGCAATGTCCCATTTTTACCTTTAAGTAAACTTGTAGTACTCAAAAGCAACTTACAACATTTGAAATATACAGTAACTGTTTACTTTCTTTTCTTTTTCCAACTGGAGCACAAAGTGAACTGAAGTGACTTGGCCATGGTTACAGTATCAGTTGCAGGATTTCATCCCACAACCTCAGGTTTTTCAAGTCACAGGCCCAAACCCTTAACCACTACACCAAACAGTCTCCCAAAACGGAACATAACAAGCAGCCAATAAACACCTCCTCAAACAGGCTCTTTCTGAAATCTATCTCCTCCGACTGGCTCTGGCAACGGTTTTCCAGGTCTACTCTTTTCAGTGTTTCAGTTTCCAGCTGTGCTTTGGCAACACTGTGGGCTTCTTCAGCCTGAATGACAAACAGATAAGGAAAGAAAGAGGGAAGACAATTTAATGAGATTGAAGAAGAAGCAAAGTGAAAAAATGAGAAGAGAAAAAGGGTCTTACCTTGGCCAGCTGAGCTTTCAGGTCAGCAACTTCTGCTTCTAGATTGCGGTTTTCACTTAGAGCAGTATTGAGGCTGGCTTCACTTTTGTTATACAAAGCCTCTAACTCCCTGTTGCGGGCCAGAGCTGCAGCCAAGTCCCCTTCCTTTTTTTTATAGCTGAGGAAAAAAAAAATAAGGCATTCACTGTATATTAGACATCATTTACATTAAAGTATAATAATTAAGAAGCAAACTATGGCAAAAATATCCAATTAAAAAAAACAGATAAAGAAAAATGCAAAAATCTAAATATGAAGCAATACAAGTTTAGTTTCACAACTTCATTTATAAGCTTATTACATCTACATGTCTTAGTCTGGAAAGCTACCAATTCCTTATGGTAGAGTGAGGGTTGATTCGTATGGTAGCCTAATTAAAAGCAAAACTAATACTGTTGTATATATATAATGACTCCCAGTTTCTTCAATTTAGTGAGACTTCAATATATTATGGCTTTACAAATATTAAGCATTTTCTTACTCAACTACTAAAATATGACATCTTATTAAAAATAATAATTGTAAGTGTATTTATAATAAAATTCAAAATCTACCAACTTATTACAAGGTGTTGTAACTATTTGTAGGCCAAGACTGCCATGTTACTTGTACAAATGATACCACTGAAGGTTTACTTATGCATATTTTGGAAAAGTCAATTACAGCACTCCAGGCTTCAAATGAATCAGGCTGGGTACTTAACCACACACCACAAACAGATAGAGATGTAGCACTTCCTTAGTGATAATGTAAACAGTTTACTTGTAACCACACAATTCTGCAGAAACAAATTTAAATTAGCAAAAATAACCTACACTCCTTAGGTAGCTTCCGATTTCTGTGCACGAGGCCTGTGTACTTGAGATATCAAAATCATTTTCAAATATTATATGAGAAGACTCCTGAAGCACCATTTACTTAAACAACCATTATCATGCTTTTGCTTATTTTATCAGGACTGTCATGTAATGATTTGTGGATTAATCACCAATGAATACATATAAAACATAAAAAGGAATATCCTGGAGGGATCGTTCTGCCTGCTTTGGAAGAACCTGCTTTACAATCTTGAAGTACAAACATACTAATACTACTCTTACAATCTGCAAGCAAACGAGTAAAATAGGGTTCTGTAAAAAAAGGAACACCGCAAGCAGTTAAAAAAAAAAATGGAGCTACATAAAATGAAAGAAAAAGAAGACTTGCATACCAGAAAAAGGAGAAATATTAAAATATTACTATGAAACACCACCATGCCACTCATTTTAATCTATTTCAGATACTGGATTACAAAATATAGAGATTGCTTACTTCTTCTTCAGCTCATCAAGCTCAGCACGGACCTTCCCAAAATCAATCTGCAGCTTAGCTCTGTCTTTTGCCGTGTCATCCAGAACACGTCGGGCATCAGCAAGCTCTGCCTCATATAATGTCTTCACTCCAGTGAGCTGAAGTAGGAAAAAATTCAACATTGAAGGTTACACCTTTTACTGAGGTACTGTGTTTATATAGAAATACCTAATAAAAACTCCTAGAATATTTAACTTTGAATACATTCTCCATTACCTTTAACAAAGAAACAAACACATAATACATTTACTATAAAGTTTAAACTTTGAATTTTTATGTTTTGCTCTAAAACAACTTGGACAGTAACTTTTTTACAATTACATTAATGAACATAAAAAAGTAGCTAAATCTTGTAAATGCATTAAAGGTAGCTGAAAAACGATGTGCCTGTGTTTTAAAAGATGGAACAGGTATATATTTGTTGCATCCATAAACTGAGATACGTTCACTTAAATAATATTTAACGTGAATGAGTAACTTAAAGTTGGAATTCTATTTTAATAGATTTCTGTATATATTAGGTTCCATTATTTTAGACTTCTAATTTTCTTTACATTAGCTTGAAGTTACTTTTGGTGGTGGTAAAAAGCACATTTTCTTACATCCCTAAAATGTCCTGTTTACTCCACAAACTACAACTGTAAATGTATATACATTACTTTGGTGGCAACTGAATTACTGCTAAGAATGAAATTAATCTTGTTAACCACATGAAACTAATTCAAAAGCACAGATTCTTTGGCTGCACAGAAAAGTAAGACTGGAGCTTCATGGAATGATACTGTCATAAGATCAAAGGAGATGGAAGGAGAAAGGATATTGAAAATTTCCGGAGTTGTTCCAAAAGTGAAATACCAGGCATATGCAGAATTTCTATATCAGCGAAACCATCATATCCACAAAGAAGCTCAACTAAGACAAAGAGTAAAAGCAAAAGTGGAGTTCAGACATGATTATTGAATTATGTACAAGGTTTAAAAGTTTAATGGTCGCTACATGAAATAATGTATGAATTTATACTTGGAAGACCTATTAACACTCTAATAAAGAAGGTTTGTTTGAACTGAGGAAAATAATCTATATATAATTCACTAAAGGCACGCACGACAGTGAGCGCAAGACAGACAGAGCCACGTCCGCCAACTCACAGAGCCCCACCCGCCAACTCTAACCCTCCTACCACGTCATGGGATATGCACGAAAAAGCCCCGCCCGCCAACTAACTCTCCTCCCGCGTCCACCCTCAAAACCAGTTCACCCAAAAGCAGCCAACACGGCATTTCTCGCCAAGCATCTGCAGTACGCTTAAATCGCTCAGTCCAATCCAACAGCAGCTGTACGAAAGCTTTTCGGGGAAAACCCTAGGCAGAATTTACGATGCTACAATGCCCCGACATGTCACACCAATGTTGCAGCGATTTTTGTCGGAGAAGATGGTGAACCGCCTGCCGAAAAGGACATTTGCATCTGTCCCATAGGCAATTTCTGTAAACAGATTTCCACACTCAATATGAATTGCGATCCTATGGTTTACCCACTTATATTCCCATACAGAGACATTGCCTGGCACAAAGATTTACAAAATGTTCCAGATAAAAGATCCGCCAAGCGAAGAAAGCTTACTCAATGCCAATTTTACACGTACAGATTAGCAATGAGGAATATATTTAGTATTTTGCACTCCAGCGGCGAACTAATCCAACAGTACGTCGTAGATGCGTAGGTTAAAACAGAGGGCGCGCAACTCAACTATCTCAGATTAGTTCAACAAGATTTGCGCGTGGAACAATACAAAAGACTGTCAGACACACTGCAAGCAAACGCTGAAAATAAAAACGTACGTGTAGGCAAAATGATCATATTACCGTCCACGCTTCCAGGAAGTCCAAGATACATGCAACAAAACTACCAGGATGCCATGGCCATAGTACGTAAATTCGGACAGCCTCATTTATTTATCACTTTCACATGTAATTCTGCTTGGCCGGAAAATCTACATGCACTGTCAGATACCCAAAGACCAGAGCACAGACCCGATATCCCACATGCTGTTTACTCTTCACAATAATTCTAACAACCAGTCTTCAGCCACGGTCAGTTGTACGTGGCTTTTTCTAGGGTTAGATCTTAGATCACCTATTCACACCTGCGTTTTTCAAGAAGTATTTATTTCTTCTTGATTTCGGAATTCCTTTCTCACCATTTTCCGTTCCTATTCTTACACCGCCGTATGCTACGGCGGGCTTCGGCTAGTTCGCTATATTCTCCCAAACTAAGTTGAACCTAGTAAAAAAATTACTTTCAAACATTTTAAGTTGATGGTATATTGTTCGCATAATCATGTAGTTTGGAATATAAAACCAGATAATGGTGAGTTCTTAATTGTTGAACACTATCAAAATTAAAACAAAATGACTGCTGGCAGATACATATGGAATATCACATTTGTATGGGTCAACATAACCATCATCGTAAAAACAGATTGTGCAGATGCAAAGACAAAGAGTACTGCATTTTACACACTTTTCAGCAAATTTAAGATTTGCGTGACTTAACCAAACACCAGAAGTAAGGCACTGATAAATTTAGTGTTTATCTGGCAAATATTTAGGTTAATAAACTGCATTCATAAGAAAATAAGTACGTATACAGTATATTATATAGACATTATATCACCCATTTCTTAAGACTTTCAAATTGTACGTTACCAGTTAATTTTTATCGTTTCGAATATAAAGATAATTAAAACACATTTAGTACTTTTAATTAACCAAGTTATTTCAATGAACAAATCCCACCATAGGACAAGGGAAAACCAGATAGCCGTTTGGAATTAAAATAAGTTAGAGGGTGACCAAGAGTATTGGAGCAGGTAATTATGCTTTAAATGCAACATCTTTCTAATTTTGCTGTGATATGTATATATAGCAAACTGAAACAAATGTCCACTTATGAGAAACATAATTAATAGACTTTTATATACAAAAGCAGTAACGAGTAGTGAATAATGTGTAAATAAGAGAAATAAAGGGTATAAAAGCATTCCTGACATCTTGGTGACCACAGATCACACTGAGAAAGCATCTTGAAAGAATGTGTCTTATAAGCCTAGATACCTTTCAGTGATGACAATTTTGTCCTCCAAGAAACAACAAAAATACAAATAATCAACCAGTAGATCTGTAACTGAGACCTTGTGGGGTACTTACAAATTGGTGTGAAGATGGCAAAACTTTAATCTTAAAAGACGAAAAAAATGATTGGTTGTTCTAATAACTATATTAGTAATTTCGCAACTAATTTTAACATGGAAGCTACTGGGTTCTAATGTATGTTTAATACAAAAAGTTGGCATTGGTCCCCCTAAAAGTTAATAATCACCTGATACAGTAAGAACTTGACCTTTTTAATAGGGGCATACTAATCATTTTACTGAACTAAGTTCCTAATTTAAACTGTACATTTATATACTATTGTAAAAACACATTCACTGTGTTCACTATACATTCACCTTTTGTTTATGATCAATCTTTCCATTTTATAAATCTGTTTAATTCAATCCAAAGCATCACACTCAAGATAAACTACTGAATATTTTGCCAGTCCATCATATCACACAACGACATACTCTGCCACTCGCTCACACTGTGCCAATGACCAATTAATCACTACATTTTTGGGAAGGAAGAGAAAGTGCAACTGACACAAAAGGGTTGAAGTTGTAGCCTGACCTACTAGTTGTGGACACGTGGAGGGCTGCCAATTTATTCTAGGACACATGCACATTCACTTGTATAGGACCAATAAAACTAAAATGTGAGGCTCTCCCTTTCATTCATTCCATTTAGAAATGCGAAGAAAACCAATAGCCACTCTTGGCAGACTGTGCCTGTCAGGCTGGGATTTGAATCCAGGATTCTGAGGCTGTAAGGCAGCAGTACAAAACTCTGCAATACTGATAATCAAACCAAGTTATAAAACTTCCAGTGGTGGTGAGGGACACTGGAAAGGGGGTTATATAAAAAAAATGAATGAATCACCTACTGTGATCTGTGAATGCAAAACTCAAGTACAAGCAATTCCAAATTAAGAAATAGTCTTCACATTTTCAAATATGTTTAGTTTGAACTTTCAAGCCACTGTATGCAAGTGTTGGTCTGAATCACAGTTTTACACCAAATTTGAATATAAGCCAAAAAAATATGGGAGTTGGGCCTCTATAACCTGGCACTGATCCAAACCAGGAAAGGCACTCAAGAGGCCAAGGCCTAGGCTGAGGAATTCAACAGACAAAAATGAAAGCCCCACCCAAACGTTAATACCAAAACTGAGAGTGACACAATCCTGACTTTAGAATAATTACCTATAGATGATTATACCAGAAACAAGTCTTTTATGATTGCAAATGATACAAAAACTCATTTTTAACATTTGAAAAAAATAAAACTTCACTCTGTATCTGTTTCTTATAACAAAGAAAACACACACACACATACACATATACATACACACATATACATACATACGCGCCAATAATTCTAATTTTACAGGTAATTCTGGGTTGAGAAAAGTGGTCGGGCATAGGTCGAGAGTTATTCTGGCGGATGATAGTTTGGCCTCTTTGGCAGGCGTGGGGAAGACAGGATGGACTTTGAATTTGGCACAGGGGAAAACGATGGATCTATATTTATATATATATATATACACACACACACACACGGGGCTTCGCCCACTTTCACCAAACAACAAATCTTTTAATTCTCACAGATACACCTCTTCAATGGGAAGAAACACTACTTTTCCCCCAATAGCAACATGAATTAGATGATCTACAAGTCTCTGACTTAAAGTTTAAATCCGAACATATTCAATCTCTTTTCGCTGTTCCGTTATTTCACCGAGTAATAATTTCAGTTTGTTTGTGCTAATGCGATCTTTACTAACATTTTTTGAGACTTTCAAATTTTTGTATTTTCATTATCTCTAACCTGCTCTGAATGTGTATTGCACCACCGTTTTTGAACCTCGACATTCTACTTTGTCATCTACTCTT
The DNA here is from genome assembly GCA_026402145.1 of Polypterus bichir lapradei. Taxonomy (NCBI): domain Eukaryota; kingdom Metazoa; phylum Chordata; class Cladistia; order Polypteriformes; family Polypteridae; genus Polypterus; species Polypterus bichir. The sequence goes on from JANRMT010062789.1 coordinate 13,238,876, forward strand.
TGTATTTTATGAGTGTCTGCTTAGAATTCCAAGAGCTAAGCTTAAAAGAAGTGGCGAGGTGGCCTTCTGCTGTTATGCACCTAAAATGCCAATAGGAATTCGCCAGGTTAGAGTGGAGAACTTTAAAACACTGCTGAAAACATGGCTTTCTCATAACTTCATTTTAGTTTAATTCTGATGCTCTGTATATTCAATTAATTATCACAACTATTCATGGTGGCATCAAAATCCATACTAACCCCTACTCTCTCTTCTGTTTGTTTCCCGGTTTTCTGTGGTGGCAACCTGCGCCACCACCACCTAATCAAAGCACCGTGATGTTCCTACATTGATGGATTAAAGGCCAGAAGTCCACATGACCATCATCATCAAGTCCTTCCATGAGAACCCTGAATACAATGAGGACTGATCATTTATGTTAAGTAGAATGCCTAGAGGGGGCTGGCCGGTCTCATGGTCTCGGAACCCCTGCAGATTTTATTTTTTCTCCAGTCGTCTGGAGAGTTTTTTTTTTGTTTTTTCTATCCTCCCTGGCCATCGGACCTTATTTTTATTCTATGTTAATGAGTTTTGTCTTATATTAAATTCTTACTTTGTCTTTTTTCTTTCTTCATCATGTAAAGCACATTGAGCTACACTATTTGTATGAAAATGTGCTACATAAATAAATGTTGTTGATTTCCAGCCCTGGGCGTGGTTAAATCTCTTGGCATAAAGTCTTGTGGGACTTGAAGTTCTCTCTCTCAAAAAGTCACGTCTCGTCCCACAAATTTTTTTTTTTTAATATAATAGAGATTATATCTATATCTAATCTCTATTATATATTATATATAATCTATATATACAAAATATATATATATATATATATATATACAAAATATATCTATATGCTTGTTTTAGATGCTGTTGTTAGCTAACAAGCATTTAAACTTGCAAAACTACAAGAAATATTCTAATCAACTTTTTTCTTTTATCCTTTTTTACCTTATTATTTAATGCTTTGTATGTCCTGCATCTGCATTTTTCTGTTTAGTGTTCTATGCAGAAAATATTTGCATCCAATGTTACTTATACCCTGCTATTTAAATAATTGCTTTGAACATGTGAAAGGTACTATATAAATAAAACATATTATTAACTTTAAAATAATAACTTGATTTCACTCTTCTACATTCCCAGGACTCTCGGGCATTCAATCATATTTCAGAACATTTGCAATTATGAAATATAAACTTGAAATTGTACTCAGAAAATTTCATTAAGTCCCAATACAATAAAGTGCACTGATGCACCTGAAAGATTTTGCAGAACACAGCTACTAATCTATACTAATAGTAATCTTCCACATTCAAGGCTGCTATGCAGTGTATATGTTGGTTGTGTATTATCGTTAAGGTTATTGTGGAAGCAAAAAAAATAACTTTTTTTAAAAAAGTAGTATGCTTCCATAAACAAAGGTCAGATTCCTGTTGTATATACCCAGTGCCACCTTTTTGCATTGAACAAATAAGAACACAATAGTTCACAAGTTAACATTAGTACATTAATACATATTAAAGGGATGACATATTCGACTACTGCAACCCATTTTAAAATTTAAATTTTTAAAGTACAATTTGTAAGTACCTGACATGACATCAGTTACAGATCTACTTATTGGTATATTTGTGTTATTTTTTATAAGACAAAATTAACATTAAGCTAATTTTGTCAACAGTGCTGTAACACTGAAAGTTGTGATTGACATTCAGATCCCTTCAAGATCAAAACATTGACAGTATAACAGCATTTAGAAAAGCAAGGGATAATCAAAATATAAAAGACCTGGTAGATTTACACAGACAAAAGTCAATGAGAATTGAGTATATCATGCCAGTCCTGAAGAGGTGCTTACATGCAAAGTTTAAAACACGGATTTGCAGTTGCTGTTAAATATACACTTGTTAGTAGTGTAATCAGCTGCCTAGCCATCCTATTCTGCAAGTGCTGAAATACTAAGTCCAACAGCCCTGCAACCCTCTGACTGCTCTAAGCTCATAGCACTAATTAAAGCCAATAAAAAAGGCAGGAGGGCCAAATACCAGATGTATTAAATCTTTATTGCATAATCTGATCATCAATAAAGTTAATGGAAAACCCTTTTATAACATAAAACAAGACACAAAGTTTTATTAACGACACATCCAATCTAAAAATACAAATAAAATTGTTTTGAGAAACCACACAGAAGAGGAAATGTATCCAAATGACAAATTACAGTAAATCAAAAATAAATGCAAATAGACAAAATAATGTATAAAAGTCATTACTTTGCAGTACGCTTTACCTGTTAAATTGTGCTTTTTCTGTTAATATTTTATAGCCAAACTATGCCTGAATAAACAACTTCTCAACACCAGATGATAAATGAGTATAAAATGTGTCAGAATTACTAAATTATTTAAAAACATACATGCCTGAATTGTCCCATACATTAGATTATATGTGATAATGTAATAGCCCAACCAGAAATTCAAATCTATCATCATCATCAATCAGAAAACAATATCCACAGCAATTGCGCTGACTGTTGACTGAAAGGCTGCTCTATGTGGTATCTCAAAAGGCTAAGAACTGGGAATGAGACATGTCTATGCTTTAGTGGATTTTAAATAAATAAATAAATAAATAAATAAAAAAGTCCTGCACCCAGGCTCAGTGGAGATTTTTGCATAAATCAAGTCATGTTTATTGTTAGATATACATAGCAAAATATTGTCTAAAGCACTGTGCTCCTGGTCAGGCTACTTCAGGCAAAAAGATCTAAGTTAATGGACCAGTGAGGGTTCATAAAGTATGCTCAGTATTGAGATATGAAAAGCTAATGTCAGCTGAAATCTAACAAATCGCCAGGACCTGATAATTATCCTCGAGAGCTTCAGGAAGTGCCTATACACGTAAGCCCTTGGCACATTTTTTCGAAAATCTCTGCACACTGCGGAAATTCCTTAAGAGTGAAGACTAGCAAGTACTATCCCATTGTATAAAAAGGGTGTTTGGGCTGATCTCAGTTCTGCAAGCGTTTAGATACTAACTCCAATAGCTTAGCACCCCTCTGACGGCGTTATGCTCGTCACACTGATCAAAGCCAATCAAATGGGTAGGAGGGGCAAAAACTGATTGCGCTTAAACACCCAGAGATATTAAATTTTATATCATGATTTGAACATCAATAAAGTTAACGTAATAACCCATATGGGGGTTTAATACGAGATGCCAGATTTTTTTTTAATGACACACCCAGTACAAAAATATAAACAAAGAAAAAAAATTAAAAACACACAAATGTGTATACAATTTTCCAAATTATGGCAGGGACGATTACAGGGCACAATCTGTTACGGATTGGACCAATTTAGAATTATCACCTAAACAACGGTACTGTGGGTGGAAACCCACCAGGAACAGGATGAGATCATAAATTATAATCTCTTAAAACTGGCGATGTAAAATACTAAAAAGAATAGTCCTGATCACTCACAAAAACGTTTTTCCAACCCATATCTAGGGAAGGCGACCAAAATATAGATACTTTGACACAAATGAAAAGAAAAACAAAAAACAAATATATAACGAGCATGCAAACTTGTACATAGTCATCTCTTTAGTTTACGGCATATGCCTTATCGTTTAAATTAGACTTTTTCTGTTCATCTTAGTACCCACATTACATTAAAAAAGTGACTTTGAACATGAAATAGTTCGCAACAGTAGCAAAATAAAAACAACGTAAAACTCATCCAAGTTAAATTATTTCAAAACGAATACGTCTGCCTATTCCGATATATGATTCTCAATCGAAAAACAATTTAAAAAGTCACAGGATCTCCATAGGGATCGTGCTAACTGTTGACGGGTAAGAGGCTGCTCTCTGTGATATCACGAAAGGCGGCAATAATAAACTGAACTGTTTGCCCATCCGTCAAGCCGCGCAACACGTTTGCTACGATTACCGAGTTTTAATTCACTTCATCTTTTACATTTTCGTAAGCACGTGCAACCACCACCTTAATCCGATCTGGTTCACTGAGAGTTAACACCTCACAATACAAATCGCCTGCCGTCCCCACAAAATGGAGCGAAGCGTGAACGACTCGTCGCGCCTACGCCGTCAAACGCTCGAGTTTGCAAACATCAGGCAGTCCTGAAGCCGGGCATTCCGGTGAGGAGGCACGTGGATTTTTCCCGTTATTTTAATAACACTTCTCTCGGTTTAGGGCGGCCTTCTTACCTCGCGTGTTGTCACCTCCTCCTTCTCGGACACCTTCACCATGAGCCGGTCATTCTCCAGTTCCAGAGCCCGCACACGGTCGATGTAAACGGCCAGACGGTCGTTGAGGTGCCGGAGCTCCTCTTTCTCCTGCAAGCGGGTGATGCGGGTCGGGGATAGTGGGGTGCTAGCGCTGCTTGTCCGGGGAGTCCCGGCAGAACGCATAGGGGTAGCAGTCGCCATCACACACACACACAAAAAGCGTTAAAGTGTGAAAAAAGAAAAAAGCCCAAAATTCACTACTTGGAAAATACTCCGAAAGCCGAAGTAAAACAATAAGGGACCCTCCCGAAACAAGTGCCCCAAATCAACTAAAATAACCTTTCGGCGTTTTGTTTAAGCTGTGCTCGTTTACGCTCCTTTCAGCCTGCAAAAGTGTTTTTAATTCATTCAGCGCCTGCTCGTGCTAAAGAGAGTCCTCCCGTAGACTAAATGCTAAAAAAGAAAGATGGCGGTATCAACGCAGCGCGCGCCAAAACGACTTCCGAGCCCTGAGTGAATAGGGGAATGCAGCAGTGACTTCTGGGAAATGTAGTTTCATGGTTAAACAGCAGCGAGTGAATGGTGCTCTTTCGTTTGAACAGAAGCAGTGTTGCTTCCTGGAACACAGAACATGTAGAAAGCAAGTCGTATCTTCAGATTTTACTTGCATTATTTAATACTGCTTTACATTTATACGACTCTTTTGTTACAAAAATTGTTTTAAAGTAATGTAGAAGGGAAAGGGGCATAAAGGAAGCTTTATTCCAGCTGAAGAAAAATCTTTAGGGGTGGTAAGCGTGCTTTTCGTTCTTCCCTATTTTGGATGAATTATGGTTGCAGAGCATACCAAATTATTAATTGTAGGGGTAAATTCATAACTTGTTTAGGCAGAAAGAACAATGTAGCACTTTGTGTCCCCAGGGGGGGATTTTTTTACATAACCTCAATAAATAAATATGCACTGAATAAGTAAATTCTATGGAACACTACTAATAGTGGGTAGGGCCTCCTTTTGCTTGCAGAACTGCCCCAGTTTTTCATGGCATGGATTCCATAAGATTCCTTTGAAATATTAGTCTATGTTAACTTGATTGTATCATGCATTGTCTGCAGATGTGTCAGTGGCACATTAATGCTGCAAATCTCCCATTCTACCACTTCCCACAGATGGTATATTAGGGTCAAATCTGATAACTGGAAAGGCCATTGAGGACCACTGAGCTGATTGTCATGTTCATGAAACCAGAGGGAGAAGAGTTTTGCTTTGTGACATGATGCATTATCATGCTAGAAGTAGCCATTAGAAGATGGAATGTGGCCATGAAGAGGATGCACATAGTCAGCAACCATACTCGATTTGGCCATGTCATTCAAAAGATAATAGATTGATAGTAACAAGTTAAAAGTGTGCCAAGAAAATACAGTAGTACATCATTACACGACCACCAGCAGCAGCCTGGACTGTTGACACAAGGCAGGTTAGGTGCATGGATTCATCTTTGGTCCCACCATCTGTGTGCTTCAGCAGAATTCGAGATTGATGAGACCAGGCCACATTATTCCAGTCTTCAACTATACAGTTTTGGTGAGTCTCTTTCTACTCAGCTTTCTGTTATTGGCCGTCAGTAGTGGAACCTGAGGTGGTCTGATATGCATTTTTGCTAACCACGGTTCTAACAGAATGGTTATCTGAGTTAATGTACCCTTTCTGTCAGCTTGAACAAGTCTGATCATTCTTCCTTGACCCCTATCTCATCAACAGGGCATTTCCATCCAAAGAACTGCTGCTCACTGGATGTTTTTGCAGCCATTCTGTGCAAACTCTAGAGACTATTAGAAGGAGATCAGTAGTTACAGAAACACTCAAACCTGCCTATCTGGCACCAGCAATCATCCATCCATCCATCCATCCATCCATTATCCAATGCTGTGGTTAATATTGCTGAGATCATTTTTTTCCCCATTCTCCTGTTTGATGTGACTTGTCTCTGCGTGGTTTTATGCATTGCACTGCTGCCACATGAGTGGTTGATTAGATAATTACATGTATAAGCTTTTATTCCTCATAATTTGCTCAGTGAGTGTATACTAATACATTATGACAAACCACAAATCCCTCTCAGATTAATACCAGAATAACTAAACAAAAAAAATTCTAACTTGACTAAAGATTAAAAGAGTGGAGAGATTTCAAAGAACTGTGAATTAGTCATGTCTAGGCCCTAGCAACTCAAATACATCCAGGACCTCAGCTCAGTGGAGATTCTTGAATGCATCAACTCAAGTCAAGTCAAGTTTATTGTCATGTATACATGCAGTTCAATATTATCTGAAGGATTGTGTTTCTGGCCAGCCTACCCTAGGCAAAGGATCTAACTTAATGCAGCAAATAATGAATATTGAGGGTTAGAGTAAGTGGAGAGTGAGCCCAGAACTGGGATACCAGGATCCATCCTTGACCTCCCAAGTGTTCTTAGAAGTGAGCATCTGATAACACATGTAGTCCAGTCAAATTCTGCAATATCTGTTGGGATAGATCCAAACATGCTGGGCGGAGTTTGCATGTTCTCCCCGTGTCTGCGTGGGTTTCATCCGGGTGCTCCGGTTTCCACCCACAGTCCAAAGACATACAGGTTAGGTGGATTGGCGATTCTAAATTGTCCCTAGTGTGTGCTTGGTGTGTGGGTGTGTGTGTGTGTGTATACGCGCCCTGTGGTGGGCTGGCGCCCTGCCCGGGGTTTTTTTCCTGCCTTATGCCCTGTGTTGGCTGGGATTGGCTCCAGCAGACCCCCATGACCCTGTAGATGGGATATAGCAGGTTGGATAATGGATGGATGGATGGATTAATGCAGTTGTGTTTTAAAAAGTAAAGAGTATTCTACCAGTGAGTGAAGGGTAGGCTAAACACCATATAATGCTTATTGTCATATGCTAATTCTGCACTTATGGGATTTATTGATAAGGGGAATGGAGAAAAGAGAGGAGTCAGGGGAAGAAGTTTGTTTCTTGGTGCAACAAGGATTGTCTGCACCTTAACATCAGCAAAACCAAGGAACTGCTTATTGACTTTCACCGCACCAAAGAGGAAACAAGTTTCCTTCACAGGATATCAGGGTTCAGCCTTAGAGACAGGATGAGAAGCGTAGATATTCGAGAGTAGCTCAAAGTAGAGCCGCTACACCGCCACATCGAAAGAATCCAGTTGAGATTATTTGGGCATCTGGTAAGGATGCCTCCTGGACACCTTCCTGGGGAGCTGTTTTGGGTATGTCCATCTGGGAGAAGACCTCAGGGCAGACCCAGGACACACTGAATAGATTTTATCTCTCAGCTGGCCTGGGAACACCTCTGTATCCCCCGAAAGGAGAAGAATGAGGAGGTGGCGGGGAAAAGGGATATCTGTACATCTTTGCTTAGACTGCTGCCCCCGTTACCTTAGTTAGTTAGCCACACTTCCATCGTCTTCAATGCTGCGTCCCCTCCACTTCTCTCTATCCTGTGCCACTCCCTCCATGTTTCTTCCCCTTGCTTCTCTGTCCCCTGCTTCCTCTATCACCATATCTTTCAGTTTTTTTCCTTTGCTTTCCTGCTCTACTTCTTCCCACTGAAACGATATTTCCACTCTTCTTGCTGTCCTTGAGTCATCCAAGTGCCATACATGTCCTATCCATCTTATAATTCTCGATACACCTATTTCACTCAGCTCCATTTGACAAGTCTTTTCTCTCAAATTCTCATTACAAATTGTTTTTGGCCATCTTATTCCCATAATGTGTCTGAAGCATCTTCAGTCAAACACGTCCAGTCTTCTCTTAATTGTTTGTCTAAATGTGCAGCTAAATAACCCTGTGACCTGGATCTGGATAAGTGGCAGAAAATGTATAGATGGATGAATGGATGGATGGGCATTCTGGGGTACTGAGTGTTGCTTGAGTTGGGGAAAAAATTAATTGAAATGATTTTACCATGAGGGTGCATCATAACAAAATGTGAACAAGTGAATACTTTCTGAAGGCACTGTTAATCTAAAGCTTTATCATTTCATGTATTACCTTTCTGTGTAGCTGAATTCATAGACTCATCTTTATCTACCACTAGCTGTTCCCGCGGCTCCACATGCGTAGTAGTGAAACAGGACAAACTTTAAAAATCAATCAACAAACAGGTATCGCAAGCTAAGCGGAGGCAAGGTACGCTCCAAAACGTTGTAAGAGGTAGACCGACTCAAACGGAGGCTGGCGCGTGAGTGAGGAGGGCCACTCCTGACATCACGCTTCCACCTCCCTTCGGCCCGCAGCCTCTGTCTCAGATTGGCACAAATAAATCACTCCTGCAAGCGAACTATGATACCTAGTGAGATGAGAGAAGTCACAACATTAACCAGAATGTTCAAGCAAATTATAGAAAAAAATCCAATCTAAATCCGTTAAGTAGTTCTCTCGTGAAAAGCGAACAGACATACAGACAGACAGGCATTGGATTTTATATCTATATATATATAGAGGTTATATTATATATTGTTATTAGGTGTGCTCGCTTTCATTCTGTTTATTCTGCATACTTCATGTAGTCCCTCCATATGTATCCATCTAGGTAAGCAGGCCTCATACAGTGGGTACGGAAAGTATTCAGACCCCCTTCAATTTTTCACTCTTTGTTATATTGCAGCCATTTGCTAAAATCATTTAAATTATTTTTTTTCCTCATTAATGTACACACAGCACCCCATATTGACAGACAAAAAAAAGAATTTTTGAAATTGTTGCAGATTTATTAAAAAAGAAAAACTGAAATATCACATGGTCTTAAGTATTCAGACCCTTTGCTGTGACACTCATATATTTATATTTGTGTGGAGTTTACATGTTCATCCTCGAGATCACCTTCGTTTGAGTCCAGCTGTGTTTGATTATACTGATTGGACTTGATTAGGAAAGCCACACACCTGTCTGTATAAGACCTTACAGCTCACAATGCATGTCAGAGCAAATGAGAATCATGAGGTCAAAGGAACTGCCTGAAGAGCTCAGAGACAGAATTGTGGCAAGGCACAGATCTGGCCAAGGTTACAAAAAATTTTCTGCTGCACTTAAGGTTCCCAAGAGCACAGTGGCCTCCATAATCCTTAAATGGAAGACATTTGGGACGACCAGAACCCTTCCTAGAGCTGGCCGTCCGGGCAAGCTGAGCTACCGGGGAAGAAGAGCCTTGGTGAGAGAGGTAAAGAAGAACCCAAAGATCATTTTGGCTGAGCTCCAGAGATGCAGTCAGGAGATGGGAGAAAGTTGTATAGAAAGCCCTCACTGCATCACTGCAGCCCTCCACCAGTCAGGGCTTTATGGCAGAGTGGCCTGTCGGAAGCCTCTCCTCAGTGCAAGACACATGACAGCCCGCATGGAGTTTGCTAAAAGACACCTGAAGATTCTCTGGTCTGATGAGACCAAGATAGAACTTTTTGGCCTTAATTCTAAGCGGTATGTGTGGAGACAACCAGGCGCTGCTCATCACTTGTCCAATACAGTCCCCACAGTGAAGCATGGCGGTGGCAGCATCATGCTGTGGGGGTGTTTTTCAGCTACAGGGACAGGAAGACTGGTTGCAATCGAGAGAAAGATGAATGCGGCCAAGTACAGGGATATCCTGGACAAAAACCTTCTCCAGAGTGCTAAGGACCTCAGACTGGGCCGAAGGTTTACCTTCCAACAAGACAATGACCCTAAGCACACAGCTAAAATAACGAAGGAGTGGCTTCACAACAACTCTGTGACTGTTCTTGAATGGCCCAGCCAGAGCCCTAAATTAAACCCAATTGAGCATCTCTGGAGAGACCTAAAAATTATTGTCCACCAACATTTACCATCCAACCTGACAGAACTGGAGAGGATCTGCAAGGAGGAATGGCAGAGGATCCCCAAATCCAGGTGTGAAAAAACTTGTTGCATCTTTCCCAAGAAGACTCATGGCTGTATTAGCTCAAAAGGGTGCTTCTACTAAATACTGAGCAAAGGGTCTGAATACTTAGGACCATGTGATATTTCAGTTTTTCTTTTTTAATAAATCTGCAACAATTTCAAAAATTCTTTTTTTTGTCTGTCAATATGGGGTGCTGTGTGTACATTAATGAGGAAAAAAATAATTTAAATGATTTTAGCAAATGGCTGCAATATAACAAAGAGTGAAAAATTGAAGGGGGCCTGAATACTTTCCGTACCCACTGTAGTTGAGCCTAAAAAAGCAATTCACATTGGTCCCTTTATTAATTTTGATTCTCTGGTCAATAAACAAAGCTGCTTTCTCCTTTTTTTTGTTTTTACTCTTTTAATACTGTAAGAATGTGGCTGCAGATTGCTAAATTTGGCCAAAAGAATCTAGAAGTTCCTCTCAAGCGCCTCAAACTGTGATTACACTAAATGACTTGACAGAAACTGGTAAGCCACATGGCCGTTGCTTTCTTAAACGAAATACCCCTGTGAGTGGTGTGGTCTCCATTTAGTAACAGAAAATCAGATTTACACACGCAATCAACCGCTCCATTTCCTCCCAGCTCCAATACAAGATATGCTGCTGAATTTCTTTAAAGGAGGTCTGTGAAGGCTTACTCTGATAGAGGTTACCGTTTAAGTGGCTGCTTTCTGCCGTTCTTATTCCATACAGATATGCCTTGTAATCTTTTTAGTTAGCCAATGAAAGGTGTCATTTTGCTTGGCTTTTCTCTAGATATATTATGAGATGACTGGTTTTGGAGGTTTATGTTGTAATAATGACCTTGTGGTAGGCTGTACTAGACTTGATAGGTGTGAAATGGACTTGCTCACAAGCCCCTGAAATCTTGAAATCAGAATGCAAGATGGCAAAGCTGCAACCATATAAGCTCTGTCTTGATGCATGTGGTTTAAAGATGCTAATTAATCATGTGTGACATTTCAAGAACCAGCTTTATGGTTTGAAAAGGTGGGACTATGAGGTTTACAGTGGTTAGCCTTTTACACGAAAGAGCTGAAAGAGTCTGCATAATCTGAAAAAGATCAAAGTCAACAGAGCTGGTGAGTTTTGACAGGCTAGCAGAAGAGTGATGAAGAGGAAAGGATGTGAGGTCTGACCATATAAGGCTCCTCGAGGGTAGACTCTGCCAGCCCGCCAAAATTGACACAATTAGATTTTACGATGTGTAAAACAATGAGGGCACTCATGAGTTGCCTGTGAATCCAGAATAATGCAACATATTCTGACCAGGAGACAGTGTGGAATGGAAAAAACAGGAAATGAATGAACTAAAAAAAAGCTATAGGAATGAAAAATCAAATAAGAGATTTCCTTAAGATCTTTTTAGTTTCTTCTAGGCAACAATGACATCAGAAAGAAACAAAATGGAGACATGTTCTTATGTTCTTTTGTCTCATGCTTTTCAGATTTTTTTTTGACATGAGAAAACGATACCCTGGTATTCTCACAAGTTGTCTAAAGTTTCAGCTAAGATCTCAGCAAAGTCATACAAGGGGCTCAGATCTTCCAAATAATGTCTTCATACTTTTTTTATTTGCAATTTGAAAGTATTTGCATTATGTGCTCAGTAATATATGGTGAAATGTATTGACAATTGTTTGTGGTAATAAAACACTTTATTAAAATTACAAAACTGTAGTCCTGGCTTCTGTATAATAATGGTTAGTCTCTCTAAATTATATTGCTGCTCTCCAATTAGATCACACTTGTACCAGAAGAAAAGGGTGGCATAGTGGTTACGACTTTACACTTCACATCCTGAGGTTGTGGATTCAGATCCCACTACTGACACCATGTGACCACAAGCAGATCACTTCAGCTGCCTTTGCTCCAAAGGGAAAGCAACAGAAATGGAACTGATCGTATCTCAAATGTTGTAAGTCACCTCGGATAAATGCATCAGTCCAATAATAAATAGAGATTAAAACAAGACAAGAAAGAAATCTCACCAAATATAACCTACTTTTTCAAACCATATTCTCAATTTTCACTCCTTTTACCTCTGTTGTATCTCATGTCTCCTACTCTCGAGAGTAGGGAGCAGGTTGAGGAGACCCTGGAGAATTGGAGATTTGCTCTAGAGAGGAGAGGAATGAAGGTCAGTAGGATCATCAAGACAGAATACATGTGTGTGAATGAGAGGGAGGTCAGAAGAATGGTGAGGATGAGGGGAGTAGAGTTGGCGAAGGTGGATGTGTTTAAATACTTGGGATCAACAGTACAGAGTAATGGGGATTGTGGAAGAGACGTGAAGAAGAGAGTGCAGGCAGGGTGGAATGGGTGGAGAAGAGTGTCAGGAGTGATTTGTGACAGACGGGTAACAGCAAGAGTGAAAGGGAAGGTCTACAGGATGGTAGTGAAACCGGCTATGTTATATGGGCTGGAGACGGTGGCACTGACCAGAAAGCTGGAGACAGAGCTGGAGGTGGCAGAGTTAAAGATGCTAAGATTTGCATTGAGTGTGACGAGGATGGACAGGATTAGAAATGAGGACATTAGAGGGTCTGCTCAAGTTGGACGGTTGGGAGACAAAGTCAGAGAGGCAAGATTGTGTTGGTTTGGACATGTGCAGAGGAGAGATGATGGGTATATTGGGAGAAGGATGTTAAAGATAGAGCTGCCAGGTAAATGGAGAAGAGGAAGGCCTAAGAGAAGGTTTATGGATGTGGTGAGAGAGGACATGCAGGTGATGGGTGTGACAGAGCAAGATGACGAGGACAGGAAGATATGGATCAAGGTGATCCTCTCTGGTAACCCCAAATGGGAGTAGCCGAAAGAAGACATATCTCATGTCTCCTCTTTGTCTAAAACATTATCTCCTAAGCAATTTTAGGAGAAACATCTTAAACGAAATATAAATGAGAATCTCTATTAAGTCTCTTGAGCTATCAATATCAATCATTGAGCAGTACACTTTTCATATGGGCATCTGTCTGGAGTTCATTAACTGATAAGATCCATCCATCCTCCAACCGACTATCCTAACTACAGGGTCACAGGGGTCTGCTAAAGCCAATCCCAGCCAACATAGGGTGCAAGGCAGGAAACAAACCCTGGGCAGGGCGCCAACCCACCGTAGGGCACACACCAGGAACAATTTAGAATCGCCAATGCACCTAACCTGCATGTCTTTGGACTGTGGGAGGAAACCAGAGTACCCGGAGGAAATCGGGGAGAACATGCAAACTCCACACAGGGAGGACCCAGGAAGCGAACCCGGGTCTCCTAACTGCGAGGCAGCAGCGCTACCACTGTGCCACCCTAACTGATAAGATTTACATCCTAAACTTTAAACACTCTTGTAGTTTGCTAAACGTAGCAAAGTTGAAACCTCTTAATAGTTTACATCTTGCACCACAACCCAAAATGTAAACCAGAATTCAAAATTAATTAAACAGCAGGGATTCAAGCCATGAAAACCAAAACTGAAGCAGTGCATGCAATTAGTTTTGAAGTTATCAACAGTTTGGGCCATCAGAGTGGTATGCCTGGTTTGTACAATGAATTCAGAAACTAGATAGATAGATAGATAGATAGATAGATAGATAGATAGATAGATAG
>JANRMT010062789.1:13252740-13267833 GCA_026402145.1 Polypterus bichir lapradei
ATAGATAGATAGATAGATAGATAGATAGATAGATAGATAGATAGATACTTTATTAATCCCAAGGGGAAATTCACATAATCCAGCAGCAGTATACTGATACATTAAAGAGTACTAAAAATGCATGTAAAAAACAGACAATAGCTTTGTATAATGTTAACATTTACCCCCCTGGGTGGAATTGAAGAGTCGCATAGTGTGGGGTCTCCTCAGTCTGTCAGTGGAGCAGGACGGTGACAGCAGTCTAATGCTGAAGCTGCTCCTCTGTCTGGAGATGATCCTGTTCAGTGGGTGCAGTGGATTCTCCACGATTGACAGGATCCTGCTCAGCGCCCGTCGCTCTGCTACAGATGTCAAACTGTCCAGCTCCGTGCCTACAATAGAGCCTGCCTTCCTCACCAGTTTGTCCTGGCGTGAGGCGTCTTTCATCTTTATGCTGCCTCCCCAGCACACCACCGCGTAGAAGAGGGCACTCACCACAACCGTCTGGTAGAACATCTGCAGCATCTTATTGCAGATGTTGAAGGACGCCAACCTTCTAATGAAGTATAGTCAGTTCTGTCCTTTCTTATACAGAGCATCAGTATTGGCAGTCCAGTCCAATTTATCATCCAGCTGCACTCCCAAGTATTTATAGGTCTGCACCCTCTGCACAGTCTTCTCTGATGATCACGGGGTCCATGAGGGGCCTGGGCCTCCTAAAATCCACTACCAGTTCCTTGGTCTTGCTGGTGTTCAGGTGTAAGTGGTCTGAGTCACACCATTTAACAAAGTCTTTGATTAGCTTCCTATACTCCTCCTCTTGCCCACTCTTGATGCAGCCCACAACAGAAGTGTCATGAGCGAACTTTTGCACGTGGCAGGACTCTGATTTGTATTGGAAGTCCGATGTATGTTGGCTGAAGAGGACCGGAGAAAGTACAGTCCCTTGCAGTGCTCCTGTGTTGCTGACCACAATGTCAGACCTGCAGTTCCCGAGATGCACATACTGAGGTCTGTCTGTAAGATAGTCCACGATCCATGCCACCAGTTGTGAATCTACTCCCATCTCTGTCAGCTTGTCCCTAAGGAGCAGAGGTTGGATGGTGTTGAAGGCATTAGAGAAGTCCAAAAACATAATTCTAACAGCACCACTGCCTCTGTCCAGGTGGGAGAGGGATCGGTGTAGCATGTAGATGATGGCATCCTCTGCTCCCACCTTCTCCTGGTATGCGAACTGCAGAGGGTCGAGGGCATGGCGGACCTGTGACCTCAGGTGGTGAAGCAGCAGCCGCTCCATGGTCTTCATCACATGTGACGTCAGAGCGACAGGCCGGAAGTCATTCAGCTCACTAGGACGTGATACCTTTGGGACTGGGGTGATGCAAGATGTTTTCCAAAGCCTCGGGACTCTCCCCTGTTCCAGGCTCAGGTTGAAGATGCGCTGTAGATGACTCCCCAGTTTCAGTGCACAGGCCTTCAGCAGTCGTGGCGAAACTCCATCTGGACCCACTACTTTGCTGGCATGAAATCTCCTCAGCTCTCTGCTCACCTGCGCTGCTGTAATTGTGGGTGGGGATGTCTCACCTATGCTGGTATCAGCAGAAGGATGATTGGAGGGTGCAGTACTCCGAGGTGAGAGTGGGTTAGTGTGGTCAAACCTGTTAAAGAAGTTGTTCATTTGGTTTGCTCTCTCCACGTCTCTCTCGATGGTGGCACCCCGCTTCGAGCTGCAGCCAATGATGGTCTTCATCCCATCCCACACTTCCTTCATGCTGTTATTGTGCAACTTCTGCTCCAGCTTTCTCCTGTACTGCTCCTTCGCCGCCCTGAGCTGGATTCGGAGTTCCTTCTGCACGCGCTTGAGCTCATGCTGATCACCGCCTTTAAAAGCCCTTTTCTTCTGGTTCAAAAGGCCCTTGATGTCACTTGTAATCCATGGCTTGTTGTTAGCATAGCAGCGTACGGTTCTTACTGGAACTACAATGTCCATGCAGAAGTTGATGTAATCAGTTGTGCAGTCAACAGCCTCTTCAATGTTCTCACTATGTGACCCCTGCAGGATATCCCAGTTCCAGTCTCTCAGAGCTTGCTCTGCCTCAGGGGACCACTTCCTGAATGAGCGTGTGGCTGTAGGTAGCGCCCCTCACTCTTGGTTTGTAGTGAGGCTGAAGCAGAACCAGGTTATGATCTGCTTTCCCAAGCGCTGGCAGCGGGGTGGCGCTGTATGCGTCTTTAATGTTTGCATACGGTAGGTCAATAGTCCTAGTTCCCCGGGTGTTACAGTCCACATACTGGGAGAAGGCAGGTAATGTTTTGTCCAGCGTCACATGGTTAAAGTCTCCAGAGATTAGCACAAGCACCTCACGGTGCTGCGTTTGTAACTTAGCAACTACGGAATGGATGATGTCACCCGCTATCTCCGCGTTCGCCCGAGGGGGGATGTAAACAATAACAAAAACAACGTGTCCAAACTCTCTGGCCAAATAATAGGGATGCAGACTTACGGCCAACAGTTCAATGTCCCCGGACGTAAACTATTCAGACCTCTTCATTTTGTCTTTGCTTTATTGTGTTCTAGATTTAATTTTAAATGGTGTAGTAAACATCCAGACACAGTAAGATGTTTTAGGGAACCCGTAGGCAAACCCCATAGAGTTATAATCTCAAAAAAGAGGGGAAAAAAAACGTGGGTAAGAGCGTCAAGACACATCGTTTCAGACGAGAGTCTGGTGCCGCATGCCAGACATGGCGGTCCTTCCAGTTATGAGGTTTACCAGCAAGAAGAGGCGAGTCCAAGAGGAAGTGACGTTAGCAGTGAAAAAGTCATCAATCTTCTAGTCTGCAGAGGGAGATAAACAAAAGACATTATCACAGAGCACCAGCCCTGAAAGTGTATGAGAATAACTATCCCTCAAGCCCATAAACTATCCTCTATGCGCATATACTTGGCAATGGATACATTTGCCATTGTTCCAATCACTCTACACTCATTAACCCATAATGACAAAGTGAAAACATGTTTTCTGAAAGTTTTCCAAAAGTATTTAAATTAAAAAACTGAAATCTCTCATTTCTATAAATATTGAGAGCTTTGGTTGTGGTCCTCCTCCTTCACGTGCCAGCCGCCGTTTGAGTCAGTCTATCTTTCGCCTTTAATGACCTCTTGGGCACGGCCATCAGCAGTGTGTCTGTCTGCGGAAAGAGTGTCGACCTCGTCGAGAGGTTTACTTACCTTGGCAGTGACGTTCATGTCTCTGGTGACTTTTCCTATGAAGTCTGTAGATGAATTGGGAGAGCATGGGAGGTCATGAGGTCGCTGGAAAGGGGAGTGTGGCGCTCCCGATATCTCTGCAAAAGGACGAAGGTCCAAGTCTTTAGAGACCTGGTGCTTCCTGTCTTGCTATATTGTTGTGAGACATGGACGCTATCCAGTGACCTGAGATGAAGACTGGACTCCTTTGGTACTGTGTCTCTCCGGAAACTCCTTGGGTACTGTTGGTTTGACTTTGTGTCGAATGAGCAGTTGCTTGTGGTGTCCCGAATGAGGCACATTACCTGCATTGTGAGGGAGCGTCAGTTACGGCACTACGGCCATGTGGCACATTTCCCCGAGGGGGATCCAGCTCATAGGATCCTCATTGTTGGGGACCCGAGTGGCTGGACCAGGCCAAGGGGCCACCCACGTAACACCTGGCTGTGGCAGATAGAGAGTCATTTCCGGAGTTTGGGACTGGACCGCGTGTCTGCCTGGTGGGGTTGCCAACCGGGATCCCGAGTTGTTTCGTCGTGTGGTGGGTGCGGCAACACACTGTACCAGTGCATGCTCTCCAACTTGACTTGACTTGACTTTGGTTGTGATACTCCAGATGGTGCTCTGGTGCATCCTTTTTGCTTTACTTAGAACATCAGAGCTATGTGGACGAGGACAGGCCATTCAGCCCAGTCCTATCCACTTAATTTCTCCAAAATAACAGTTTAGAAGATCCCTAAAGTCCTACTGTCTACCACACTGTATGTGTGAAGAAAAAATAACTTATTAGAAAATTTACCCTTAACAAGCTTCCAACTGTGTCCCCATGATCGTAATGAATTAATTTTAAAGTCACTGTCTCAATCCACTGGACTAATTCCCTTCATAATTTTAATGTCTTCAAACATGTCTCCTCTTAATCTCTGTTTGCATAAACTGAAAAGGCACAGCTATTTTATTCATTCTTCATAACTCATCCCCTGTACTCCTGAAATCAGACTAATCGCTCTTCTCTGGACTTTCTACTGCTACTGTATCCATTTTGTTACCTGGAGACCAAAACTGCACACAGTACTGCAGATAAGGTGCATTAAAAAGCTTGAGCATCACCTTCTTATACTTTTACTCCACACATCAATACAATACAATACAATTTATTGCTTTATAGTCCAAAATTGCACAAGGGGTACTGCAATGGGCTTTAACAGGCTCTGCCTCTTGACAGCCCTCCAGCTTTGACTCTCTAAGAAGACAAGAAGGAAACTCCGAAAAAAAGCCCTTTTTGGGAAAAAAAATATAAGAAACATTGGGGAAGGCAATTCAAAGAGAGAGCCCTTTCCAGGTAGGTTAAGCATGCAGTGGGTGTCAAAAAAAGGGGTAATTATAATACAATACACAGAACAGTACAATATAATAGTGTAATAGAAATATTACAAGTACAGAGCAGAATTCAATAGTAGATGTTTTTATGTATCCATCCATTATCCAACCTGCTATATAATAATTACAGGGTCACAGAGGTCTGCTGGAGCCAATCCCAACCAACACAGGGTGCAAGGCAGGAAACAAACCCCAGGCAGGGTGCCAGCCCACCACAGGGCACACACACACACACCCACACACTAGGGACAATTTAGAATCGCCTATGTACCTAACCTGTATGTCTTTGGACTAATACCTGTGTTGGCGGGGATTGGCTCCAGCAGACCCCCCTCACCCTGTGTTATGATATAGCGGGTTGGAAAATGACTGACAGACTGCCATCAAGCTGCATCCCCCTATTGGCCATTCCACAGCTGAGTCAGCGCTGGGCTAGCCAATCCAATGAAAGGACCCCTCTACACAACAATTCCTGCAATCCTCTATCAGAGATCAGGCGACACAACTTAGCAGATGGGCAGTGAGTGGCACCAAGTGCCACACTTGAGTACCAAGAAGAGAAACAGAATAGGTGAGGGTTAGTAACAGATTATAACTATCATATTACAGAGATGTAGTCTGTGCACTTAATCAGCAGCTCTAGTCAAGGTGTGCTAAACTGAAGTTGTGAGTCTTCAACTGAGATTTGAAAGCTGAGACCGAAGGGGCATCTCTTATAGAGGCCGGCAGACCAGTCCACAATTTAGGGTCCCTGTAACTAAAAGCACAACCTCCCACTGTTATTTTATTAATCCTTGGAATCATCAGCAGACTGGCATCCTGAGATCTTAATGTACGTTCTGGTTTGTAAGTCATGATAAGTTCAGACAAGTAAGCCGGACCTTGGCCATTTACGGCTTTATATGTTAAAAGGGTGCTATATAACCTGACATTCCGTTAGCCTTCTCAATGGCTTCTGAACACTGTCTGGAAGTTGATAGTGATGAGTCCACTATGACTTCTAAATCCTTCTCATAAGGTGCACTTTCTATTTTCAGCCCTTGTATATTCGAACTTCAGATTGTTACTTTCTATGTGTAAAACTTTACATTTAGTTACCTTAAATTTCATTGTCAACCAATCTGCCCAAAACTATCTGCTGTCCAAGTCTCTCTGTGATGATTCAACAGATTCTCGATTACCTGCCAATCTACCTAGCTTGGCATCATCTGCAATGTTTCCTCATAACTCATCCCCTGTATGTGATGGCTTTAGACCCTAAGTTGGGGTCACTTCTGGCCAATCCCCTTAGTTATTTCCTGGGTCAAGGGCAGCAATATATTTGCATCAGGGACACCAGGCTAGAGTTTTACCTAATGGCCTCTGGTATGCAACATGGCGAAAAAGTGAGATTCAGGGCAGTGAGGGAGCTGACTTTGGAGTTCCTCATGAAGTCATACCAATAAAGATGGAGTAGCTGGTATTGGCATCAGAAGTGGGAAGACTCCAGCCTTTGTAAGTCGAAGGCCAGCTTGATCTCGGTCTCTGAGCCATAGAGCCGGTATGGAAGACTTTGGGTTTGATATATTCTAGTCTTTCCATTGATCTTAATGTTCTGCTGATGCCAGAGTTTTTGTACATTTCATTCCAGAAGCAGTAGGGCTATTTCTGCATATGATGTCTGGAAAACACCTGCCGTCAGAACTCTGTCCACTTCTTAGGTATGTCAACCATAAGACCTGCTCCACTTTCTGACCCTTGACAATAGTGTCACCTGTGTTGTTCACGCCCCTTAAACGAAAATGAGCAGTTTCATTTTTGGCCAGGACACATGCAGACCCAGACAGGATGCCACTGATTCAAATTGCTCCAGTGAGTTCTGTAGTCTTGTGGTCGGCAAAATGGTGCACTGGCAATGTGACACCATTGTTCTGAACAAGAAGAATCCACTCCATGGTTCAGCAAAAGAGTGCAGGAGCCAGGATGCAGTCCTGTCTGATTCCAGTGGGGGGGGTCACAAAACACTAAGAGTTTTAATCATCCCTGGTAGTGATTCCATCATGGAAGTCCTTGATGAGATCTGGGGAGGCCAATGGGAGCACCAATTTTTTGCAGAGCTTTCTGCGGAGATGAAGACTGCCTTCAAATCAACATAAGCAGCATACAATGGAAAATTAAACTCCTTCTGTATGTGTGAAAGCAGCCTGAGAGTGAGAACAGCATCTATTATGGAGTGGTCCACAGTAAAGCTTGATTGCTGAGGATGATACCTCCCAGTCTGTAACTGGAACATTCTGTTCTGGGTCCTTTAACCTTGTACTGTGAAAGGATGATGTCTTCCTTCCATTCTGCTGGAAGAGAACAACCTGAACTTTCTATGAGCCTTAAGGGTCAATTTTGTAGTGCAGCACTTTGAGGCAACCAATCCCCGTGCTTCCAACTTGGTACCTTCTACCCACACTATTAGTTTCATGGTCTTTTACCCTATCTCCCCAAAAATATTTGTTCTTGTTACTGATGGCCCTGTTTGTTGGGTTGCTAGATATGACAGGGCCATTACAGCCCAAATGCAGTCAAAATCCCACCCAATCCTGCAAAATCAAATATTTGTTAGTCTATTTCAAGTGAACAAATTGTGGAAAAACTGCCAATTACCTTTAACGTTACTCCTCTGATAGGACATTTAGTACTTAATTTGCATGAGGAGACAGGGCTAGGCAGTTCAGTTTTTGTGTGACCAACTGTTTATGAAATAAAGAATAAAACCCTAACCCTAACCGGGGGTTAGTTAGTCGCAGGATTGGCACTCCAGCCGCTGTAAAAAGAAACTCATGCTGTTCCATTCCATTGGAACTAGTGTGGTGCTGAGGAGTCACCCATTGCACTGCTAGAGCTTGGGTCCTAATTTGGGATCCTGAGGTGGTTAGTCGTATAGTGGGTGTGACAACATGCTGTATCAGTGTGCGCTCCCAACTTCTTCTCTCTCCTCCTAACCATAAAATAGAAAGGAATTCAACCCTCTCTCTCTTTTCCGTCCTCACCCACCCAGCCTGAGCCAAGGAGTAAATATTCTGTGAAGATCTAGTAAAGACCAGAGAAGAAAAGAAAGGACTTAAAGAATCATGACACAAAAGTTAAGATTATAAAAAAAATCAAGCAATACCTGACAGAAAACCAAAGTCATGGTGCTATAGCAAGCCAGGAATTACACATTTAAGCAGCAGTGGTCCACATTTCGATTGTATTGCTGGAGACACCATTAATCCATGATGTGGACAATCCAAGGTTTATTAAATTATAGAAAGAGCTAGTTGTCCACAGTACTGGGCTCAGGTGCCTTCCAATGGGAGGCAAAATTTAATTTGGCTGCTGGGTGTGAGGGACCAAAGGGTATCCTGGCTGGGATGGGTCTTACTTGCTTTCTTTCCTCTCCAGGAAGTCATGGGCAATGAAGGAGAGCTGAAAAGCGGTGATATTCCCTTGTCATGCCAGGATATGGATGCAAAAAAATGCTGCAGAAGCAGCTACACCAGGGTTGGCATCCCAGCAACCTTGGAAGGACACACTGATTGAGCTTGTGTACTGGGAATGTCTGGACAATGGGTGACTGGCAGCTATGCATTGGGTGGCAGAATCCCATCTGGAGAGCCCCAGTATGGAAACCCACAGGGCAGTATGGGAGTTGTGGTCCCAGGAGCCTGTTCTGCCAGGTTCTATGGGGGCCACCAGGGGAGCTGTTGGATAATAATGACACAAAGACTGTTGGGGTCCTTCCAGACCCAGAAGTGCTTCCTGGGGTAGTAGATTAAACAACAGAAGTACTCCCGGATCTGGAGTTAAAAGTGAGCCCTCCACCCAACTCAGGGGTAAGAGATGGAGTCGGATTTGGTGGATGTAGTGGAAGAGAGGAAAGCAAAAGAAAAGGTTGTACAGAAGGTGCTGCTGAAAGTAAAAATACTTTAATTGAAATTGGACAAGTTGTGGTGCAATTTGTGCCTGGGGTTTGGGGGTACTGATAAGCCACCTAGTGGCCACATGGGGTGCCAAGTCAGAAAAATGTATTTTCAGAAGTTTTAAGCGGAAGCATAGACAGGTCTAGAAGAAATAAGATTTGAGGCAACAGAGGAATATTAAAAGAAAGAACAGAAGATAATAGGCAGTGCTAGTTTTGTACTTTTTGAGGTGCTAAACTAAATAAAGGTTGGAGGACTGACACTTGGGGCGGCACGGTGGCGCAGTAGTAGCACTGCTGCCTCGCAGTAAGGAGACCCGGGTTCGCTTACCAGGTCCTCCCTGCGTGGAGTTTGCATGTTCTCCCCGTGTCTGCGTGGGTTTCCTCCCACAGTCCAAAGACATGCTAGTTAGTTGCATTGGCAATCCTAAATTGTCCCTAGTGTGTGCTTGGTGTGTGGGTGTGTGTGTGCCCTGCGGTGGGCTGGCGCCCTGCCCGGGGTTTGTTTCCTGCCTTGTCCCCTGTGTTGGCTGGGATTGACTCCAGCAAACCCCCATGACCCTGCAGTTAGGCTATAGCGGGTTGGATAATGAATGGATGAATGGTCTGACTCTTGGGGCGGCACAGTGGTGCAGTGGTAGTGCTGCTGCCTCGCAGTTAGGAGACCTGGGTTCGCTTCCCGGGTCCTCTCTGCGTGGAGTTTGCATGTTCTCCCTGTGTCTGTGTGGATTTGCTCCGGTTTCCTCCCACAGTCCAAAGACATGCAGGTTAGGTGCATTGGCGATTCTAAATTGGTGTGTGTGCGTGCGTGTGTGTGCCCTGCCCGGGATTTGTTCCTGCCTTGCGCCCTGTGCTGGCTGGAATTGGCTCCAGCAGACTCCCGTGACCCTGTGTTAGGATATAGCGGGTTGAATAATGGATGGATGGATGGACTGACACTTGTTAATAAGTTACACTAAAAGGGTTGATCATGGTGGGGGGCTTGTCCCATTTGGAGTAATTACCATGATTGAAGAGAATTGCTTACCTACTCCAGAGCCTAGCTGTCATTTGTCAACTTTCACTTCCTCATCTTTCCTCTTTTCTGTGACAGGCTGAGCAGATGGAGGCCTCCTCTATGCAGCCACTCAGTATGCTTATGCCATGGGCCGGCTATGATGGTAGGTGACATACTTGAGTCCGAAACGAAAAGAGAAGAGGGCGGTGCCAGATCATCTGGGGGAAAAGTGGCAGATAAACCAAAGGGACATAAATGACCAACCTTAATCTGACTGCATTGTCAAATTTTAGACCAAATATCTCAGCCACGGGTAGCACAGTGGCACAGTGGTAGCACTGCTGCCTCGCAGTTTGGAGACCTGGGTTCGCTTACCAGGTCCTCCCTGCGTGGAGTTTGCATGTTCTCCCCGTGTCTGTGTGGGTTTCCTCCGGGTGCTCCGGTTTCCTCCCACAGTCCAAAGACATGCAGGTTAGGTGAATTGGCGATCCTAAATTGTCCTTGGTGTGTGTGCATGTGCCCTGCAGTGGGCTGGCGCCCTGCTCGGGATTTGTTCCTGCCTTGCGCCCAGTGCTGGCTAGGATTGGCTCCAGCAGACCCCCATGACCCTGTGTTAGGATATAGCGGATTGGACAATGACTGACTGACTATCTCAGCCACCTTTTATGTCAGAGATCCTGGAAAAGATTGTACTCGATCAATTTCAAACACACATACATGAAAATTTTCAGTCCAGTTTTAAACAACATTACAGTACTGAAACGGCTCTTTAAAAAGTTCTTAATGATATTTTATTGATTGTTGAATTTTGGGACACCTGTTGGACTTGTTCTTTTTTAGATTTGACTGCAGCTTTTGACACCATTGATCAAAACATTGTATTGTATCATCTAGACAAGAGAATGTTATTGGCATTCAAGGTGCTGCTCTAAATTAGTTTCGTTCATATTTTTCAGTAATTTGGGTGAATCGTCATCCTCACACGCTCAAGTGAAATATGGGATTCCACAAGGTTCTATACTTGGGCCAGTTCTGTTTTCATTATCCATGCTTCCTCTTTGCTCTATTTTCTGTAAGCTTTCCATTGCTTTGCGGAAGACATCCAAATTTATCTACCGCTTAGAAACAACTCCCTGGGGTCTCTTTTGGCTTGCTTGGATGATGTAAAGAGCTGGATGTCGTCAACTCCAAGATGGTCGAACTGCTGGTCATATACCTTCCAGGCAGGAAGGGACCGATGCAGGAGAGCGGACAATGGAAGTGACGTTAGAGGTGGAATGGCAGTCACTCTTCCGTTCTGCAGAGGAAGAAAGAGAGAAGGCATTAGCAAACAGTGCCAGCCCCTGGTTTGGTGGGTAACTACCATCACCAGAGCTCTTAAGCTGCCTCTCAAGCACACGCATCTGACACAATTGAATAACAAAGAAGGAAGGCAAGGAATGTCCTACCTTGGCCAGGAGGTTGGTTGAAGTTGCCCATGTTTAAGTGGATGGACCAATGATCTTTACCTGTCCGAGAAGCCAATGTAATGGAGGAAGTGGAGGACACAGTTCAGCTAGATGACAGCATCCCGAGGCCTCGGTACTCCTGCACAGTAAGCCAGGAACTATAGTCCCGTGGGGCAGCCCTGTTGGGGTACCATGGGTGCCGCCAAGGGGTGCTGTGGGGGTTCGTAACCCCCTACTTTATAAGACTTCTGATTGAACCAGGAGTGCTTCCTGCGGGCAATGCTCTGAAAGTACTCTCAGATATTCGATAAAAAAGCCGCACTGCCTTGCCCAGGTGAGTTAGGGTTGGGTGAGCAGGATGGACAACGCTCCCCTGGGAGGAATGGAGGAAAAGAAATGGAGAGAGAAGTGTGTTTTGCATTGTGCTTGTGTCAAGATAATTGATTGTAAGAAAACCTTTTCTTTGAACCTGGGACTTGTGTCTGGGGTTTGGGGTGTAGCAGCACCCCCTACAGATCACAACGGTGTAAGTAACATATAAAGAAATATAATTTTTGGGTGGCAGCTTTACTTGGTTCTGCCCATATCCTCTGCCATGCTTTCCTGCTGGCATAATATGTGCACACCGTGCCACCCATTCAGGACTACAGGAGGGGTGTGAATTCTACAAAAAATACCAGACTCTTAAATAAAAGACAAAAATATCAGGAAACTTGAAGGTTGCAAACTTAAGATGGCGCAACTAAAAAAAATGTAGGAATCTAGGAGGATTACATTCCTCAAAAAGGGTGAAGGTTGACAGGCATGACGTCTGTAACTTTAAATCAGTGATTAACCTTTTTTGAGTCATGGACCCCTTTAAGAATCTGATGAAAGCTATGGACCCCCTTCCCCAGAAATATTCACATAAACACAACTTTGCATGCGATGAATATTATGTACTTTATTTATTGAGATTTGCTTGTCTCATACATACAGTAGATGAGATACACAAAGTATTATTAAAATTTAAAGTAAACAATCTAAAATTATGTAAAAAGTAATGGCAATGCATTATAATTATGAAATACAATCCTCTTGTGCAAATTAAAACAGATCTACTACTACTACTACTAGGGGGTGGCATGGTGGCGCAGTGGGTAGCGCTGCTGCCTCGCAGTTAGGAGACCCGAATTCACTTCCGGTTTCCTCCCACAGTCCAAAGACATGCAGGTTATGTGCATTGGTGATTCTAAATTGTCCCTAGTGTGTGCTTGGTGTATGTGTGTGTGTGTGCCCTGCGGTGGGCTGGCGCCCTGCCCAGGGTTTGTCTCCTGCCTTGCGCCCTGTGTTGGCTGGAATTGGCTCCAGCAGACCCCCTGGACTTAGGATATAGCGGGTTGGATAATGGATGGATGGATTACTACTACTACTACTACTACACCTACTCTAAATCAACAGTACCAAGCTGTATAGCGAATCTAAATGTTAATTTTTATCTAACCCTCGCGGACCCCTGAAACCCATCCATGGACCCCGGACATCAGGTTAAGAACCCCTACTTTAGATGTTAAGGTGCTGAATCTGGTGGGTGTAGAGGTCCAATATCGTAAGACCCCCAATTCAGATAAGTCAGAGGTCCACGAACATGAGTTAAATCTTGAAGTGTGAAAAGCTGGTTAATTGTGAGAACTGCAGGGTCCTACTCCATCTCTATCGATCTGTCAGGCCTGAGAGAATCACGGGCATAGCTGGTTAAAAAGAGATCATCTGAGACTTAACATTCTTGGCTTGTTTCTGTCTGGAATTCACGGAATGCACACAGGAGGAGGCTAATTTGATTAAGCAGCTGAAATGAAGAGACAGAAAAAGACAAGTCAGGTGGTCAGGTTCATCTTGATATACGGGCCTTGGCTGATTAGAATCTCTAGTGAGGACATACAGTACTTGGAATGGCTTTACTATAGGAGGATCTGGACATGGCACCATAAAAAAAAATGAAAGTAATCACCCTATTTTAACTTATTTGGTAACTTGGTGTGTATGAGCGCTCTGTGCTGGACTGGCATCCCATCAAGGTGAAGGTCTTGCCTTGTGTTCAGTGCTTCAAATATGGGCTCAAGCTGCTTTGATAATGGATGGATGGAGAGGCTGGTCTTGGACTATATGAGTCTTCTTGTGGTAGACCATGCGTACCCACTTCAGTTTGACTGGAGTGGAGGATGCAATTACTGTATCTGTCTGCTCCACAGGGCTTATGCCGGACAAAGCGGGCACACTGTGAGGATTCTGTTTTTCCTGTCTTCAATACTATCAAGCCATCCCTGTTAAGAGGTAAACTCAGAGATTTGCAGGTAGATGAGCTTATCCTGGATAATGGACTATCAGTCCAGCAGACAGCAGTCTGTGGGACTCAAGGACTGTGTGAGCAACACTGGAGTACCCAGTTATGTTCACCCTGTACACCTCAGATAATAAATATTAGGCTCACCCGCCTTTTAAGGCGACCAACTTTTAAGTTGACCACTTCTTAAGGCAATTCAATATGTAGATCAATTTGATATTTTATACAAACTCATCAATTTGGTTATGTTGCATTTGAGTGGCATTACTTTAATACTCGTAGTTTATTTTTGTGATGAAATTTAAACATTTTTTCTATATTAAGGTCGCCCTTTTGAACCCCCCTGATATTTACTACGCGGTGAGGCATTTGTACTCCATCAACATTAATTATTTCCAGAGACATAATTTTGTCAATTTTTCCAGCGCATCGCACACAAAAGCAAGGAAACGATGGGAGCACCAGAACTCTGCTCACATCATGTCGCTTCGTACCGCAAGCTGCAAGTAGCAAGTCTGTGATAAGCGGAATACCGCTACGCTTTCCACTCACGGGATGAAAGGACAATCCCGACCGCTTTTATATAGTAAGAAAGAAGAAGAAGATATCGCACAGTCTGGAGTAGAAAATCATCTTTTACCTGGAAAAACGAAACTACAAATCCCATCGTGCATTGCAAAATAGACGGGGCGTGTGTGAAACTCCGCGCCTGCATAGCACTCACAGGACGGAAGGACAATCCCGACTGCTTTTATATAGAAGGATAATACCAGGGCATGTCATTTGTAGAAGATTTTTAATGATTCTCCACTTAATGTGGTGCATTGATAAGTGGGATGAGACAGAGGAGAGGAGAGGAGAGGAGTCAGGTGGAGAACTTTGTTTCTTGGTGCAGAGAGAACTAACTGTCTGCATCTTAACATCAACAAAACTATCCATCCATCCATCCATTATCCAACCCGCTATATCCTAACTACAGGGTCATGGGGGTCTGCTGGAGCCAACCCAGCCAACACAGGGCGCAAGGTAGGAAACAAACCCCGGGCAGGGCGCCAGCCCAAGCAAAACTATGGAACTGTTTAATGACTTTAGTCACACCAAAGATTCTTTATGTCTGGTCACTACTCAAGGAGAGGATGAGGAGGTGGTGCACTGCTACAAATACTTGGGGATCCACACCAGTGACTTGCTTGACTGGTCTCGTAACACAGAGGAACTACTGAAGAAAGTGTAGAGCAGGCTCTTCTTTTCTTAAGAGACTACACTCCTGAAATATGTGAAGTGACATCCTTCACATCTTCTACAATTCTGTGATGGCCAGTGTGGTGTGCTGGGCTGGTAACATCACTTCAAGAGAGGCCCACCAAATCAACAAGCTCAATTATGAGATACCTTTTGTACCCAATGAAGGTAGGAGTGGAGGAAACAATGAAGGCAAAACTGAGTGCCATTATGAACAACAGTGCACATCCTCTCTGTGACAAACCAACACTGAGGACTTTCAGTCAATGAATCATTCAGTAGAACTGTGTCGGGAAACACGACGGGGACTCCTTAAAACCAGTAGCTGTACACCTTTATAATGCGTCTCTGTAAATGCTCATTTATTTTAGCCAAATCAGAAGCTTTATTTCTTTTTAGTCATTCTGTATATTTGAGACTTGCTTTTTTTGTTGTAATATAGTAATGTTTAATTAGTATTTATTCAACTTCTGTAAAAAGCCAAACTAATAAAGTCCTATCTATCTATCTATCTATCTATCTATCTATCTATCTATCTATCTA
>JANRMT010062789.1:13281147-13307494 GCA_026402145.1 Polypterus bichir lapradei
AGAATAAGAAATCAGGAAGGGGGCAAATAGTTTTTCACACCACTGTACGTGTGGTGTTGGAATTGTCACAACAAAACTGACATTAAACGTTTATGAAACGGCAAAAGCGCTTCAAGTATTGCTTCAATTTACAGAATAGGAAGAACAACGGTGAACGATATAAAGCGTGATGCCGACAAAATTGAAAAATGTGTCGAAAATGGAAACCACTGACGGTAATGTTACACGGTATTCACGTTAATGTTCTTCTACATTGTAATTTTATTATTATATATTATGTTTTGTTAATATATTGTGACGTGCAGGCAGATTATGATGCGCTGTGTGGGAGCAGAAAGGGCGGAATGAATGGTGTAATTCAAGGGTGTCAAACTCCAGTCCTGGAGGGCGGCAGTGGCTGCAGGTTTTCATTCTCACCCTATTCTAAATTAGTGATCTGTTTTTGCTGCTAATTAACTTCTTTTGAATTAATTTTAACTGACTTGGGTTTTAAGAAATGTTTCCCTGCATCTCTTCATCGTTCCTCTGAATTGCTTCATTTCTTTCTTTAAATGGCACCCAAACAGAAAAGAAACGTGAAGTGAGTGTGCCAACAGAAGACCAGCTAAGTCAGGGCCGCAAGCTCCAACCAATTTCACTCCAACCAGCTTCTTAATGAGGCGCCGAGTCTTGTCGTTAATTAAACTCGTTCTTTAATTCCATGGCTTGTTGCTGCTCTCATTGTGCAATAGCAGACATTTCCGAAATTGTAGATTTTCTCTTTTCTAAGAGCAGATCAGCATTCCTGAGACCTTCACCTTTCTTTATTTTCAGATATTGTATGATGGACACCAGTTGTTTTGGCTCATTTTGTATCTCATTATTGTTTGACTGCTAATTAAGGAAAAAGAAACAATTAAGAGGTCTGAGCCTTCAAAAGCAAGTCAATTAAAATGAATTCAAAAGAAGGTGGAGTGGTGGCTCTGAGGCTAGGGAACTGCACTGGCAATCAGAAGGTTGCCGGTTCGAATCCCGTAAATCCCAATGGGGACTCTGCTCTGTTGGGCCCTTGAGCAGGGCCCTTAACCTGCAACTGCTGAGTGCTTTGAGTAGTGAGAAAAGTGCTATATAAATGCAAAGAATTATTATTAATTAGCAGCTCACTAAACAGGTCACTAATTCAGAAAAGGGTGAGAATGAAAACCTGCAGCCACTGCGGCTCTCCGGGACTGGAGTTGGACACCCCTGGTGTAAGTAATGGGACTGGAGGAGGGGCTTCTGTTCTGTGAGGGGTGGACACGAGTGACAGGAGAAGGTGCGGCGCAAGAAAGTCTGGAGTAGGAAGTCAGGAGACAAGAAGCAGAAAAAGACAGAATGTGAGTGGCAGGAGATAATAATCGGCAGGGAAAGCTTTCTTTTCTTGTTTTGGAGATGTGCTCTGTAACCCAGATAACGGTGTATGAGGCAAGGCACACGGAACGAAGACTCCAAGTAAAACGTAGAAAACTCCAGTAGCTCTGAGTTGTATTTGCTTATTACACTGGTCATTACAATATTATATAAATTACTTAATTAGTTTTGTTAATACTATATCATATTTTATGAATATGTATTTTAATAAATATAACTATTTGCTAAAATAATCTATAATATATCATTTTTAAAGTAGCTGTCCTGTGATCCGTCTTTTCTCTTATCCGTCACATCCTCAGTCCCGACCCCTGACGGATAATCGAGGTTTAACTGTACTGTAACAGCCAGGCACTGTCACTCTAGAGATGGGCGGGTTCTGAACCGGTGATTGACAGCAGGGTATTCACAGGTGTGCAGAGCTCTGCGTTCCAGGAACCCTTAGAACTTTCCCGTTATAACTTTGAAGACCAAAAAAAGCTGCTGGAGACTCCCGTAGCATTATAAATACAGACCTGCAGATGATAACGGGGTGGAACTGGAAAACGAGACGCCAGATGACGGTTGGGAACACTGAGAGAGAGGAACAACCTGCCTAGTGAAGTGACTGTTATTTCTACAGGACGTTTGTGAGTTTGATTCTGCAGGAAGACTGCTGTAAATTATTTGTTGTGGAATAAACGCCGGGTCCTCCCTGCGTGGAGTTTGCATGTTCTCCCCGTGTCTGCGTGGGTTTCCTCCGGGTGCTCTGGTTTCCTCCCACAGTCCAAAGACATGCAGGTTAGGTGCACTGGCGATTCTAAATTGTCCCTAGTGTGTGCTTGGTGTGTGTGTGTGCGCGCCCTGTGGTGGGCTGGTGGCCTGCTCAGGGTTTGTTTCCTGCCTTGTGCCCTGTGTTGGCTGGGATTGGCTCCAGCAGACCCCCGTGACCCTGTAGTTAGGATATACGGTGGTGCTTGAAAGTTTGTGAACCCTTTAGAATTTTCTATATTTCTGCATAAATATGACCTAAAACATCATCAGATTTTCACTCAAGTCCTAAAAGTAGATAAAGAGAAACCAGTTAAACAAATGAGACAAAAAATATTATACTTGGTCATTTATTTATTAAGGAAATTGATTGAATATTACATATTTGTGAGTGGCAAAAGTATGTGAACCTTTGCTTTCAGTATCTGGTGTGACCCCCCAATAACTGCAACTAAACGTTTCCGGTAACTTTTGATCATTCCTGCACACCGGCTGGGAGGAATTTTTGCCCATTCCTCCGTACAGAACAGCTTCAACTCTTTGATGTTGGTGGGTTTCCTCACATGAACTGCTCACTTCAGGTCCTTCCACAACATTTCGATTGGATTAAGGTCAGGACTTTGACTTGGCCATTCCAAAACATTAACTTTATTGTTCTTTAACCATTCTTTGGTAGATCGAGTTGTGTGTTTAGGGTCGTTGTCTTGCTGCATGACCCACCTTCTCTTGAGATTCAGTTCATGGACAGATGTCCTGACATTTTCCTTTAGAATTCTCTCATATAATTCAGAATTCACTGTTCCATCAATGAAGGCAAGCTGTCCTGGCCCAGATGCAGCAAAACAGGCCCAAACCAGGATACTCCCACCACCATGTTTCACAGATGGGATAAGGTTCTTATGCTGGAATACAGTGTTTTCCTTTCTCCAAACATAACGCTTTTCATTTAAACCAAAAAGTTCTATTTTGGTCTCATCCGTCCACAAAACATTCTTTTAATAGCCTTCTGGTTTGTCCACGTGATCTTTAGCAAACTGCAGACGAGCAGCAATGTTTTTTTTGGAGAGCAGTGGCTTTCTCCTTGCAACCCTGCCATGCACACCATTGTTGTTCAGTGTTCTCCTGATGGTGGACTCATGAACATGAACATTAGCCAATGTGAGAAAGGCCTTCAGTTACTTAGAAGTCACCCTGGGGTCCTTTGTGACCTCGCCGACTATTACACGTGTGCCTTGCTCTTGGAGTGATCTTTGTTGGTCGACCACTCCTGGGGAGGGTCACAATGGTCTTGAATTTCCTCCATTTGTACACAATCTGTCTGACTGTGGATTGGTGGAGTCCAAACTCTTTAGAGATGGTTTTGTAACCTTTTCCAGCCTGATGAGCATCAACAACTCTTTTTGTGAGGTCCTCAGAAATCTACTTTGTTCGTGCCATGATACACTTCCACAAACATGTGTTGTGAAGAGCAGACTTTGATAGATCCCTTGTCTTTAAATAACACAGGGTGCCCACTCACAGCTGATTGGCATCCCATTGATTGAAAACACCGGACTCGAATTTCACCTTCAAACTAACTGCTAATCCTAGAGGTTCACATACTTTTGCAACTCACAAATATGTCATATTCGATCATTTTCCTTAATAAATAAATGACCAAGTATAATATTTTTGTCTCATTTGTTTAACTGGTTTCTCTTTATCTACTTTTAGGACTTGAGTGAAAATCTGATGATGTTTTAGGTCATATTTATGCAGAAATATAGAAAATTCTAAAGGGTTCACAAACTTTCAAGCACCACTGTAGCGGGTTGGATAATGGATGGATGGATGGAATAAATGCGCCCGTTAACGGGCTTAACCGGACATCCGGTGTGTATCTCGGTCTTTTCATCTTGGTGCTCATTACAATAATTTTTTTAAGAGTTAAATGAACTTTTCTAGTGATACAGTTAACAATGGTGATGTTGCTGTGTAAGTTTATAATCATTTGATATTTTAATCAAGGAAGATGTGTATTAGAATGCATGTGTGTAGTTTTAGCCAATTTTCATTTGAGGAAAAAAAAATTAAAACGTTTAGCTATAAGGTGGAACAATGGGGTAAGTGTGTGGGCCCAGGGGTCTAGAGTGTGTCCCATAACTGAGCCTGCCTTTATAATTATCTTGGTGATTTGGTCAGTTTCTCTTGACGTGATGTTACCAGCCCAGCACAGCAAACACTGGCCATCACAGAGTTGAAGAAGATATGAAGGATATCACTTCCCACATTAATTGAGCACAGTAACCTAAAAGAAGAAGAGCCTGCTCTATCCTTTCATTTATAGTTCCTCTGTGCTATGAGCAGGGCCGGCCCCACCATTAAGGCGAATTAGGCATTCACCTAGGGAGCAGATCATAAGTGGGGGGAAAACCCAGCCACACGGGTTAGCTACCGGACAGTAGGTTGGTGTCCTAGGGCACAAAATAACCTAGCCCTGGCACTGGCTATGAGACTGGACCAGCCTGTCATTGATGTGGACCCCCAAGTACTTGTAACAAGTTCACTATCTCCACATCCACTCCCTGTGTAGTGAATGGACATAAAGGCTCTTTGGTTCTTTGAAAATCAATAAGCAGTTCCTTGGTTTTGCTGATGTTAAGTTGCAGTTCTCAAAGTTCTACCCTGACTCCTCTCCTCTGTCTCACCCCCCTTATTAGTACACCCTATAAGTTCAGCATCATCTGAGCATTTCTACAGGTGATATGACTTGCTGTAATATTTCTAGTCTGAGTTGTACGGAGTGAAGAGTGAAGCAGTCAGGCCTGTTCCTCGTGGTGCTCCAGTGTTTCACATTCAGCCCTTGAATCTCACAAAAGGTGGTCTGCCTGACAGATGGTCAATCATTCAGGACACTACAGGCTCATCTACTGTACCTGCATATCTCTGAGTTTATACCTTAACAGGGATGGCTGGATGGTACTGAAGATGCTGGAGAAACCAAAAATCATCATCCTCACAGTATGGCCAACTTTGTCCAGGTGAGAATAAGCCTTGTGGAGCAGATTGATAACTGCATCCTCCACTTCAATCTTTGTCTGATAGGCACACTGCAGTGGGTCCTGGTGGTCTGCCACAAGTGGACTCATATAGTCCAGGACCAGCCTCTCCATTATTAAAACAGCTGGAGCCCATATTGGAAGCATTGAACACAAGGCAAGACCTGAGCCTGGATGGGACCACACAGACCACTCATACACACCAATGTGCCAAATAAATTAAGGTGGAGTTTAGGTTTAGGTTTAGGTTTAGTTTATTTATATAGCACATTTACAACAGCCACACGACTGACCAAAGTGCTATACATTTAAAAACATCAACATAAAATAGAAATATACGATTTAGCCAAAAGAAGCACAACAGAAACACATAAAAATAATTTGTATAAATATATCTATACATATACATATATCTACACATACACACATCTAGGTAGGCAAAATAAAGCCTAGTAAGCCAGAGAAAACAGATGTGTTTTTAAAATAGATTTAAAAATAGTCAGACTAGGAGCCATTCGGATTTCAATAGGCAGATCATTCCAAAGACGAGGCCCAATTACCGAGAAAGCACGGTCACCTCTACGCTTGAGTCTGGAGTGTGGAATTAAAAGAAGGTTCTGATCACAGGATCTCAAACTTCTCAGGGGGGTATATTGGTGAAGCAATTCAGATAAATAGATGGGTGCTTGTTGGTGTAGTGTTTTAAAAACAAATAATAAGATTTTAAAATGCATTCTAAATTGAACAGGCAACCAATGAAGGGACTTCAGAAGCGGAGTCACATGATCCATTTTTTTCTTTTTTAAAAGAAATTTAGCAGCTGTGTTCTGGACCAATTGAAGACGGGCAATTTGGGATTTGGAGATGCCATAATAAAGAGAGTTGCAATAGTCGAGGCGAGACGTAATAAAAGCATGTATGGCCATCTCCAGGGTCTTGTCAGTGAGATAAGGTTTAATTTTTGCAAGCGTGCGAAGCTGATAAAGTGGTGGAGTGACTACTTCATTTGTTGATGGTGTCATATCCATATCTTATAGTGTTAAGGCCATTCCAAGTATGTCCTCAGTAGAGATTCTTACCAGTTAAAGGTCTTCATGATGTGACATATAAATGTCACTAGTCTCTATAGTTATTAGGTGAAGGAATTTGCTGTTTTCTTTGGAACAGGAACGTCTTCATACATTATTAATTGACTGGTACCTTTACCCAAGGTGATTCAGAACTGGTTACATTCCTTTTGTTTTTGTAAGTGCAGTGTAGTGTAGTGTAAGAACTGGGATTTAAACCCACAACCTCACGGGCTGCAATCCAAAGCCTTAACCACTATGACACACTGCATATGTAATGACTATTCATTTTTAAGTACATGTATAATATTAAAAAAGTTCAAGTTTCTATTATTTTAATCGCCAACATACCATTTATAATGTTACATTTAACTCCCTATATCATCCATCATCTATATGCTACACCGATCCCTCTCCCACCTGGACAGAGGCAGTGGTGCTGTAAGAATTATGTTTTTGGACTTCTCTAGCGCCTTCAACACCATCCAACCTCTGCTCCTTAGAGACAAGCTGACTGAGATGGGAGTAGACTCACACCTGGTGGCATGGATTGTGGACTATCTTACAGACAGACCTCAATATGTGCGTCTTGGGAACTGCAGGTCTGACATTGTGTTCAGCAATACAGGGGCGCCGCAGGGGACTGTACTTTCTCCGGTCCTGTTCAATCTATATACATCAGACTTCCAATATGACTCAGAGTCCTGTCACGTGCAAAAGTTCGCTGATGACACTGCTATTGTGGGCTGCATCAGGAGTGGGCAGGAGGAGGAGTACAGGAAGCTAATCAAAGACTTTGTTAAATGGTGCGACTCAAACCACTTACATCTTAACACCAGCAAAACCAAGGAGCTGGTGGTGGATTTTAGGAGGCCCAGGCCCCTCATGGACCCTGTGATCATCAGAGGTGACTGTGTGCAGAGGGTGCAGACCTATAAATATCTGGGAGTGCAGCTGGATGACAAATTGGAGTGGACTGCCAATACTGATGCTCTATGTAAGAAAGGTCAGAGCAGACTATACTTTTTGAGAAGGTTGGCATCCTTCAACATCTGCAGTAAGATGCTGCAGATGTTCTACCAGACAGTTGTGGCGAGTGCCCTCTTCTACGCGGTGGTGTGCTGGGGTGGCAGCATAAAGATGAAAGATGCCTCACGCCTGGACAAACTTGTTAAGAAGGCAGGCTCTATTGTAGGAGTTAAGTTGGATAGTTTAACATCTGTGGCAGAGCGACGGGCATTAAGCAAACTCCTGTCAATCATGAATAATCCACTGCATCCACTGAACAGTGTCATCTCCAGGCAGAGGAGTAGCTTCAGTGACAGACTTTTGTCACTGTCCTGCTCCACTGACAGACTGAGGCGATCGTTCCTCCCCCACACTATGCGACTCTTCAATTCCACCCGGGGGAGTAAATGCTAACATTTTATTTTTATTTATTTATTTATTTATTTTATTACTATTTAATTTAATATTGTTTCTTTGTATCAGTATACTGCTGCTGGATTATGTGAATTTCCCCTTGGGATTAATAAAGTATCTATCTATCTATCTATCTATCTATCTATCTATATCACATCAGCCGTTAATTTATAATGTTCTTTATTTTTTCTATTAAAGGACACTTTACTTTTTTAAATACATTTTAAGAATATTTGAAAATCCTGAACATTTAAAAAATTATATTTCTTATATTCTATCATTGACTTGACTTGATTCTATCATTGAGGTTGGCAGAAATAATAAAAATACATTTTGAAAAAAGCAAGCCGCCTTCAGCCGCTGTTATTCTGTCAGAAGCGGTGACGTCACTGAACCGCTCAAATCAACGGGTTCTTTTTGAACTATTTTAAGGAGAAGCCCTGATAATGTTCTCCATTATCTGCAAAATACTTTACACTAGTAATTTGTAACTGTTTTACAAATGCGTCTGATGGGTGCGTACTACGTATCTTTTGGTAATTTAAATAAAAACACCTGAACACTTTTGAATTTAAAAGATGCGTGTATTACGCGCTCTGACGGAGGAAGGATCAACGGAGATACGCTCCGCTCTCCGACCACTAGAGGCCGCTGTTTTAGAACTCATGCCGCCTGCCGCGCTAGTGGCGCATATTGGCTTCTTCCGGTTTTGCTCGCTCTTTCCTGTGTGGCCTCCATTCGAAGGGAAAGTAAGTTATATGAGATCGGAGAAAGAAATCTGTGTACAATCACAACCATCGATGATTTTAAGAATTGTTTAATATTGGCAGGGTACAGTTCATGTGGTAATAGGTCTGTATAGAGTTAAATGATTTGAGTTGTGTTGTGGAGAAGCGACGGTTACTGTGTTTGAAAGCACGAATGTTAGAGTGGATAGAGTTAGGAGTTTAGCTGTTGTTCCACGCCAATAATTGCTAAGAGTCTCGGCGTAGAGGACAAGCAGGCAGTATTTTGTTGCAGAAGGTGCTTGTACTTCGTGGGCCCGTCATGGCACGTTTTCTTTAAGTGCTGCGTTATGATGGAAACCATCAAACCCGCCGATTTTATTACATGCCGACTGACGTGAAGCATAGCAGGCATGGTGGATGAGCAGTACTCTTTATTTCTGTAAAGGACTGGTCACTGGTTGGGCTTTTTAGGTACATTTTTAGCTTCTTATGTTTGCGGATAGTGTAGCAAAAGCGATTGACAGTCCCATTGTGACCGTGCTTCACTAATGAGTGGAAATGCGAAAAGTGTGATTAGTCGTTGATCGCTAAAACACAAACCAGGCCTGGCTGCACAGAGACAGTAACACTAACGCTGTCCTGGGCAAATCCAAATATTTTACATAAAATATACGTGCTGCACATACCACTAAAGAAAATATACGTTTTATATGGATCGGAATGGCATCTACCAGACCTCGAGTGTGTCTTACCTGACATTTTCAAATTTAAAGTCCTGCATTATAATTGCAGACAGTATGGCACAGTGATTATGGCTTTGGACTTCAAACCCAAAGGCTTGGATGCTCAAATACCGCTACTGACTGTGTAACCATGAACACATTGCTTAACCAACCTGTGCTCCTTTTGGAAAAAGAACAGAAGTGTAACCACTTGTGCCACAAAAGTTGAAGGCTGCCTTGGATAAGGGCGTCAAACAAATAATCAGTAAGAAAAAAAATTGGTGCAGATAAAATAACTGCTTGCTTAACGGCTTGGGAAGTGCAGTGCCCAACAAGTACTACAAGAATATTTGACAAAATACATTTTAACCCTGCTTTCCTCTTTAGCTTTTAATCTACTTCTTTCTGTACTTTTGCTGCTCGCTTATACTGACTATGGTAATACAGAGCTAAGAAATTAGACCAAATATTTGTTTTGGTCTACAATTTTTGCAAGTATTTTGCGACCTGTAGCTTGTCCCTTCTCCTGTTTGTTCTTTTTTTAACTGAATGTAAATCATTCTTCAATAGCTTGGACCATGTAAAGATGTCCTATAAAGCATTGGCGGTTGTCTTACTCTGCATGTTGCACCTTGCAGTTTTTAACTTGATTGGAATGCAGACATAGTTTTGTAATGGTGTCATTTGCTCTCTCTTCACACACTGAACTTGCCAGAACTCAAGTACTGTTTTTCTGCTAATACTAGAAACTATGCCACTGTGGTTCTTTTTTGTTTCCATCAATTTGTCTTTTCTGAAGCATGCTGGATACAGTCCAGGAATATTTGGCCTGTTCATCATCATACTCAATGAGTATTTGCATCCTGTATTGTGTCACAGATGAGCCATCTGTATTTGAAGCTTTATTTTACTACACAAGTTCTCTTAACTAGCATGTGGAAAAGTTGCAAATTGTAGTCTTTATTTGTCTTTTTCAATAAGTCCCTTCTGATACATATGCTTAATCGGCTTTACGTTCCTAATTTTTCTGAAGATTAGTTCAAGTAATGTTTTATGCAGCTATGATTTGAGGTGAAAAATACACCGTTTAGTTGTGTCTATTTGCTCAGGAATATGTTTAACTGTGAAATATGGAAATTGTTCTTAGAAAAATATTTTAAATTGAACAGACACCTTTCATCAATATAAATGTCAGATTAAATATCACAAATAAATTGAGTTCTTAATGAAGCAAGGTTGTCTGTGATTGTTGGATTAACCATTATTTGGATAGAGGAAAAGAAAAACTTCACCAATACAGGACTTGTATATTGTGCAGTATTTTAAGTAGGGATTTAATTAGACTAGGAAGTAACTGGTTAGCTCATAACCTCTTAAAATATATTTTTTTTTTTTACCACATAATCATTTTTGTTTCATTTCAGATATGGCAATCCGGTACCCCATGGCCGTTGGCCTTAATAAAGGCCACCCCGTGACCAAGAATGTGAGCAAGCCAAGGCAGAATAGAAGAAGAGGGGTAAGTGAGATTCACATTATTCTGTACAAGTTGTGTCTGAAAGACTCTGCCATATTCAATACTAGCTGTCCCCTGCAGCTCCGCCTGCATAGTAGTGAAACAGGGCAAACTTTAAAAATCAACAAACGGGTATCGCTAACTAAGCGGAAGCAAGGTGCGCCTGAGGTAGACAGATTCGATTGGAGGCTGGAGCATGAGTGAGGAGGGCCCTGTCTCAGATGAGCACGAATATATCACTCCTGCAAGTGAACTGTGATTCTTAGCACAATGACAGAAGTCGCAGAATCACCCAGAATGTTCAAGCAAATTGTAGGAAAAAAACCCGATCTAAATCCATTAGGTAGTTCTCTCATGAAAAGCGGACAGAGAGACAGACGGTGGATTTTATATATTTATAGATAGACACCTGGGAAATTTAAAATTTGTAGCTGTGTTGTAATACTTGGAAGGTTCCCCCCCCCCCTCCTCTTATTGGTGTATTTTTGGTGCTTAAAGTAAACCTAATTGGAGGGTAAAGGAAGAGC
This sequence comes from Polypterus bichir lapradei, assembly GCA_026402145.1. Lineage (NCBI taxonomy): Eukaryota > Metazoa > Chordata > Cladistia > Polypteriformes > Polypteridae > Polypterus > Polypterus bichir. Next base: position 13,292,307 of record JANRMT010062789.1, read on the forward strand.
TGCATGCAAAGAATTAAATAAATACTGGTATTTTACTGCTGAAAAATGTTAGTACTTTGAAAAAAACAAAATCATATTCCTGTTCCTTTATGGCCAATTCCCCACATAAGCTGTAGTCAGGTGTTGTACCTTGTTAGCCATTATGGATGCAGTGAGAAGTCAAGCAAAATGACACGTTTTATTGGCTAACTGAACTTTCGAGGCCCCTTCCCTTCCTTCTTCAGGCAGGTTGTAAACATAAAGAGTCCCAACCTGGTTTTCCACTGTGTTTGTGTAGCATTTGGATACCAGTGGTCAGCCTAGTTGTAACTTGGTCAGGGGTTTAAGATTTCTGGTTTATAGGCTAATCATGGGAATGGTTTTCCATTTACTAGTTGCCTTGTATACAGGAATTCATTTTGGTGTTCTTGTGTTTTATAGGATTGGTGTCATGTTTCTTTAGATATTATATTTTATGTGCATACCTGAAAATTGGGAGTGTAAGATTTATGTAGTATGCCATGGTCAAGGTAACGGAGAGCCCAGCAACACCGATCCACTGCTGCTGAATAAGCTTAAGATCATCTGAATGTGCCAGTTTGACAGCTGTATTTCTAAATGAAAACCCAACATAGCCATGTTCTGGGCATATTTAATTTTTGTGTTATTTTTAGCATATCCATTATCACATACATCAAAGTTTGTGTGGATTTTTGATGACCTTTGTTGTTATCGCCATAGTAAAATTAAAATGTGAATGTTACAAGTAATCAGCTGACTTGACCTAATCTGTACATAAGAAGAAATCCAACCTGATTGGGCCAAAAAGTAGAAACAATGAATGTCTCTTTCCTTTTTTCTTTAAATAGCTTTTTCTTGTTAGACTTTTATGCGTAGATGTTAGAGAATTGCAGTTTTATAAAATGCAGTTTGCATTATTTCATTACTTAGAGATCTTAGCAGACTATAGTATTCATTATCAATCTGTTAAAAATTCATCATGTATGCAAAAGAAGAAATACGTTACAGTGCATGAGTAACATTAAATACATCAATAGCTAAACTTGATTTTAACAGTTTTAGCAGAGTCTGCATTACGTGCACACCTTACAAATGGCAGCTGACTGTCCACCCTCTTCCCTGGGCAAACTAATTATATAGATATGACTGCCTATTTTATGGAATTCTTTTTAATTCTCATATACTCTTTATATCTGCACTTAGAGTGCATCCGGAAAGTATTCACAGCGCATCACATTTTTCACATTTTGTTATGTTACAGCCTTATTCCAAAATGGATTAAATTCATTTTTTTCCTCAGAATTCTACACACAACACCCCATAATGACAATGTGAAAAAAGTTTACTTGAGGTTTTTGCAAATTTATTAAAAATAAAAAAACTGAGAAATCACATGTACATAAGTATTCACAGCCTTTGCTCAATACTTTGTTGATGCACCTTTGGCAGCAATTACAGCCTCAAGTCTTTTTGAATATGATGCCACACGCTTGGCACACCTATCCTTGGCCAGTTTCGCCCATTCCTCTTTGCAGCACCTCTCAAGCTCCATCAGTTTGGATGGGAAGCGTCGGTGCACAGCCATTTTAAGATCTCTCCAGAGATGTTTAATCGGATTCAAGTCTGGGCTACTCAAGGACATTCACAGAGTTGTCCTGAAGTCACTCCTTTGATATCTTGGCTGTGTGCTTAGGGTCGTTGTCCTGCTGAAAATGAACCATCGCCCCAGTCTGAGGTCAAGAGCGCTCTGGAGCAGGTTTTCATCCAGGATGTCTCTGTACATTGCTGCAGTCATCTTACTGTTTATCCTGACTAGTCTCCCAGTTCCTGCCCTGAAAAACATCCCCACAGCATGATGCTGCCACCACCATGCTTCACTGTAGGGATGGTATTGGCCTGGTGACGAGCGGTGAGCTGGTTTCCTCCAAACGTGACGCCTGGCATTCACACCAAAGAGTTCAATCTTTGACTCATCAGACCAGAGAATTTTGTTTCTCATGGTCTGAGAGTCCTTCAGGTGCCTTTTGGCAAACTACAGGCAGGCTGCCATGTGCCTTTTACTAAGGAGTGGCTTCCGTCTGGCCACTCTGCCATACAGGCCTGATTGGTGGATTGCTGCAGAGATGGTTGTCCTTCTGGAAGGTTCTCCTCTCTCCACAGAGTACCTCTGGAGCTCTGACAGAGTGACCATCGGGTTCTTGGTCACCTCCCTTCTCCCCCGATCGCTCAGTTTAGATGGCCGGCCAGCTCTAGGAAGAGTCCTGGTGGTTTCGAACTTCTTCCAGTTACGGATGATGGAGGCCACTGTGCTCATTGGGACCTTCAAAGCAGCAGAAATTTTTCTGTAACCTTCCCCAGATTTGTGCCTCGAGACAATCCTGTCTCGGAGGTCTATAGACAATTACTTTGACTTCATGCTTGGTTTGTGCTCTGACGTGAACTATCAACTGTGGGACCTTCTATAGACAGGTGTGTGCCTTTCCAAATCATGTCCAATCAACTGAATTTACCACAGGTGGACTCCAATGAAGCTGCAGAAACATCTCAAGGATGATCAGGGGAAGCAGGATGCACCTGAGCTCAATTTTGACCTTCATGGCAAAGGCTGTGAATACTTATGTACATGTGCTTTCTCAATTTTTTTATATTTAATAAATTTGCAAAAACCTCAAGTAAACGTTTTTCACGTTGTCATTATGGGGTGTTGTGTGTAGAATTCTGAGGAAAAAAATAAATTTAATCCATTTTGGAATAAGGCTGTAACAAAATGTGGAAAAAGTGATGCGCTGTGAATACTTTCCAGATGCACTGTAAATGAAAAAAGGATTCTTTATGCACAAATTAACAGGTTTAATATACTGTCTCAAACTTGGTAGAAATTCTGCACTAGATTCATGTTCAGTTTCATAGTCTCTTATTTTGTAGGTCAAGTAGCACATCAACAGCGACTTCACGTTTCTCCCACAAAGATGATCAGAAATTAATGGGAACACAGTGAAGTGCGAAGGCGAAACATCAATCGCTGCCTTCAGTTAAACTGATAACATTGAGCAAAACATTTCTAATTTGTAGAAACATGGTGATTTAAATATTTATAAATGCATTGTTAGGTTTTTAGATGAATTCTGTTACAGTGGCCTTGTTCATTATTTCACATTGATTGCCACAAGATCATTCCTCAGCTTCTGTTGCATTGCAAGTAGGATCAGATTGCAGTAATTGAAGCCACTGCGCCTACAGGCAGCATTTTTTAAACATCTTTGGTTTCGGTGATATTTGTATTCAGGCTAAAACTGGGTTGTAGCTTATTTAGCTTTTGTTTAGTGTATTTCTTGCATGTAAAGTTAAAGCAATTCAATGTGTGCGTGAGTTCTGGGCAAGCCTACATTCTGTGCCAAATGAAACTTTGCTCATCCTGTTAGTGGAGATACTGAGATTTACTTCTTAAAGTACAGAAAACTAAAGCACTGAGTCATAGTTTCTTTTATTATTAAAAAGTGAAATGAAAAGCAGCTTTTCGACTGAAATCATTAGGAAAGAAAATATTCAGTAATGAGTGAAAACACACAGCGGCAGCACTCCCCCAATTACAACTCCTCTACTAAAGTGCAAATGACTGAAAATTCTCCTTTCTAAGCCGTGCCATAGAGCCAGTTTTAAATTTGAAAGTTAATCTTTTAACCATGGCTTAGTTTTATTTTCTTTAAGTCCTGTAAGCATTTAAAATGCGGCACTTAACATGATGTAGGCAGGCACACTGTGCAGACACGTATGTAGAAGTTACGAGAAGTTCATGAGCAGTGAAGATACAAATTTATTAACTAAGCTCTGAGGTAATAGGCAGCTGTTTAGCAGTTTCTTACACAGACCTCAATAGGAGCGCAATAGGATTTTATATGCAATTTTTATTAACCTCCTTTGCTTTACCGAACCCCGAGTTTAACTCGGGCTCAGAATTGCATGTTGTTACGGTTAGCCTTGAGTCAGACTCAGGGTGACGTTTAATGATCCTCTTTACAGTGTTGAGGCTGAATAACACTCGGGACCCTTTACCAATAACTGAGGGGAAAGGTGCATCTTCAATTTAAATGCACAGGATTATGGGAATTAATTCTGTTCTCCTCTACACTGAATTTTCTGGAAGTATTAAAATTTCAGTAAAAATGTACACATTGGCGTATTTTGAGCAGATAAGTGGATTTTTTTTTTTTTTTTTTTTACTGAATTTTTTTTTTTTTTTTTTTCCCCATGGACGTATTTCACTTTGTTTGCTGTTGTGCAGCATTGGTCACCATTATATTCCATTACATCCTAAACTATTTCCACGTGTTCTGCATGAAAGTCTGAGATTAATTATTTTTGTCATCCACTATTGCAAACTACATGGGAAAGTAACATTAAAAAATAATTTCTGGGTGGAGTATACCTTTAAGTTCGTTTTTAATGCAGAACCTTAACAACACAACTCCAGTTGATCAGGTAATTGTCAGAGTAATCATTCAATTAACTGAATATTAATATAATCAGTAGTTCAGCCTTAAAAGAAGCAAAATATAAAACCAGTATGGCTGTTAGTGAGGCTTTGTCAGGCCCAACCTTGAGGCTTCCTTCTCGTGTGTGTTTTTGGTGTGGCAGTTTTTAAACATTGAATGTGTGAGTTTGATTTCTTTCTCTTGTGACATGTGTATGTCTGTTCCATGTTTATTTAAATTCTTTTGAATTATCATACATTTGTGCCATTTATTTTTTTTTAATATTCTTGTATACTTCAATGTCGTTTGGAAATGTGCTATAAACAGTAAGTATTGGATCAAAATGCTGCAAATACTGTTTAATGGTCATCTCTGAAATATTTGTTTGCCCCTCCTACAGCGCCTAACCAAACATACCAAGTTTGTCAGAGACATGATCCGCGAGGTGTGTGGCTTTGCCCCTTACGAAAGGCGTGCAATGGAGTTGCTGAAAGTGTCCAAGGATAAGCGAGCACTCAAGTTCATTAAGAAGAGGGTGAGTTCCACCAGTTAGAATTGAATTTTGACTGAAATAGCGTTGTCATTGCTTGTCCGTATTCTCCCACTGGACCAAAATTAGAATAAGCATGTGAATTGTATTCAGAGAGTGTATATTCAATTACAATAGCGCTCCGGTGTCCATAAAAGAGTTGATATTTAGTAGGTTTAGGCAGGACAGGTAAGCTTATTAACACGTCCCAGTGCAACTGAAATGTATATCTTTTGAAGAATAAGTTTTGAGGTTAGTACTGAGCTTATGGCAGACTTTTCCATCTGTTAGATACTTGCATTAGTAGCTATCCTTTTAAGCATGAGTAGATTTTTGTAATTAACTTCCATAGAGTATTTTACATTTCTACTAAAACGAGTGTTCACAAGGTGAAAGTTGGACTGGTAAAGCAGGCAGAGGTTTGTTAGGACCGGTGCTCAAGTTGCTTATCTGAATTTGATATAACCATATGTAGAAATACCACAAGGGCCATTGTATGTCCTGTACATGTGTGTTGGGCTCGCTCCTCCTGACAAGGCGAGAGGTGCACCAACATCATATGACGCTGGAGCTGATGTGCCACCTCTCTGGGTTGAGAGGAGTCCTCTCAGGTGGTTTGGGGATACAAGATGGTAACCGTTCAAGACCTGAGCCGGTTCAAGAAGACTTAATTGTGCGGAGCAAGATGCACAGGAGAGATTAAATCTCTCAGATGTCCATGGGAAGAGTAAGGGCATTGCCCAAGAATTGAATAAAAGTTTAGATAGGGTAGCCTGATCAGAGAGTTGCTACTGCAGCTTTTACCAGGGTGAGTGTAGTGACGATGGTAGTATTTAAAATAGAAAATTGAGACAGTGAACGTAAATGGCATTCTAGCCATTTGGAATATAAAGAAAGTTTGAATATAGCTGTTCTTGTTACAGTCTGCTGTGTTTTACATTTAAGTTTACTTGACATGCACAGATCTTGTAGGCTCATTTAAGGAGGGCTTTGCACTTAATATGATTCAAAGTGGAAAAGTGTAATGTAAAAATCTGTTTCTGTGGGGTAGGGATCTTCAATGTTTTAAGACTTAAATGACCCGACTTTCTCTAGCAAAGATCAAATCCAAAGAGGATTTGGACAAAGCCTACTATTTGTTACATATTATTTTTGCTCCTCCTTGCCAAGAATTGGGGTGAAAAATTTTATAGATTTTGAAAACACGGATTGAAATTCTTGTTGGTTTGTTGTACACACTCTGGCCTTGAGCTGTAGTGGTGGATGCTGTTTATGGCGCAGTTAAAGAGTGGAGACCCTGACCGTGTATTCAAGTCCTCTCGATCCTCCTTGGGCACATTTGTCATTTTAATTACTTTGCAAATCTCTCTCTAGGTTGGAACCCACATTCGTGCAAAGAGGAAGAGAGAAGAACTGAGCAACATCCTAGCAGCCATGAGAAAGGCAGCTGCCAAGAAAGACTAATTTCATATGTTACTTAAAAAAAAAAAAATAAATAAAACTGTGGAAAAAAATGTCTAGAGTTCCTGGTGTGTTGTTTTTTCAGAATTAAGTGAAAAAGGCCACTGATGTCTTTTCTTTTTTATGTATGAAATGGACAGAAAAGCCCCATTAAACTTACAGGTGACACTTAGATTAGCATGTATGATAGTTAGCCTGTACAGAATTCAGGTATGTGGACAAGAAATGATAGATTTAAAAGCCTTTAACATGAAATGTAAAATTATTCAGCGTAATTTCTTCTTAAAACTGGTAGAGTGGAGCTGGAAAATGCACTTTGAGGAAGACGAGGGAGTCAGTCCTAGTAAACTGAGTTCTGCCCAGTACAGACATTAAGAAGGCAGCTAATTGCAGTCTAGTGAGAGACATTTATGATGCTCTAAATTTGTCATCGATGTCCAATTCTTGACCAGATTAACACCTGAGGAGCTGAGCAGAGCCAGTCCAGAATGGCAGCCCAGCAAGTTCTGAGCCCTTAATGTTGAAAAGGTGCCCAGACCTTTCTAAATGCCACATTTACTCTTTAATTTAAAAAAAAAATTTCAGTTCATCAAAAAGTTGCAACTGTCCATAAACTATAGCAATGACTTTTTATAAAAATATTAATTTGTTGTAATCAGTGAGGGATGTCCAAAACATTTCTATGGAAGTGTGTTTATATAAAATGGGTGGCGCAGTGGGTAGCGCTGCTGCCTCGCAGTTAGGAGACCTGGGTTCGCTTCCCGGGTCCTCCCTGCGTGGAGTCTGCATGTTCTTCCCTCCCACAGGTGCATTGGCGATTTTAAATTGTCCCTAGTGTGTGTGCACCCTGCCTGGGGTTTTCCTGCCTTGCACCCTGTGTTGGCTGTGATTGGCTCCAGCAGACCCCCGTGACCCTGTAGTTAGGATATAGCGGGTTGGATAATGGATGGATGGATGTTTATATATAACATAACAGACACACAGGGGGTCCAGAAGGTATTCACACCCCTTCACTTTCTGCACACTTTGTAGATTTTAATTTTAAATTGATAATTTGGTATGTTTGCCCCTCAGTCTACACTCAACAACCTATCAAAGTAAAAACCTGTTTTCAGTTTTTTAATTTTTGTAATGAATTTGCCAAAATTTGAAATCTCTTCATCACGGAACTTTGTTGAAGCCCCTCAGCCAGCACTTGCAGCCTTGTGTCTTCACAGGTAAGTCTCTACAAGCTTTGCACTCGTGAATTTGGGGAGTTGATCCCATTCTTCCTGGCAGGTTCTCTGCAGCTCTGTTACACTGCATGGGAAGCGTTAAAAGATGTGCGGCGGTAGAAACCGTAATTTGCAGTATTTGAACAAAAAGGAGTAAAGACAGCGGAGTTTCAAAATGTTTCATTATTATGTTAATGAAATTGCAGTTCCCAACAGAGTTACAATCGAGTGGCCATCTTGAACAGCTGCTTCTTAGTCGGCTGAACAATAATAATATTTTCAGGGTCGCATTCAGTTTGCAATTTCATAAGGTGTGTTTTCATACAACACTACACCCAGTTCTCTGTTAGACACGATTATCCAAAAGTTAAGTGTTTTAATTTGGGGAACACCCCCATTCAAAATGGCACACACAATTCTAATTGTCACATGGAAACGCTTACAGCCTATTTCTAAACCTGGACAGCAATGTCTGAGCACCACAAATGGACAACACGTTAGTCCTCCTGGTTTGGACCACAACGGAGGCAAATATTGCTCACAGATGTGTAAGGATGAGAGAAGGAGGACCACCATAGGTGAAATGTGGGCTGTTCTGGGCATATAGTCGTCAAGCATGGCACAATTACTCGTAGGAATGGCACTAAAAGTCACACTAGGATAAGAATTTGTCCCACCTCAGCGTAAGACATGAGAAGTAGCCATGAAGCGTCCTACATCCACTCGCAGCTGGCAGTAGATGGCCACGACTTCATGACACCCTGAACACGTGGTGACGTTTTGTAATGTCCTGATATTAATGCTAAGGCTGCACCACAAAGATTGTAATAAAATATGTATTTTTTATTTTGATGTACTTTGTCAATTTCCCCCACCCCCAAGGAGAAATTGTCTTTTCGCATAACCTTTCTGGGGAGTCGGCCATTGTACAATCTTCGGGTTAAGGGTCTTACTCAGTTTTCCCTAAATTTGAACCTGGAATTGAATGAAATGCACAAAGTGACCTCCCAGCTGAAGCGGGGGCACCACATGGACGGGAAAAACTAATAAAAGGAATCTCTCCTGTCAAGGTCAGCCCTGCGTTGTGGTGGCTGCAGTAAGAGCAGAAGAGAACAACGAAGCACGTTGGTTTAATAAAAATGGACTTGTTCAGACGCAGTAATCGCAGAAAAATACGGAATACATAGTTTAATATTAAAGCTGGACAATACTTGTTTTCTTTTAAATACAAAAATTGAAACTTACTATACAGCTAAGTGCTGAAGTCTGCACTACGTAGTAGCATTACCTTTGAATTTTCGATTCTAGCAACCAGTGATCCCGGACCCTCGGGGGTGGGGGGTGGAATTATCGACACACACACCTTAAAAAATGGGGTTTGAGGCTCCATCAGGGCATGAATGTATAAACAGAATGTATCTCCACAGAACGTCTGTCTGCCTTCCCAACTTGGAGCATCCACCTTTCAGTTCCAAAACGATCCAATTTTTGTATCCCGTTTTCCATAATGAGATGCTGAAACGTGCAAAGATGGTTTTAAAAATGTCACAGCCGCAGACTTAATTAAGGCAGCTTCCAGATCGACGGCCTTTACTGAGCTAAAGGAATTGATGTCTAAAGCTATAAGGCTTCACGGATTCTGTAAGACTTCAAAAAAAAAAAAAAAGGGTCCTTCCGGTGCTCCCATCCCTTTCGTGGTCCTTGAGTTCAGCACAACGCTTGCAGACAGAACTGTAGACCCACCCTTGGGTGTTGTGCGGGTGTCCCTCCCAGACCCTCGGCAGGTTTAAAGGACGACTCAGTCTGTCGAAAACACAGTGTCATAGATCTGCCGGTAGTGTTCCACAAAGTGCACCTCCAGGCCTTCAGTGATGAACTCGGGAAGGTCAGAGTAGTCCTTCTTGTTTTCTTCTGGCAGGAGGATACACTGCACTCCGGCTCTCCTTGCCTGGAAAAAAGAAAGCAGAAGTGGGGGTAAACTGGAGAGAACTTCATTTGTCCCCAGGAGGAAATTTGCCTTTTACAGAAGCTTTTGAAATAAATAAATAAAATACCAGGGCTGGGAACTAATAAATAAATAATTAACCTTCATAGCATTGCATTTTTTGGCATAAAAAATGACATTTATATTAAAACTCAAAAATATAATACAGTGGACCCTTAACTTATGAACTCAATTCGTTCACGAGGGCCGGTTGTAACTCAAGTTGGTTGTAAGTCAAGACTATTTTTCCCATAAGAAATAATGGAGATCATTTCCAATCTCACATTAATAACGGTCACCCAGTCTGCTTATTTCCACCTACGTAATATTAATCACATCCGCCCCTCCCTCACTCCCCATACCACTGCCATTCTTGTTCACAGTCTTGTTACTTCTCGTCTGGACTCCTCTTTGGTCGCTCTAATAAATCTCTCCATAAGCTTCAGCTAGTCCAGAATTCTGCTGCCCTCATCATTACTCGAACCCGTCTATTCACCATATAACTCCGTTCCTGCAGCAGCTTCATTGGCTCCCGATTAAGTTTCGACTTGATTTTAAGATTCTGCTATTAACATTTAAGGCCATTCATAACCTCGCCCCTCCCTATCTGTCTGACCTTCTTCATGTTGCCATTCCCTCCCGTAACCTGAGATCCTCTTCCTCCATCCACCTGACCGTCCCTCTCGTCCATCTAACCACCATGGGGAGCGGAGCGTTCAGCCGTTCTGCTCCCAAGCTCTGGAACTCGCTACCTACTGAGCTTAGCAATATCGAATCATTTTCAACCTTCAAATGTAAACTTAAAACACATCTGTTTAAAATGGCCTTTTCTTTATGATTACAGTGGCTTTGTTTGGTTTTAATTTTTATATCTTCTGTTTTTTTTTCTGATGTTTTAAGTTGTTTATAATGTGTCTTTTTATTTATTTATTGTTTGTTCGGAGTCCTTGAGTTCTCAGAAAGGCGCCTTGTATAAATAAAATGTATTATTATTATTATTATAATGCGTTCTGAACCTCCCACAGCAACACTTACTTAACCTTTTCATAATAAAAAAGGGTTGTGTAATGTGCATAATTTACCAAAAACACCAATAAGTTTTCTAATGTACTAACCAAAAAGTTATAAAAAGTGCCTAGCCTACCAGAAACAACACTTTCATACTGTGCTAACCATTTAAGTTGACATCTTTGGCTTGCAGGAAGGGAGGAGGAGGAGAATGAAATGGAAGTTGGTTATTGTTTAGAAGGAGCCTCCTTATGCAAATCTTTTCTTTGTAAAATTGTCGAGATGATGGATTTCGACATGCTGTACATATTAGCGAGATCGGTAACACGAATGCCACTCTCATATTTCCACACAATTTCCTTCTTCGTTTCGATTGTGATTGCTTTCTTTACCTTCGTTACCTTCTCTTCCTTCCTTAGCTTCTTTTCTAGCTTTTATGGGGCCATTTTGATAGCAATTATCAAAATAAATTATATAAATCACTGCACTGACTGAAATTATATCCACAAACACATGTATCTGGGCTCCGACTGATGCTTACGAACGCTCTCGGCTGTTTGTTTACAATCGCACAAGCGGATACACGTGACCGCATTTGGGTCGTAACGCAAGATGTTGGTCATAATTCAAAACAAAAATTTTGGTCATAAACCAAGTTCTTCGCATGTCAGGCGGGTCGTATATCGAGGGTCGACTGTAATCTCTTTATCTATACTAATAAAAGGCAAACCCTTCATTGACTGACTGACCGACTCATCACTAATTCTCCAACTCCCCGTGTAGGTAGAAGGCTGTAATTTGGCAGGCTCATTCCTTACAGCTTTCTTACAAAAGTTAAGCAGGTTTCATTTCAAAATTCTGCGCATAACGGTCATAATTGAATCCTACTTACGCACATATATACGGCCATAGCCTGCAGCTCGGTCGCCGTATGAGGCGGAGTTGCGTCCCCCATCACCACGCCTCCCACGTAGTTGAGTGCTTGCCCATATAAGGCCGTCCGTCAGCAGCAATCCAATAGACACGCTGCCACTACGAGGCGTTTGTCATGCCTAAGACGAATACGATATTTGTGAGATACAAGTTTAATGAAAAGACGCAGGGTATAAACGAGACTTTTGATCACTTTGTAATGGATTTAAAATTACTGGTGAAGGACTGTGCTTATGCAAACGAAGATAAGATGGTCAGGGATAGAATAGTGTTTGGCACAACCTCAGCAAAAGTGCGAGAGAAACTTTTAAGTGCCGGGTCTGAGCTAACATTAAATAAAGCCGTGGACATCGCAAGATCGCATGAGATTGCACAAGCACAGCTGAGAACCTTCGATGCATGTACTCCGAGCGGCTCACGTGAACTGACTGTGAACGCAGTACACAGAGAACACGCAAGAGCTCCAAAGAGCGCTGAACAAAAAACGCAATACACAATTGAGAAGGCAGCAAAAGATTATGAAGTGAGCGACACATACAAGCATATTCATAAGTGCAGCTACTGCGGAAACAAAGCACACGGTGGAAAAAGTCAATGTCCAGCTAAAGGAAGACAGTGTAAAAAATGTGGTAAATTGAAGCACTTCGCTAAAGTTTGTAGGACTGGGAAAGGTAAACCCGTGCATGCAGTGTGTGATGTCTCAGATAAAGAGGAAGACGAGCTGTTTATTGATGCAGTAAGAAAGGAACAACCCTCTGAAGCAGAACAAGCCTTTGTAGACATATCAATAGGAAAGCAAGGTGTAAAGCTTAAGTTTAAATTAAGTTCATAGACACGCAGCCGCTAAATATTCGCAGGCAAATCCACAACTTAATACCGGGAATGCCTGTTAAACATCTTAGATTCACGAGTACCGATTTGGGTAGTGAACACTTCGATGAATGAAACCTCTTATCTTTACAACAGTTGACAAACACGGAATGTAACTTGAACACAACACATCCTCCAAATACGAACCTGATTGAAACAAATAATGATAATCAAATCCTTGATGACAGCAACACTCATAACAGTCACAAAACAATAACATTGACAATCATGTTACGTTATTTTTTAAAATGTTTCCTTTTCTTTTTCATAACTTCTTTAACACACTACTTCTCCGCTGCGAAGCGCGGGTATTTTGCTAGTTATATAAAAAAAATCTTACTTTTTCCTCTGGCCTGGCAGCAAGCGTGCAGCCAAAATGCAGATATTTATAAAAATGCTGACCGGGAAGACAATCACCCCTGAGGTGGAGCCCAGCGACACAACTAAAAATGTCAAGGCAAAGATTCAAGACAAGGAAGGCATTCCTCCGGATCAGCAACGTGTAATCTTTGCTGGCAAACAGCTAGAGGATGGGCACACATAATCAGACTACGATATCCAGAAAGAGTCCACCCTCCACCTGGTTACTGTGCCTTCGTGGTGGTATCATCGAGCCATCCCTCTGCCAGCTTGCTCAGAGATACAACTGTGAGAAAATGATCTGCCGCAAGTGTTATGCACGTCTCCATCCACGTGCTGTCAACTGCCACAAGAAGAAATGTGGCCATGCCAACAACTTGTGACCCAAGAAGAAGATAAATAAAGTGTCTGATCTGTTTCAAATTATTGTCAGTGTGGCAAATAACAGAGAGTTTGTTGAAAAAAAAAATCTTGGGTCAAGACGTGACCTTCTCGGAAAGACACTCATACGTCACTCGAGAAAGAAATTTAACCACACCCAGGAACGGAAATAAAAGACAAAGAGTAGATGACAAAGTAGAACGTCGTAAAAAATTAAAAAATGTTGGCGCGATACACATGCCGAGCAGGTCAGAGATAACAGAAGTACGAAAATTCGAAAGTCTCAAAAAAAAAGGATAGTAAAGATCGCATTAGCGCTAACAAACGGAAATTATTACTCGGTGAAATAACGGAACAGCGATAAGAGATCGAAAAATATTTTTTGGATTTCGACTTTAAGTCAGGAACTTGTAGATCATGTAATTCGTGTTGCCATCAGGGAAAAAAAAAAGTAGTGTTTCTTCCCAATGAAGAGGCGTATCTGCAAGAATTAGAAGATTCCAAAAATGTTGTCGCGGTACACATGCACAGCAGGTTAGAGATAATGGAAGTACGAAAATTCGAAAGTCCCAAAAAAATTATAGTAAAGATCACATTAGAGCAAACAAACGGAAATTATTACTCGGTGAAATAACGGAACAGCGAAAAGAGATCGAATATATTGTTTGGATTTAAACTTTAAGCCGGAGACTTGTAGATCGTCTAATTCATGTTGCCAGCGAGAATTAAAAGATTCCAAAAACGTTGTTGCAATATGAAGTCCCTTGAAACGGAGACTTTTAACATGAGATTGTTTCAAGTCACGCCCTACTTACAACTATTTTTAAACAAGACCACGGTCACCTAACCTCTCATTTGTGTGAATGCTTTTGTCAGCTTTTAAAAATTTTATCAGGATAATAATTTTATACGTTCAAGATGATACATCAACGAAAAAGCGAAGAAGAGCGAGCATGAACAAACATTTGAGAAAGTCGTTCTATTTATTAGAGAGAAAGAAATGATATTCACTCACAGGCAGTTTATAAGTTGCGTTGTCACAATGTAAGTCCAAACACAGAATCAAAATTCAATGCAATCTTGAAGAAAATTTAAATTACAAATAACTTTTTAACTAAAGTTTTAAAGTAAAAGTGAAAATAATGCATATGTAACAATTCCCATGAAAATAACAATCTCTTTAAATTGTATATCCGGTAAACCAAACCCGGGGGCGGGCGAGCGAAGTGAGCAGGGGGCAGAGCCCCCTAGTGATACAATAATAATCTATACAAATAAAAGGCAAAGCCCTCACTCACTCACTCACTGACTGACTGACTGACTGACTGACTGACTGACTGACTGACTGACTGACTGACTGATCACTAATTCTCCAACTTCCCGTGTAGGTAGAAGGCTGAAATTTGGCAGGCTTATTCCTTACAGCTTCCTTACAAAAGTTGGGCAGGTTTCATTTCGAAATTCTACGCGTAATGGTCATAACTGGAAGGTATTTTTCTCCATTTACTGTAATGGAGTTGAGCTTGACCGCCGTGGGGGCGGAGTTTCGTGTGACATCATTACGCCGCCCACGTAATCACGTGAACTGACTGTCAACGCACTATGTAGAAAACCAGGAAGAGCTCCAAAATACGCTGAACAAAACATGCATTATATAATTGAGAAGGAAGCGAAACATTAAGAAGCGAGCGAGTGACATACTACCATATTCATCAGTACAGCTACTTCAGAAACAAAGCGAGGTATAAACCTAAACTTTAAATTAACTTAATAGACAGGCTGCCGCTGGTGCTTTTCGTGCCCACGGGTAATGCGGGATACAAGTTTAATGAGAGGACGCAGGATATAAACGAGAGTTTTGATCACTTTGTAACTAAGTTAAAATTGCAGGTGAAGGGGTGTGCTTATGCAAATTCCGAGAGACTGTGTTTGTGGGGGATTGACAGTTAAGGCGGGTGGGGGAGTCACGTCATCAT
>JANRMT010062789.1:13307894-13322135 GCA_026402145.1 Polypterus bichir lapradei
GTTACGTTATTTTTAAAATTTTTCCTTTTCTTTTTCATACCTTCTTTAACACACTACTTCTCCGCTGCGAAGCGCGGGTATTCTGCTAGTCTATATATATAAAAACCAAATACCACTGACTCACTCATCACGAAATCTCCCGAACAATGAGGAATTGGGACTTGAAATTTGGAATGTCGGCCCATTGGTGCTCCCTAAGAAACAGTTTTAAAAATTTCGTGGTCCAAGCGTGAAACTTCTTAAAGTTTTTTGTACCCGTTTGTATGTCTGTCCGCTTTTCACAAGAGAACTACTTAACGTATTTAGATCGGGTTTTTTTTCTATAATTTGCTTGAACATTCTGTTTATTTTGTGACTTTCTCACCGCACTAATTATCATAGTTTGCTTGCGGTACCGATTTATTAGCATGAATCCGAGAGAGAAACTCAACGGGCTGCGGGGAGGGTGGCGGGGCCCTCTTCACTCATGCGTCTGTCTCGGGGCGTAACCTTAACTCCGTTTAGTTAGCGAACGAGAGAACTACTTAATGTATTTACATCTTTTTTTTTTCTAGAATTTGATTGAACATTCCGGTTAATTTTGGAACTTCTCTCATTGTGCTGAGAATCACAGTTCGCTTGCAGGAGTGATATTTTGGTGCTAATCTGAGACAGAGGCTGCAGGCTGAAAGGACGGGGAAGAGTGACGTCAGGAGTAGAGAGCTGGGCTGGGCCATCCTCACTGTCCTGTTTGACCAATATGCGGACGAAGCCACGGGGATGGCTAGTAGTAATATATATAAGTCAATGTGTGTATGTATGTTCCAGCATCACTTCCAAACGTCTACAGCGATTTTCATGACACTTGGTACACGTCTCTCAATGGTCGACTAAAAATACTGTAGGGTGAAATCAACCCTAACCCACCCCCTTCTATGTAGGTGTTGGGGGTGATCTTACGGTCTTGTATGCATTTTATCATCCAGATGACACTCAGAACGACCATCAGAGGGCGAACTGGAGGTGACTGCCAGCATTCTTTATGTCTGAGCTCCACTGCTCCCCTGTTGCTTTTGATATTAAATGGAGTTGGCCGGTTCTGAGTGTCAGCTGGATGATAACATACATACAAGACCGCAAGACAAGCACATTTGTGAGTCCTCATTGTTTGTTAATTTATTTTTAAAGTTATGTTTTTTTTTAAAATTGCATTTTTCTCAAACAATGTTAAGTGTGTGTGTCCTGCGGTGGGCTGGCGCCCTGCCCAGGGTTTGTTTCCTGCCTTGTGCCCTGTGCTGGCTGGGATTGGCTCCAGCAAACCCTCCGTGACCCTGTAGTTAGGATATAGTGGGTTGGATAATGGATAGATGGATGTATGAATTAAAAAAAACACTTTATTTTCCTCCCGGGCAATGTGGGGTATTTCAGCTATGTTAACTAGTGATGAATAAAAATAATAATATGAAATGAACAATAATAACAGTAATACTACTACCAAAACAGTTTATAATCTCAAAATGAGTCCTTTGTGTGGTAAATCTTAAAGCAACGGTGAAAGACCCAATCCAACATCACAGTCGGGTCAATAATCGCGTGTTTCTTTTCGAATTTTTTTTCAGATTTATCAGTTTTTGAACAGCACACTGCACAGGTACGAGTTGGATTGTTTTTTTTTTTTTTCTGTTGGTGGCATAAAATCAATAAATTGTCTACCAATAAGACACTCTGGATTGATCTACAATATGCTGGGTCGTCCGCGTCTCTTTAGCACTCGTGTGGACGGTGGATGTGTGGTGACGATTTGTTCTTTAAGCTGGCATGTAAACTTTGCATGAGACTCTTTTAAGTTTGTATAACACGAATGCACTCCACTTGCACTGTTCTACCAGATGATGAAATCTCTTTTTGTGGTATTTCTTTTGTCGCCTACGAATAACAGGATAGAATGTCAATTCTTGATGTTTGCCGCACATCGTGCTGTTATAGTCGAGCACAGCACAAGGCTTCGCAACCTGCTTGCTGCCTTTTGCCTGTCCAGTGACTGTCGTTGTGTTATGTACGGTGCTAAGAAGACAAACATCTTTCTTGTCTTTCCATTTCAGTGCCAGCACTTGACTCTTTTGCCAAGCTACTAGTGCACCTTGCTGTAATTTAGCTCAAAAATGACTCCAGTGAGGTTGTCTGCCCTCATGCCAGGACAGTTTACCTAATTTACATGAGGTGCAGGTAACTTCCTGGAAACAGCACATCACACTACCAGGCTACCTACCCTCCTTCCAAGACTAATTAGCTTTTCTGCCTTACCTTGGTAAAGTCTGCCCACCCTCCTTTGAGTACAAGGTCCCTTACCATACTTGATGAAGCTAGGGTGGCACCTTGTAAAGACCACCTTTATCCTGTACATTATCAGGATGTCTATCTTGATTCTAGGCCTCACATCCCTGTGGGCTTCTCTGGTTTACTTGCAGATGCCATCTCATCACCTCCCAGTTTGGGCTTATCTGTTTAAAACTAGAATCCCTGAAGCCTACGAAAAAAATTGTAATCCCGGGCCACCCTAAATTCATTTGCACTTCTATTATCAGCGTCTTTTGTTTTGCAAATGTGTCGATCAGCACAAGCAGCAAGTAACCTGCTACCCATTGCCCACCAGCAGGGTTGAAGCCAGTCAGTGTCAATGTGTTCTTCTCTGCCACCCTTAGCTGGGTGCTGCCTTCCATTACAAACTTCTTTGCCTTATGTGGGGAAGCCCTGTTGGGGTTAACACATTACTCTGGGCTGCCTGGTCTAATGGCGGTGTTGGCTTTCTCGTTTACTCAATGCTCACTGGCCTTATGAGCTTCTCTTACTTAATCACAATCGCCAAGCCTCATAAACTTAAAAGATAAAAACTGAAAGTTATTCTATAATCAGGTCTTGAAGTTCACGCTGCCTTACTTGAACATACCTGGCCTCGTACTCTTGTGTTCTACTTCATAGCTGATTCAAGGCTTGACATCCCATCCAGAAAGAACTCGGACCCCTTTACTTTTTTTACACTTTTTGTTATGTTGCAACCTTGTGCTAAAATCATTTCAATTCATTTTTTTCTCTTATTCAAGCAACACTCGGTACCCCAGAATGACAAAGCGAAAATTAAATTTTAGATTTCATTAACCATAAAAGGAACAAAATATTACCTTGACATGAGTATTCAGACATTTTATGCAGTACTAAGCTGAAGGCCCTCAGGCAGCGATTCCCGCCTGGTGTCTTCTCGAGTTTTGACGTTACAAATTTCACACACCTGAATTTGGGGGATTTTCTGCCCTTCTCAGCAGATCCTCTCCAGCTCTCTGTCAGATTAGATAAGACCGTCAGTTGACAGGTATGTTCAGGTCTCTCCAGAGATGTCTGATTAGCTTCAGGTCTCGGCTCCATCTATGTGTCACTCAGGGACATTCATAGAGTTGACCATAAGCTACTCTTGTGTGGTCTTTGCACTGTGGTTAGGGTGAACCTTCGGCCCAGTCTGAAGTACAGAGTGGTCTGGAGCGGGTGTTCATTAAGGATGTCTCTGTACTTTTGTTCCGTTTAGCTTTCCTTCAGCGCTGTGTAGTCTCCCAGTTCCTGCCACTGAAAAACAACCCCACAGCCACAACACTTCGCCATTGGAATGTTGCACAGGTGATGAGCAATTCCCGGTTTGCTCCACACATGATGGTCAGAATTGAGGCCAAGCAGTCCAACTTTGGTTCCATCAGTCCAGGGAATCACAGCCTAGAGAGTCCTTTAGGTGCCAGGTGGGCTTCACATGTCCAGATTAGTAGCGGTCGTTGTCCTTCTGGAAGATTCTCCCATTTACACACTGGTTCTCTCAGCAAGAATGACCATCAGATTGTTGGCCGCCTCTCTTCTCCCCTGATTGCTTAGTTTCACCTGGTGGTCAGCTCTAGGAAGAACTGTGGTTGTTCCAAACTTCTTACATTTAAGAATCACGGAGGCCACTGTGCTCTTGGGATCCGTCAACACTGCAGGAATTTTTCTGTATACTTCAGCCACATTTGTGCCTCAACACACTCCTGCCTCTAATCTCTACAGGGAATTCCTCCAACTTCAAAGTTTGGGTTTTGTCATCTGTGGGACCTTTTATAGACAGGTGTGTGTCTTTCCTGATCATCTGCAATCAACTGAATTAACCACAGGTGGACTCCAAGTAACGTGTAGAAACATCTCAATGATGATCAATAGAATGGGATGCACCTGAGCCAAATTTAAGGTGTTACAGCAAAAGGCTCAGAATACTTGTGTCAGTGAGATGTTTCAGTTTCTGATTTTTAATAAATTTGCAAAAATTCCTAAAATCCTGTTTATGCTTTATCATTCTGGTGCAGTGAGTGTTATTTGATGAGGGAAAATAATGAATTTAAATGATTTTATCACAAGGCTGCAACACAGACAAATTTGTGGAAAAAGTGAAGGGCTCTAAATACTTTCTAAAGGCACTGGATGTACCCACATCCCTTGAAGACATTTGCTTTCTTCCAACAATGTTTCTTCTGAGAAATAAATGCCTGGCTTTGCATATTAGCAGCCATTTTTTGCCTTACTTGGGGATGGTGGTGAACCTAGTCTCACATTAACTGATGATGATCGCCACCCCCCCTTACCCTCAGGGGTTGTCCCTACCTTATTAGGGGCTGCCTGAGGTGATATTACTGCACGTTTCTCTCTGCCGTACCCCAGGGCTGTCTGGCCTCCCATCCCTCTGTATTTGTTACAGTCGTACTTTCCTGGCCTCATACACTTCCGCTGTGGTCAGCATTATTGGTATTCTTGTTTTTTTAAGTATATCATGTACTGTACGATATCTTCAGAAAGAACTGGAAATATGCCAACTTTCGATCATCATAATGGCATTGTCAGTAAGGAAGTATTAAAATTTTATACTACATCCAAACATATTTCGCTTCTTATTTGCTATTGTTTGATTCGCTGGTGCACTCTTTCAAACAAATGAGTATATACAGACCAAAGCTCTTTTACTGAGCACATTTCTCAGCAGATATTGTTCAAAATAAAACTAAAATGCACGGATGCCAATCATATTGACCACAATTGTATTGGTTTTCCTTTGCCGTACTTGAGGGTGCCCTGCCTAAAAACCTGATGAGTTTACTGCCATCATACTAGAAGATTCATGGCCTCCTGTTCTTGAGTTTTTTCTTTTTGCTTTACTTACAGCTCGCTGGCCTGCTTTCTGTCCTACTCCCGACCTACAAACCGGTTAGCTCTCTTGTGAATTTTCCAGTCTTAATTGGGGGCTATTTCTAATTTTCCCCAACAATAGCTTGGCTTGTTTCACAAATGAGTGGTCATTCAGTCCGCCTTATTTACTTAGACAGCATGTCGTCACTATCGCTCCTGTTCACCCACGAAGGTCCTCTGATTCTGGCAGTCTTGTTGTGCCCCACACTAACCTGAACTCTATGGATGACAGCAGGGCCTTCAGCTGCACAGCGCCCAGACTCCAGAATGACCTCCCAAAATTAAGGAGATCAGCTGACTCAATTCATTCTTTTAGCTCTTTTAGGGCTGTTTTTTTTTTGTTTCTTTTCTCCCAGGGCTGAATATTTTTCCAAAAACTAACTTTTTTTAAAAAAAGAACACACAGCAATTGTTTAACATATAAAATCAACAAAAAAATATTTACTTTTGACAAATGTTACTGTCTTGCATGTTGTATGAGCCTGCATACTAAATGATTTCACATACACAGTCCTGCAAAGTCTGATGTCGCTCAGAGCAGCCAATTGCATGCCTTGCCACGTTGCACTGCTTACAATATGCGTTGCACTGGTGTTTCCTTTTCAATTGTCTGTTGCTGCACTTTCTCACATATATTGTTAGTGTGTACTGTAGAGAGACAAGTCACCCGTTTGACATCATGCCATGCCACTGCCACCAAGTTTTCCGCCCGCATGAAAACCGTATTGTCACCTCTTTTCATCTTCAGCCTGTGAAGGCCTGTGTCTCCTGTTCACCCTCACTCTGCCACAAGGATTAGATGCCGAGTCAATGAGTCTAACATTCCTCCAAGCAGAGAGGGAATGCCTGTGACGTAACAGTGGTTTTGCTACTATTAACAGCTGATTGTCGCCCTCTACCCCTGGATGTTGACTTTTGTAGACATGCGCCCTCAACCCCTCCTGTCGACAAAAGTCGACATCCGCCCTAAAAGAGTTAAAAAAAACTAGGGGACTTGCTCACTTCGCTTGCCCCCCCCCCCCCCCCCACCGGGCGGGCTACGCTCCAGCCACCTCGCTTCTCTGCACGCTGAGGAGATGCGGTCGGATCAGCTGCTGTCTTGCTGCTGCTGAGCTGCATGTTCTGCTTGTCGCGCCTCGTATTGATCATTTAAAAGCTTGTACAGCAGCTGTCCTTTTGTCTCACTGCCTTGTCTCGCAGGACGTCAAATTGTCTTCCGAGAAGATCACGTATCGTCTCCTTCCAAACTTTAAGCTCATCTGTTCAAGAAGGCTTTGAACTTAACCTGACATTCTGCCTCCTCTTTCAGTTTACCTCTTCAGTCCAGATGATCTGGTTAATTTGTATGTTTGTGTGTGTGTGTGTGTGTGTGTTATATTACAAATGATGTTATTTGCCCCAGGCTTTGTTTTAGTATTGAATTTAGCATTTTACTCTGGTTTGTCTTTAATTCTGTTTGATGCTTTGTATATCCTGTGTTTATCTGTTTTAGTGTTCTATGCAGATAATGTGTATCCAATGTTGCATATACCCTGCTGTTCTTTCTGAGACTCTGGGAAAGGCGCTATATAGATAAAATATATTATTATTAATGCTGTTGAAAAAAAATTAATTTTACAGTATGCTAAATATGATTCATAATAATTTACTGCTGCTGCTGCTTGTGCCATGTTGCATGATCTGCATGTCGCACAGCGCATTGGACATTTAAATGCCTGTACAGCAGCTGTCCTTTTATCTCACTACCTTGTCTCACGGTACGTTACAGTGTCTTCGAGAAAATCACGTCTCGACCCAAGATTTTTTATTATAATATAGAGATATAAATATGTGCCCTGCTGTGGGCTGGCGCCCTGCCCGGGGTTTGTTTCCTGCCTTGCTCCCTGTGTTGGCTGGGATTGGCTCCAGCAGACTCTTGTGACCCTGTAGTTAGGATATAGCGGGTTGAATAATGGATGGATAGATATTTACTTTGAGTGTTTTATTTCAGTGTGTTTAATTTTACAATTAATTAATGACTCTTAACTTGTGAGCTCAGAGCTTATGTGGGAAATGTTCTGTAACTGAAACAGCAGGCAGGTACAAATGAGCACATTAATATTCATGAGGAAGTTTTTCAAGAGTATCTAATTTAGGACCAGATAAAATTCTGGGGCGTTTATTCCAAATAGACATGAACAGGAATTCTGGGAAAATAAGACTAAAATTGTTAAAAGAGTGTCATTGTTTAGTAGAATGTATATGCTTAAGCGTAGATAAACTGACCAGTGTGTATATGCTTGTAAGAATGTGTGTAATGGAGGCTTGGGATTCTAAAATGAACACATTTCAAAAGTAACTTCATTAACAATCAAACAGACTCATGGGAACATGTCAGTTATTTCACTTTTTAACTAATGCAAATGTCTTGCATAAGGCAGCTAGTATGAAACTACAAATTCAAAGGATTTTAAAAGAAGACATGAGGAGGAGAGAGAAAGAAACAACAGCTGGAGAGAAGACAACCTGGTCAGACTTTGCCACCTATAGCCCATCCATTTGCTCCCAATCACGGCTTAAGGAAACAAAGACAGCAGCAAACAAAGCTACAGCCACCGGAAACGAAGCTTGTTGTGTGACCCTAAATTGAATCATTCAGCTTATATGTTTTCATATCGCAGGGAGTCACGTCGCTGGTATCCCCTGCTTGGATTCCACACTGTGTTTCAGTTTCCTTCCAAAGATTTGGGGATTTGGTGCCGCTAAAATGACGCTAGTGTATGTGTGTGCTTGTATTCACCTTGCGATGAGCTGAGATTGTTTCTCACTCGTGCCCAATGCTTGCTGAAATGAACACATCCCTGGATTGATGGATTTAATCAATAAACATCATTTTCAGAGATATTGCGGTAAGGTGTCATTGAAATTTAATTTAGATTGCAATTCACACCACAGAGAAGCCGAACATGTTCTCACAGTGATAATATCTCGCACTGCCACCTGGTGGATTCCTCCAGATTTACGCAAAGTACGCGTGCAAGTATAAACACTACAACGCATGCATAGCAAGGGCGTCCGCTGCAGCATGCATCGCGTCGCGTGAAGTATAAACCCGGCCTAACCCTTTCAAGGGAAGCAATCTGAAGACTGACCGGCACAAATCCCGGGCAGGGACACCTCATGAGTGGAGTGGCTACTAGCTCCTGGTAAGGTATCAAAGTTGAGGTAGCTGGCCTTGGCCAGTGTTGACATATTGTTGCTTTGCATTTGAGCTAATCTGTACTGAGTGAATGAGGAACAGATTATGTTTTGCAGGACATGCGTGTGAATCAAGGCTAACAGTTTAGACATTTGCAGTATTAACTTGTCAATCTTAGAGGTTAAAGTGCCTTTTCTGGACACTTTTACACCACAAAACACAGCGGTCAGCCAAGAAATGTGCTGTAAACACTGTACATCATTAGTTTGTCAAAGATAGCATGTTTTGAAAGCATTGCTCTGGATAAAAATCCACCATCTGGGAGTCTGCACTCATGACACATGTAACAATTCCAAATACATTACTCCAACATTACTTAAGACTTAATCACATCCTCTCTCTTCACTAGTGGTCCTACATTGTCAGTGCTTGATGGTCTTTTGGATTCTAGTTTCTGTTTGACACAATGTAATGTGTGAGACTTAAACCTCCGTGAAGGGCTTACCGCAATGGTCTTCTCCTTGATTCCACCCACTGGCAGTATCTTCCCAGTTAAGGACACCTCGCCAGTCATGGCTACATTTTGTCGGATTGGCTTGTTTTTAGCCAGAGAGAGAAGTGCTGTGACGATAGTACAGCCAGCGCTGGGACCATCTTTTGGGGTGGCACCCTGCCAAAACAGAAAAAGAATTGTACTGACATTTCCACTAAAAGCAGATGAAAATATGAAGGCTGAAATAAAAAACAAATGTGCAGACTTCCTGTAAAGTGACTCCAAGCACCCTTGGAGTATTTTAGAAAAATACAGCTGAGCCCCCAGAAAAGTCAAAAGATGACAGATGCAGGTGCCACGTTTCAAAGCAAGTGGCCAGACTTGAATTCTCAGTCAGAGGAGCAGCATTTGTCTTTTTCTTATATTTGATTTATTAAAATGTATTCTTTGCAGGCATGCTTATGGACAACTCCTCACAAGTTGCAGCTTGTTTAGATTTATTATAATGAAGAGTAACTATGGATGCCCCACCATGGAATCTGAGACAGTGTCAAGCTAACAAGCTTAAGAATGCTGTGCCCAGGATCTTACCTCAGGAACGTGCAAGTGCAGATGGGATGATACCAGAAAGTCATTTTCTGGATCCTCCTTCATCAAGAATGACCTGGCAAAGGTATAAGCGATCTTCGCACTCTCCTTCATGACATCTCCTAGCTGTCCCGTCACTTCCAAAGACCCTTCTTTAATCTCCTCCTTACCTCTTTTGGCAAGTGGTCTGCGTAAGGATGTCTCAATAAACAAAGTGGAGCCACCTGAAAGACAACAGTGAGGTTGTGAAGAGAATAGATTATGGTGTCTCTACTGTACTTAATATGACTCTTGACATTCTCTTAACTGAAAATGGGATGTTTAGCCAGCATTCTAAAGATTATAAATTCTTTTCTTTCTAGCAGATTTTCCTGTAATATTTTATTAAGAAACACAATTTTTTTTATCCACTTCACAAACAAGTAAATGGCATCAACCACCAAAACTTTAGCAGAATGAAACATGGTCTTTCTTAACGCAAGGATGCACATTTTCTTCTCTGTTCACAGTTCTTCTTCTTCTTTCTGTGTCCAGTCAAATACAAAACTTCCAGAAATTTGCAGTTAACACGGCTTCAGCATTGGCTTATTGGATGTCTTCCATTGTGTAATGATGGGCCAGATCAGCAGGTGATTAAGATCTTGGACAGCACCACACTCTCACAGAGCTTCCACATCAGCTAGTAGGAGACCCCATATCTGCAAGATGGTCTTGCATCTTGGCACACCAACTGTAATGCAATATACAGTTCTCCACAATGTGTAAGGCAGATTGCGGTCAGGGGTCAGTTCTCCTTTAACTCTTTGAGGACTGAATATTTTTTCCAAAAAACATAGCTTCTGAAAAGTAATGGTTTCACACAGAAATCAATATAAAACGTCTGTTGCTTCATGCTGCGGCTGTCAGTTTGCCAAGAATGTGTGGCAGGCTTGCTGCCAGGCTGTCTTTCATGTGGTTGGGGCGGCAGCCCCAGCAGTGGTCACGGTCACAGTGCATTGTAACCTGGTTTCTGCCTCTTATCATTGTTAAGTGGCAGTCCTCCTGGCGAACATTGCCGTAGGCGTGTCAGCTACATGAACCTGTTCAGCACCACGATTAGCTGGGGACCAGTCAGCTGAAGCTGGAACCTCACATTCATTTTCGATGACTTGTATCAAAATTAGAGTCCGACAAGTCATAGTCCAGTTCAGAGATAATAGGCAAAGCTTTGTCTATGGAGTATTTTGCTTTACGCATTTGCTTTGACCTCTCGTGCCATTTTTACAGTTGTTTACGCCTTACTACTCACATGAACTCAGGAAATCTCGGTCAAACCAATGAAGCTAATTTTCCTTCTAGCAACCAGAGTCCAACTAAAACATAACGGTTGGTTTTGTCACAGTTTACAGTTGATTACCATCATCAACAGCCCTGAAAGAGTTAACTGAAAAATCAGAGTTGTTCAGTTTGCTCTTCCACTTGGCGATTTGGTTCTCTACCTGAATTCTTTCTAAGACCCATGATCTTGACAGGAAGCACTTTCTGGATCTGAGCTGTCGTGCTGCAGGTTAGCGTCCGGATTGGGGGTGTGTGATCAGAATATAAGTTTAATGTCGCTGTGCTCTGTACAAAAATTATTTTATAAATCCACTCACATGTACAGGCCAGGGCAAAGTTAGCACACAGGGGCTCTCAGCATTTAGAACTGCTAGGCAAGCATTTGAAGAGAGAAGGGGACAACTACAAAAATGGGCACTGTACTATTTCTGTATGTTAGACATGAAATTGAATCCTCTCCTTGCGTTGTTTGGAACCTAAGTAAGGAACTGCACGTGGAGAAAACAGTATAAAAGACTTGGACAGCAGCCAAACACCTTGATGCCGACGAACGGATGGGTGATAGCGTCATCCGTTCTGAGAATCCTTCCAGCGTGGCGACAAAAAATGGCGGACTGTATACATCAAGATCCCACCTTGGTAATTGTCTTGCTATGGCTTCCTTCATCTGTAATGCCACGTAAATTGTCATTAAAGAAAGTTATTTTCTCTTATGTGATTTGTTACCGCCATATCACTATGGGAGATACATCACCTTTTAATATTATAACTATATAGATTTTGGGTTACTTAAAACACCACAATTACAAAAGAACTTATTCCAACTAGGGGGCTAGTGACCCCTAGAGGAAATAGGGTGTTTAGTGTACATCTCCTGCTTCACTCTCTCGGAGTCTGCAGAGAATTCCCTTCAAATGTGAGGTGGGGCTCAATCTCAATGAGCATATTCTGCACTAGAGTTGGCTTCAAGCATCTCGTTACGATTCACAATCGGTGCAAACTGAGATTTCTTGTAAACAGAAGTCAATCAAAAGTGCTATGCAGCAAAATGAAGGTATTCTTGGATTAAACAATCAGGATGAAAACAAGTGTCTGGAGCTATTTAGATGAACACTACCTGCTGTCTAAAAGATTTTGGAAATTGAGTGTCTATTTCCGACATCACTATCTAAAATACTAGCAAGCATTCTTGAAGCTTGCTACCAATAACAACACTTCTGAGAGAGAAAAGGTATTGAGGATGTTCAGTGCCCTCCATAATGTTTGGGTCAAAGTCACATTTTTCCTTGATTTAACCCTCTACTCCACAGTTTAAAATTATAAATCAAACAATTCAGACATGCACTGGAACTTGTTTTGTTGTGGATTACCATTTTATGTAACTGCTTTTAGCTTCTTTTTAATGCCTTTGTGGCAATTTTTGCTTTAAATAATTCTTTATTGTTAAATATTTCTTGTTTAGTTGGTTTCTTCAACAAAAGATTAAGTTTTCAGTTTTTTAAGAGGCACTTTTGACATTTGGGATATTTAAGTTTATTTTTGAAGCTTCTACACAATAAGTCTTGTGTAGGCTGAAGCAGTCTATGGGTTAGGGCTCAAGCTCTGTTTTCAGGCCTTATCCAGTTAAGCATAGGAAGCTTGGCCTGGCTTGGCTTAAAGAGGGTCTTGGAGGCCTCACATCTTTTTTTTTTGCAATGGATTCGACGCCAACTCATGACAGATAACAGTTTTTGATTTTTAATAAATTAGAAAACTTTCAAAAAATAAAGTGTGCAGATTTTCATGGAATGGGAAAAAAGCTCGAGTATGCATTTTAATGGCCCTGTAGTCTCACGGATCATAGACTACCTGAACAACAGACAGCAGTTTGTGAGGCTCAGGGACTGTGTGTCAGAAATGGTGGTGTGTAATACTGGATTAAAGTAACTTTCCTGTCTCCCTCCTGGTTTAGCCCTCTACACAACAGACTTCCAGCACAATATGAGTGCTTGCCATCTACAGAAACTTTCAGATGACTCTTCCATCATAGGCTTCATTAATAATGGAGATGAGTCTGAGTACAGGAGGCTTGTGGAAGACTTCTTGTTGTGCAGGAAGAACTACTGAGACCAATCACCATCCAGGAGGAGGACATGGAAGTGGTGCAGACTTACAAGTACCTGGGGGTTCACATAAACAACAAAATGGACTGGCCAGACAACACAATGGAGCTGTAAAAGAAGGCTGTACTTCGTAAGGAGACACATAATGTCTGGAAAGACTACTCCATCACAGGGCTAACCCTGGACACACTAGAAGCTGTTGTGGAAAAGAGGAGGATGGCAAAATTGGGTGCCATCATGAAAAAATCCCCTCCAGGAGGTGCTCTCTTGGAGCACTTTTAGCCACAGGCTCACTCCACAGTGGTGTGTTAAGAAGTACCTCTGGGGGTCTTTTATATCTGCTGCTATCAGGTAGTTCAATGCCCCTCCAGCCATCTCAAACTAACAGGCAGGCAGAGAAATAAGCTTTTACCACACAACACTCATTTTATTAACCTTCCCCTATGAGAACTTTTCTACTCTGTTCCCAATATAACCACACACTTCTAGTATACAGTACCATACATTACAAGGTCGTATTATTCTTTTTCTTACTTTCCTTTTCTTTTGCAGTAAGGAGGCCTGGGTTCGCTTCCCAGGTCCCCCAGCGTGGAGTTTCCATGTTCTGCAAACAGTCCAACAGTCCAAAGACAAGCAGGTTAGGTGCACTGGCGATCCTAAATTGTTCCTATTGTGTGCTTGGTGTGTGGGTGTGTGTGCCCTGCGGTAGGCTGGTGCCTTGCCCGGGGTTTGTTCCTGCCTTGCACCCTGTGCTGGCTGGGATTGGCTCTAGCAGACCCCCGTGACCCTGTGTTAGGATATAGCGGGTTGGACGATGACTGACTGACTTTTCTTTCCTCTTTTTTGCTTCCATTCCGTCTCTGGTAAGCTGCGTCTTCTTCCTCCCAACTCTCGTCCCAGATCCTGGAATAGGTCCTGGAACTGTCCCAATTGATTCATCAGCATCACCTGCAATCACTTCCAGGTGTGATGGAAATCCTTTGTCGGACTCTTCGACTCCCCCTGGCAACCCCCATGGGAACCAACAGGGCTGCATGAAAATCTCACTCCCAGTCTGCACTAGAGGAACCCGTGGTGATACAGCTGCCCAGGAGAGCTGTCCTCAGGTATCCCAGGGGATGGAACGGCTTGCAGGGGCTCTCCCCATAGGTCCTTCCATCCCGCTGGTGTTCTGGCCAGACAATGACCGTGGACATCTGTCAAAATTGGAAGTTCATTTTGCAATTCATGCACAATGTATATTTATTAGTGATTGATTTATCGATTGACTGATTTTATTATTTGTCTTGCAATTCTGCATCTTTATTTTTTACGTTTCTATTGCTGTATGCATCTAA
>JANRMT010062789.1:13322535-13336666 GCA_026402145.1 Polypterus bichir lapradei
CTGTTCGACACAAAGAAAGGACAAGACCTTACCCATAGCAGTCCATGCCAATCCCATTACAACCCCTGGAGGTGTGATGTCATACATCCTGTCCACAGTGAAGATGGGCTTGCCCACAAAGTCCTGGAGATTTTCTACTGTCACCTGGACAGAGGTAGCCTCCCCATTCACAATGCGATACGCTGACTTTCTAAAAACCTGGAAAATAGAAAGGAGATACTGGATGAAGAGAAGTGACAAGTCTAAGGTTACTACTGAGCAGGTTTCTCCTGGGTGTTTGGGTTTACCTTCTCTACTTGCTTCTGTAAGTTTCGCACACCACTCTCGCGACAGTATTGCTTAATGAGGACTGTCAGTGCCTCCGATGTGATGCTCGTCTTCTCCTCATCCAGTCCACACAGTGCTCTCAGTTGTGGGACCAGGTATCGCTAAAGAAAAGAAGCCAATAATATGATAAAGCATATCGCAAAATATTATTATACTGGTAAAACACATTGAAGCATTTGTCGAGTGCCATGAACACCCATAAATTGAGGAGATTCACCTCATCACTCTCCACAGTCTTTCATTTTGTTTTCACTTCAGGTCCAATATGTCATTTATTTTACATGGCACCTCTTAAGGGGAGCAATTCACCGCACAAATGGATATATCTGACCTGCTCTGAGTTATACATTGGCTAGTGAAAAATCTGAACTGGCAACAATGAATTTTCAGATTTCAGTTTTCCACCCAGAATGGGGTCACTACTTTTCAATTTGCAATAATTCTTATTTTCAAGCAAGTCTGAATTTTGCACTTTCACCAAAACTATACAGTGGAACATCGGGTCACGACCGTAATTCGTTCCAAAACTCTGGTCGTAAGTAAGTTCTCCCATAGGATTGTATGTAAATACAATTAATCCGTTCCAGACCGTATGAACTGTATGTAAATATATTTTTTTAAAGATTTCTGAGCACAAAAATAGTTAATTATACCATAGAATGCACAGTGTAATAGTAAAATGTAAAAACATTGAATAACACTGAGAAAACTTTGAACAGAGAAAAGTAACATTGCAAGAATTTACGAACCGCTCGCTGTAAACACCTTTTTTAATGAGTTTTAAGCACAGGGAAACCATGAACATTTGAAAAATCCTTAATTTAATAAACAACCAAGAAAAGTAACTTTGCAACAATGCACACTACGAACCGATCGCTGTAAGCAGAAGTGAAGTGGAGGTTAAAATCCAATAGAAAAAAAGCCTTCATTAAATACAACGAGGTTACAACAATGCTCGAATCAATCTCTTTAAAAACAAGCCCGATGCATTCTTTAACTGCCTTCTCTGCCTTACGCGGCCAGCCCCCTCTCTCTCTCGCTCGCTCGATGCACATGGAATGCACAGGGAGAGACTGAACATGTGCGGAAATCATTGGCACGTACAAACTGGAAGGGAAACTGGCTTGTTCATCACCTGAGTGTGTGGTCGTGAACAGATGCAAAAGTTTGGCGAACATTTTGGTTGTAACCCGATTTGCACGTGGTCCGAGACGTTCGTGACCCGAGGTTCCACTGTATTTGCTTTTGTGCCGGGCGTGCTATTCTGCTACAATTCTGGTTTATAGAGTCTCCATTTAGCAATAAAATCATAATTCTAACAAGTTATACATTTTTATCATGTTTAAATATCATCATTTGATGTGTGAGGGGGTTTCACACTTTGAATTACCTGGTAACAAGTGTAGCATATTGTGGCAACAGCTCGAGAAACTGGAGGGGATGAAGACTGCGACTGAAATTGCTCTCTAAAGCCGATGTCAGATTACGGGACTTCTAGATGTAGGGTATCTCTGGCTTGCTGACTGTGGTTGCCGAAACTGTCGCTGGACCATGTCAATTTACACATTTGAATTTCGCTGGGCATGTCATATTTAGGACTACATGCCAACATGCCAAGAACAGTCTTGCTGGCCCTGTTGTCGGAGAGCCAATAGTGTGCTGCCTGACGGAGCTTGTGCTGTAAGAAGGGTTAACAGGCACAGCAAGTTCAGCTGAATTTTGTCTTCTCTTTTTGTTTCATTCTGTTGTGGTACATAAAATGCAATATATCAGGCAGATGAGCTTCTTTTCTATTTGTAAGATCCAAAACATCAGCGCTCCTTATTCTTTGTTGCTACATTTTATACAGTGCCCTCCATAATATTTGGGACAAAGACACATTTTTCCTTGATTAAACCCTCTGTACCACAGTTTAAAATTACAAATCAAACAATTCAGACATGATTAAAGAGCACATTGCAGACTTTCACTTATGGGTATCAGCATACATTATGGTCACACACTGTAGAAATGACAACACTTTGGCACAGCTCTGAACAATGGAAACTGCCGACTCCAAAGAGTAGAAGCAGGCCGAGGTATCTTATGAAGCAATGAAACCCACCTGAGGAATCACAAACACCTGGGACTCCAAATGTCCCAAACATTATGGTGCCCTGAAATGGGGGGGGGGAACCATACAGATATTCAAATACCCTTAAATGAAAGTATGCAATGTGCACTTTAATCACGTCTGAATAGTTTGAATTGTAATCTACAACTGTGGAACAGAAGGGTAAATCATGGAAAAAGTTGTCTTTGTCTCAAACTTTATGAAGGGCACTGTATATTGCACTTCTAGAGGAATATTCATTGTTTGTCAACACTCATCCCCACGACTAAAGAGAAACTGAAACCTGTTTGATTTTATTAGAAAGAGTCTTGGAGTAGCTGGAGTGAGTCATTGGGTATGTCACATTACACAACTGGCCTTCATGGGAGCATACTGCCAAATGGCCCGATTATTTAGATGAAGGTTATGACCGAAAATCGCTGGAAAACTCATCTAATGTGACATGACCTTAACTGACTGTGATTTGTCCCAAACTGAAATTTGGTTTTTTTTGCCTTTTTTTCAGAAACCTCATGTTACAGTTGTCAACACATTCCGCAGTTCTTTCCAAGATCTTGAACATAATAGAACCCAGTCCCTAAAGTATATAAAGTATAAGCCTTTATTTTAAATAATGGGAAATATATATTAATATAAAGAAGAAACAAAGCCCAAACAGCCAACAATTGTCTGGACTGCCTGGTCTAACCAAAAAGGTATGCTCACAACTTGCTTAGTTTCTCAAATTATTACTTTTTCAGCCCACACCTTTTTTTTGTTGATGGCTTGCCCAATCTTCCATCAAACTCAAACTGGATGGCACTCTAAAAGTCTTGTGAGGTCCAGGTGACACCCTCTGGTGGTGGTCCCCTGTAAACTTACTTGACATAACAAGGATTCTGCCTCCAAGCAGCTGTTCCTTAAGGTCTAATACAGTGACAGACATCTGCTGCCCAGTTCAGAGTACACTTTCTGGTGCCATTTGATTTTTCAGACCATTTACTAGGGAGGCCCTCATTCTTCTTGTGATGTTGGGATTTTTTTCACCTTGTGACTAAGAATGTCTCTTTCAGTGTAACTTTCAACATGCACATGTAAGTATGAAACTGTGTTGTGTTAGAACATTCTTAATAATAATCTCTCTATTATAGAAACAAATCTTGGGATGAGACAAGGCTTTTTTTCCTGCGACAAGACAAGATCTTTTGAAGAGAGACTGAGAGGCACTTTCACGTCTCGCGAGACGTTCAAGTCACATCATACTTTCAACCTTTGGAAGCAAGTCCCGTTAGACGGTGACTTTTGCAAGTCACGCCCTTCTTACAACCATTTTCAAACAAGATCCGCAGTCAGCTAACCTCTCAGTTGTTGGAATGCTTTTGGCAGACACACTTCCTGTGTTCTCAGCTCTTAAAAATTTTGTATGTTCTAGATGACACGTCAATGACTAAGCGAAGAAGAAAGAGCAGCGCGTTGAAAAGAGACTCAAAAGCGTTGGAGAGAAAAGAATGCAAAAAAGAAAGTAAAAAAGAACAATAATAATGTATGTGCAAATTCTGAGAATAAGGAAAGTAACAACCAGCCCCTCCTGCGAGACTAGACTTTGTGCCAAGATATTTAACCATGCCCGGAGCCAGAAAAAGACAAAGCAGAACATCGTAAAGAATTCAAAAACATTGGCGCGATACACATGCAGAGCAGGTTAGAGATAACGGAAATAGGAAATTTTGAAAGTCTCAATAAAATGATAGTAAAGATCGTATTAGCGCAAACAAACGGAAAATATTACTCAATGAAATAACGGAACAGCGAAAAGAGATTGCGTAGTGTTTGAGGATGTCTGGGGGAGAAGAGAAACAAGACAGTGAGACAAAAGGACAGCTGCTGTACAGGCTTTTAAACTTTCAAAGCACCGTACAAGATGCAGATCACGAGGCATGGAACAAAGTGAGCAGCGGGAAAAGCCATCTAGTAATAATAATCTTCTTCATCTTTCTGCTGCTCCCATTAGGGGTTGCCACAGCAGATCATATTTCTCCATATAATAATAATAATAACAATTCTTTACATTTATATATTGTTTTCCTCACTACTGAAAGCCATTCAGTGAGTTTGGGAGCCACTTCAACCATCACTAATGTGTAGCATGCACCTGGGTGATGCAATGGCAGCCATTTTTGCATCATTACACTCACCACACATTAGCTGATAGGTGATGAAGGGGTGACAGAGATAGCCAGTTACAGACAGGGGGTGATTAGGAGGCCAGAATGACTAGGCTGTGGTGGGCAATTTAGGCAAATTCTTATTAAGAAAATCTGAGAAAGGAAAGCTATTCAAAGTGATGTCCCCTGGGTTTACCTCAGCAATAGCCAGCTTCTCTTGTGCTACATATCCTGAAACGTTGATCATCTCCATCCGATCTCTGAGAGGCTCAGGAATAGTGTCAGTGACATTGGCAGTGCAGATGAACAACACCTAAAATGAACAATAGTAATACCTCATTATATTACCCAGCAGTTTTTTTTCTTATATTTTACCTACATACTGTATACTTAAACATTTTTAAATACAGTGCCTTACTACAAAGGTTCATTACAAGTATAGTGCTGCAGTATAATTGTTAGAAGCAGAATTGCCATGGAGACATGAAACTATACCACTCAGATACTGTGGTCCCAATTCAATGATATTTTTTTCTTTTAAACAGTAGATTCGGAAAGTATTCAGACCATTTCACTTACTGCACTTCATTGTGATGCAGATTTAATTTTAAATGGAAAAGTTCCTATTTTTGCCTATTAATCTACACTGAAGAACCCATAATGACAAAGTGAAAATGTGTTCAGAAAAGTTTATTAATTATTATTATTTATTAAAATTTATTAAAACTCAAAAACTGAAATCCTTCATTCACAGAAGTATTCAGACCCTTCATTCAGTACTGTGGCAGCAATTATATCTTTGAGTTCTTGGTTAAGTCTTTACAAGCTTGACACACCTGGATGTGGGCAGTTTATCTCATTCTTCTTTTCAGATCCTCAGAGGCTCCATTAGATTGGATGGGAAGTGTCTGTAAACTACCACATTCTACTTTGTCTTCATTTTATGCTTTTGTGCTGAATAATGTACAGTCATCCCAGTCTGAGGTGGCATACAGTTTGGACTGGTTTTTATCAAGGACCCCTCTATATTTGGCTGCATTCATCCTTCCCTCAATTCTCACCAGTCTCTTTGTCCCTAAAGCTAAAAAGCATCCCCATAGCATGATGCTGTCCCAACCATGCTTCACCGTAGGGATGGTATTAGGCTTCTGATGAGCACTGCCTGCTCTTTACAAGCCATATAAGCTTGGAGTTCTAACCAAAGAGTTCAATTTTTGTCAGACAAGAGATTCTTTTCCCTCATGCCTCTTTAAATGACATCTGGCAAACAGTCATATGCTTTTAACTCAAGAGTGGCTTCCATCTAACCACTCTACCATAAACACCTGATTGATGTAGTGCTGCCAAGATGATCACTCTTCTGACAGGTTCTCCCATCTCAGTAGAGCACTTCTAAAGACCAATTAGAGTGACCATTGGGCTCTGGGTAACCTCCCTGACAAAGGTACTTCTTGCCTGGTTACTAAAGTTTGGCCATAAGGGCAGAGCAAGGAACAGCCCTAGTAGTTCCAAACGTCATCTACTTCATAATTCTTGAGGCCACCATGCTCCTGGTAACACTCAAAGCTTGAGAAATGTTTTTTTTCCCTTGCCCTGACCCATGCCTTACCACAATTTAATCATGGAGGTCTACGGAGAACTACTCTGTAGTTTTGGTCTTCAGGCTACAAGGAGGACATTGCAGTGCTGGACAAAGTCCAGAGAAGAGCAACTAGGCTGATTCAAGGGCTACAGGGGATGAATTATGAGGAAAGATTAAAAGAGCTGAACCTTCTCAGTTTAAGCAGAAGGAGATTAAGAGGAGACCTGACTGAAGTGTTTAACTTTATCATGCGAATTAGTCCAGTGGATCAAGACGGTGACTTTAAAATGAGTTCATCAAGAACACGGGGAGACAGATGGAAACTTAAGTAGGGTATATTTCACACAAACATTAGGAGGATTTTCTTCACACTGAGAACCATAGACACATGGAATAAGTGACCAAGTAGTGTGGTAGACAGGAGGACTTTAGGGACCTTCAAAACTCGACCTTATGTTACTTTGGAAGAATTAAGTGGATAGGACTGGCGAGCTTTGATGGGCTGAATGGCCTGATCTTGTCTATATTGTTCTAATTAATGTTCCTCAGACTTCATGGCTTGATTTTTGGTCCTGACATGCTGTGTGAATGATGAGTCCTTGTATAAAAAGGTGTTGCATATTCGCTTAAAGCAATTTTATTGTCTCAAAATGAAAGACACCAAAGCCTTAGCCTGATGTAGCCGTTTGACAGCTGTCAATAAAGCATGGCCTAAAACTGCTAAGTGAATCAGATCACTCCATTAGATTGTTCTAATAACTATCAATCAGATATTCACCATTCAGTTTATACATTTTATATAAAATTTGCTACAGGTGGATCAAGTTCTAGACACATGTCAAGGATAATTAAAGGAATCAGGAAGCACCTGACCACAATTAGGAGTGTCATAGCAAAGGGTCTGAATAATTGGATGAATGAGAGATTTCAGTTTTTGACCTTTAATAAATCTGCAGACCTTTCTAAAAACAAGTCTTCAATCTGTCATCATGAGCTACTGAATGTTGACTGGCAAATGTATCCACTAAAAATTAAGTCTACAACACTGTGCAGAAAGTGAAGTGATTAAAATATTTTCTGAATCCATTTTAGATTCCTATATTGAGATACGGTGCAAAAAGATCCTGATACTTGTAATTTATGCATCAGTGATTTGTCACAACCAGTAAATTGTAAAACTCTACTGTAGTGAACCTACCCGTCATCTTATGCAGATGTTTCTGTATTTTTACAGTAGCAGCACAACTGAATCAAGAAAGATGTGCAAGTTTTTATGATGAGCAATAAATGAAAGCTTTAACGATGATCAGGATTCACAAGTTAGACTTCAGGGAGAGCAACTGAAAATAGTGGACACATTTAAATATCTAGGATTAGTGGTAGCCCAAGATGAACAATTAGATGTAGAGATCACCTACAAAGTGCAGTGTGGATGGAACAAATTGAAGAAGGTATTAGGAGTATTGTGTGTATTGAAGAATTAAGGTGAACATTAAAAGGCAAGTTTATAAGGCAGTGGTAAGACCAGCAATGATCTATGGAACTCAGACATGGGCAGTAAAGGGAGCACAGGAGAAGAAGATGGATGCAATAAAAATGAAAATGTTGAGATTAATGTGAGGAATAACAAAAAGGACTGAATAAGAAATGAAACAATCAGAGGTACAACAAAAGTGGGAAAGAAATCTAAGAAAGTACAGGAAAGTGTGTTAAAGTGGTACAGAAATGCAATGAGGGCAGACAATGAAAATATGGGCAAAAGAGTGATGGGAATGAAAGTACAGGGGAAGAGAAAGAGAAGAAGGGCAAAGAGGAGGTGGATGGATAAAGTAAAACAAGATCTGAAGGAAAAGAGTTTGACTGGTGAGGAGGTGTGGGACTGAGCTGTATGAAAAAAGTTGATCCAGCACATCGGCCCCACAAAGAAGTAGAAAAAGATGAAGAGGAAGAAATACAGTGGTACCTCTGTATACGTCCTTTATCCGTTCCAGATCCTTTGACTTATACCAAACATGACGTATACCAAATTCATTTTTTCCATAAGAAATAAAGGGAAAATGATTAATCTGTTCCCATGAAAAAAAATCCTATTGTTATTGGCATATTATACATTGATGGGGTTGTATAAAATAATGTAAACACTGCCTAATACTAAAATACATAAATACAAAAGCAATTAGATGAAATAAATGAAAATTTAACCACACTTTACTTTCTAATAATGTCTTTGTTTTTCAGAATCGTAGATACCGCTATTCTCAGCATACGGTATGCAGCAGCCATGTCCCAGATACGCTTGCCACCTTCATACTTTTCAACAATCAATTCAAATTTACGTGAAAAAACACAAAATCACGTGAAAATTCACAGAGAGTTATAGCGCATACTGACGTTGATGGACAGTCGTGGCTTTTTCTCGAGAGAGGTAAAAACGTGAGTCGTATTCCAAACAAAGGTCATATACCAAGCAAAATTTTTACCAACCAAACAGGACGTACACCAAGTTGGACTTATTCCAAAGCGGACGTATACCAAGGTACCACTGTAGTACTATAGTAGTAGTGATTTAAGATCCAAAGCTTAGACCATACTGCCTACAATCCAAAATTACAAGTAATTAAAAATTAAAAGGAAATGAAAAGGGAATATTGGGAGAGACAAATTTGTGAAAAAAAATAGGAGAGATTTAACTGGTGTACTCCATAGAGCTCTTTTACATCTTTGGGACTTTTCATATTTTCTCACATTGTATCACGTTGATTTAAGAATGATGAGAGTATTTCAAAGAATTGGAAATGGAGTGTTAATGTCTCTTTTCAACTTGTCTAAGATGGTGTTTCCTTTGATATTTTCAAGATGACTTATCAACAGTGTCATTTATTTTAATATTATTCAGCTGAACATATACAATAGCCCTGCAAAACATGCAACAAAGCCCAGGAAGATCAGAAGAAAAATTGGGAGTGCGGTCCCCTCGACTTTCATATACTGAGATAGAGGACAAGGTTATCAGAACTACTTCCA
This sequence comes from Polypterus bichir lapradei, assembly GCA_026402145.1. Lineage (NCBI taxonomy): Eukaryota > Metazoa > Chordata > Cladistia > Polypteriformes > Polypteridae > Polypterus > Polypterus bichir. The sequence goes on from JANRMT010062789.1 coordinate 13,331,726, forward strand.
GTTGCGCAATATTTCTCAAATATCATATCTCTTAGTTTCTCATCATAACTAATTGATAATATCGATACACAATCAATTATTTCTATTTATAATCAAACTTTATATTAAAATTATATTTTGGTATTTGGGGAGGTAGAAAACAATGGTGGAATTTTTTCATGATTACATATGCATTACCTAGATTACATGCAAAGTAAAAAGAGTGTGGCGAGCGGCTGGGGGTGGTACCCTGCCGGGACGCCCGGAAGGACAGGAATAGGGATTACGCCTCCTCTGGACCACGAGGGGGCGACCGCCCTGGTGGCTATAGGGACCATGGGAAAGGAGCATGGAAGCTCAACCCTATAAGGGCCTGTGGTCACCGCCAGGGGATGCCTGAATACCTGGAGAGCCCTGGTCCTCAGCACTTCCGCCACACCCGGAAGTACTGGGGGAACAAAGTCAAGGGACACCCGGAGTGCTTCCAAGTGCACAGCCGGCACTTCTGCCACACCAGGGAGTGCCAGCAAAGGTTCATCGGGATGCACCTGGAGCACGTCTGGGTGAACATAAAAGGGGCCGCCTCCCTCGATTCAACAGCTGGAGTCAGGTGGAAGAGGACAGAGCTCGGTGGAGAGGAGTGGAGGCGGTGAAGAAAGGCATTGTAAGAGGCCTGGACTGAGGGTGCTTGGTGCAGGGGCACTAGGTTGTGTGTGCAAAGTACTTGTTAATAGTTGAGATATGAATAAACGTGTGTTTGTGTTTGAACCATCGGTGTCTGCCTGTCTGTGTCTGGGCTGCTCTCCACAAGAGTTATAGTCACCTAAAAACATAGAAAAGTGTTAGTCTTTATATATAATACGCTACTGTGGCTGTCCGTTTATCTCTCCAGGATTTTAAATCATCTGTAGCTCGCAAACCATTTGACCTGTTGACCTGAAATTTGGTACACATACTGTATACTACGTGACGTCTACTGTCCGCTTTCGGGGTGATGATTGACCTCCAAGGTTATTCCTCTTTTTATTTTTTTTTTTATTGTACAATCAACTCTCGGCAGCGGCCAGCACGGCGTACGGGCGCCGTTCTCATCCCTACCACCTTCGCCATCACTTCGCCTACCTCATCATATATTAAATCATTCTTGAGGCAGATTGAAGCATTAAGTGCCAGCTTAAGTGAAAAAATTTAAAAAAACGTAGTACTAAGTAATTGCAACACAAACACTGACGTAATCAGTTTTAACGTTAAAAGATGCCGACAGAAGAAGAGAAGAAGCAGGCCGCTAGGGTGGAGAAAAGAAGAGCTGCTCAGGAAGCAACAAGCGCATCAACCTCTGAGCAAATGAATGCTAAACAGAGACAGAGAAAGAGGATGAAAACTATGAATGCTCAAGTCAAGTAGATTCACTTCACGGTATCATGCAGTCCGCCGTTACTGGTAATATACACTATAATATCCGTTACAATAAATGTCTATAAGTAAAACTGTATTTAGCTACATGTAATTATGATAATGATGGCGGAAATAAAAAAAAAAAAATTAAATGTATTACCAAGAACACGACAAGGACTTAGCAGCTTATTGTCCCCATTACATCTTTATATTTACATGGCATGTTCAATGTTTACACGTTATTGGTAAACTGATGATGTACAAATTAAAACAAAATGAATAACAGTTATTGAAATAATATTAGTTATATTGAATACAGTTTTTAATATTGTGTACACATTTATATTTCCATGATACAAAAAATTCGAATGGCTGTTTAAATAAATTACTACTTCTGGTTGAGTAATTTTTCTCAAATTTCATATCTGTTTGCTTTTTATCATTATAAATATCAATACAAAATTTGAATCATCACTCTGTAATTATAAACCGTTTACTTGAAAATTCGTGAAAGTATTCAGTTAAAGTACCACTTCCAGTTGCCAGAAGTGACCCAAAAGTTAATAGGATTCCTTATTTTTGATATAAAGCAGGTGTACAAAACATGTTTTGAGTTATTGTGTTTACAAACAGACAGACATAATTTCAAAAATGGTATTTTTGGACTCAGGAAGGTCCTAAAACGTCCAGATTCATCAAAATCTTGAGGTCAAATTTATTTTTACGATTCCTATACTTTCTCTATACTATGTAAACAAGAAAGTAAAAAGCACAAATTCTTCAACAAATAGGTTCTCTTAGCACTTCCTCAGAATATCTTACCTTGGACAAGTCAACTGGAACATCAAGATAATGATCTAGGAAGTTTGAGTTCTGCTCAGGGTCTAAAAGTTCTAGCAAAGCAGATGAAGGGTCACCCTGGTAGCCCCTGCCAATCTTATCAACCTGCAATGACAGAGTCAGAGATTGATGAGGAGGGCACTTATTTATCTACTACACCACATGCGTGAAGCTCTGTTTACAACAGACACAAATAATTATCACAATATAACGTGATTCCACCCAAACACTGAATTGCAAAAAGTTGTACTCAACTACTCTGCTTGAAATATCATGCACACAAGTTTATTTTCAGTTTCAAGTGGGACAGTATGGCTTTTTTCTGGAGATAGTGGACAGTAAGGTTGTCTTTCAAGTCTAGGGACCTGGATTTAATTTCTAGTACAGTCACTGTCCATGCTTGTTCTCCTCAGGTTACCTCCCATATTAGGTTATTTGTTTCATATGAGTTCAATGTACATCTCCAAGTTAGTTTTTAAAAAGAAAAGCAACTTTAGAACATGGATTGATGACAATATATATTAATTCAACTCCACCACATAGATTTTTGTCCATCTATTTTTCAACCCCATTTTATCTATTTAAGGAGGCAGAGACTCAACCCAAGAATCTATCCCGGCAATAAGTGTAAAGCAGCTACCTGTCTTATGGAATTTCAGTTCCTCATTGAGAACAAACAATACCACATAAAGGAGCATTGGATCACCCAGAGGAGGTTTAATGTCCCAATTGAGAAACAAGAGTGTACATCGTGTAAGGAACCAACCTGCATTCCTCATGGAATGGACCATGCTCCCCTGTCTGACCAGGAGGCCATGGGAAAAGAACATCAGCGAGGGAGCAGTGATATTCCCCTTATTTACCAGGCCATGGTCACAAAACGACGTTGTAACAGCAGCTACATCAGGGCTGGTGTCCCAGCAATCATGGAAGGATATTGTGGTTGGGCTTGACAGCAACCTCTGCCATGGGCAGAGTATCCCCTCATACACTGGGTAGCAGCAACCTGTCTAGTGTGCTCCAGTAAGGATGCCTACAGGGCAGAATGGGAGTTGTGATCCCAGGAGCCTGCCCTGTCGGGTTCTGTGGGGGCCGCCAGGGGGAGCTGTTGGATACTGACGGCACTAGGACCGCTGGGGTCCTGCACGGCTTGGAAGTACTTCTCAGAGGCAATAGATTAAGCTCCGGAAGTACCAGGTCTGGGCTACACTTGGCCCAGGGAGTTGGAGTTGGAGTTGGGAGCAGAGAAGGGCAACACTTGTCTGGGAGGAGCGGAGGAATAAATAGTAAAAAGAGAACAAATGGAAAATATGGAAAAGCACTTTGTTAAATAAACACTGATTGTGAATCGGGGGACTTGTCTGTGCAATTGTGTCTGGGGTTTGGGGCTCAATGGCAAAAAAAGGCTACAACTATCTGCAGTCTAAAGTGTCCGAGATCTAGCAACTGAGACGTAACCAATTAGAACCTAAACCATTATAACCATAAAGAAACTTGAGGGTTTAAGGGGGTGAGTTGGAGACTGGGCTCCAAAAGCAAACAGAGGGAACTGGAAAAGAGATTCTACTTTCAAAGCAAAAAACTGTCCTGCCAGTCCCTTAAACACTTTGTACTGGGAGTAACGGGAGTATCCAGAGAAAATGATCTGACAAACTGAGGTAAAATGTGTAAGGGCTGGACGTTCCACTACCAGAACATGGAATTTGAGACTCAGGACACAAAAAGAGAAATGGGCACCTCTCATTTACACCACATAATCACACACTGTCACAGACACACACATTGTACCTCATCAATAAGGACTAGGGGATTCTCCGTTTTTGTCTTCTTAAGGCACTGAATTACTTTTCCCGGCATTGCTCCAACATATGTTCTCCTGAAATAGAATAAAGTTCAATAACTATTTTGCAAACTGTTCATTCTACTGTACTCAACAGATTAAAACAAAATCAATAGCATTAACAGAGCAACAGCTCTTTGTGACTTTGTTCCCATTCACACAACACATTTACCACATTCAGCTTTGAAAAACTTGTTTACATGTTTTGCACGCATTCATTAAGGAACATCATATATGGTTAAACCTAAAGAAAATGATGGAATACAGTGCTGCAATATAGAGATGGTTACTTCTGAGAGTGCCATACGGAGTACTGGCATCCTTTCTAGGGTTGCTTCCTACACCTTGATGCCCAGTGTTGCCCGGGTTGGATCCGGCCCCTTTTATCGTGAATTCGATTAACTGTAATTTAAGAATCTATGTAAGTAAATCCACTAGAAGTGCTCTGATCACTCACTAAAAAGAACCACCATGACCTGATGGCCCACAACAGTTATTGCATACTAAAATGTATATTATATTGCTTTATAAAAACAAGTGTAGGGTGAAAGGAGATGTATTCCTTATATGACACAACTAAAGCGTTCCCCAGCCCCTACTGGTTGTCTGCAACTGCTTAATCTCTTGTTGCAATTTCCAGTGATTTACAGATGCAGCCTTCATTTTTGTAATCTTAGGAAGGTGTGGACAGTCGTGGCAGATGTTCATGACTGCCACTTGTGTAGTTTAAAACCCCAATAATAAACTCCTAAAATATTCTTTTACTCACACAAATACATCTGTATTTTTATAAAAACTACACATGAGTTCTAGTGAAAGGTGATGATGGGCAGGGACATATACAAGACATACTGTAAACCAGTAGTTCAGTACAATACACACGAGGA
>JANRMT010062789.1:13340048-13362069 GCA_026402145.1 Polypterus bichir lapradei
AATCAGGAGAGTGACAATAGCTATAGAGGGGCTTGGAGTATTACAGTTAAGTTCTTTGTAGTAAAACGTCTAAAAAGGACAACTGGATTAAGGAAATACCTTAACGCAACAAAACAGCGACAGGTAATCTAAAACTATCCATCAATGCAGTCTGACAAACTTAATAAGCTCTTCATCACGTAACTTGCCGATAGAAGATCTTATTGTCATTTTAACTCTACAACAAGCACAAACAACACAAATTAGCGGACTCGTAACAACAGGATTATAACTGCAAAAGGAAAAGGGAAGAATAGTTATACTCAAGGTATACAATTGGTTCTCAAGCAAATGCTCTGAATCATTAAAGGGAAAGTGACTTGCTGTCTATGACATGAAGGGCCATAAACAAGCAGGGTATATGGTAATAATAGGAGAAAATGTTGTTTTTTTTTTTTTTTTTGCTAACAATGGACTCAATTCTTACATTTTCATCACAAATACTGACTTACTGACATCAAAAATCCAAACCATAACCTCTCAACCACACCCCATCCCATGCATGCTGTACCAGAATGCGTTTTTTCACATCTTCCATTCCATAATGGTCTTCTTCCAGGACCTCCTTTGCTCTGATCAAATCCAGGTTCTCCATACTGCATTTCCCCCAGGGCATTGAAGTCAACCAGTCCAGGTAATTCCGAGTTACACTGTGGCCAAGTGAAACAAAATTTTAGAACATTTTGCATGTCACTGAATATTTACATGTTCAGATAAACTAAATCGCTTTCTATAAGGCATCGGGAATCCCCCTTTCTTCTGCTTACTTGAATTCCGAAGAGTGGTTATCCAAAAGGCCCAATTTGTTTAGCTCTTCATCAATTACATCCATGACGTGCTTGGGCACCTGTAGATCTTTTAGCCGCTCACGGAACTTTTCCTCAATGGCATCCTTGTCGTCTTTCTCTAGGCCGAGCTCCTTCTTGATGATTTTCAGCTGCTCCTGCAAAAGGTACTTGCGGTGGGTCTGCTTTATCTTCTCTTCAACCTGGTAAAAAAGAATTATGGTGCTGTTTTGAAAATGGATTGTAGATCTACATACTAACTTCTCTTTCTATTAGAGGCAGCTGTCCAGATGCAAAGTGGAATCAGACTCATGTAGCCGGTCTTTATCATCTGTTATAAGAAAAAGGTATTTTTGACTCTTTACTACTCGCACACAAACACACATTGCATAGTATATTAATCAGCATGTTATTATACATTTTTAATGTAGGAACAAGAGTAAATATTTTAGTTAATTTGTTAAGCAGCATGCAAAACTCAGCATACCACTAATTCCTGGTACAAAGGGTCACATAATGAAATACAGATATTGTGAAGTCATACTGTTTCTTATCTGGAGATCATACTGGACAGTAAGTAATTAATCAAGGAGCTCCCTCTACTGGTCATTCCAGGTTTAACGCTGATTAAGGCTGCCTATTCTCTTGGTTTCAATATACTGTAGCCCTGCACATATTAATCAGATTACTAGGACAGCACTTTTTCACTTAAGAAATATATCAAAAGTTAGACCTCTTCTAACTTTGCAAGATGCTGAGAAATGAGTTCACGCTTTTGTTTTCATTTGGCTAGATTACTGTAACGCACTCCTCTCAGGACCACCCAAAAAAGACATCAATCGATTCCAACGAGTGCAGAATGGAGCTCCTAGAATCTTAACTAGGAAAAGAAAATCCGAGCACATCACACCAGTTCTGATGTCCCTACACTGGTTACCTATGTCATTTAGAATTGACTTTAAAATACTGCTTATGGTTTACAAAGCCTTAAATAATCTTGCTCCATCTTATATCTCAGAATGCCTGTCACCTTACACTCCAAATTGTAACCTTAGACCTTCAAATGAGTGTCTGCTTATTATTTCAAGAGCTAAACTTAAAAGAAGTGGTGAAGCGGCCTTCTGCTGTTATACACCTAAAATCTGGAATAGCTGACTGATAGAAATTCATAAGGCTAATACAGTGGAGAACTTTAAAAAACTGCTAAAAACACATTACTTTAACATGGCTTTCTCATCACTTCATTTTACTTTAATCCTGATGCTCTGTATATTCAATTAATAATTATCATTATCATTCATGGTGGCTCCAAAATCCGTACTAACCCCTACTTTCTCTGCTATTCTTTTTCTGGTTTTCTGTGGTGGTGATCTGCGCCCTCACAACCCGATAAAAGCACCGTGATGTCCCTACATTGATGGATTAAAGGCCAGAAGTCCACATGACCGTTATCATCAAGTTCTTCCATGTGAACCCTGAACACAATGAGGACTGATTGAGGTCATTGATATCAGATAGAAGGCCTAAAAGAGGCTGGGTGGTCTTGTGGCCTCGGAGCCCTTGCAGATTTTTTTTTTTTTTCTCCAGCTGTCTGTCGTTTTTTTTTTTTTTTTTCTGTCCTCCCTGGCCATCGGAACTTACTTTTATTCTATGTTGATTAGTTTTGCCCAATTTTATTTTCTTATATATTTTGTCCTTTTTCTCTCTTTCTTCATCCTATAAAGCATTTTGAGCTCCATCATTTGTATGATAATGTGCTATAGAAATAAATGTTGTGGTACTTGGGTAAAGGTGACTGTAAAGTGGATTGGTAGACCTTTGCCTTCAAGTTCACATACCTCTCTGCCAAGTCTCTGCTGGAGTTTGCTGAGCTCAAATTCCTTCTTCAAGAGAGACAGAGCTTTATACAACCTCTTTGGGATCTAAATGGGTGGGGGAAAAAAGACAACTTGAGGAACAGCAGAGGAACAGAGAGAAATAGAAAGCAACAACACAAAAAGAAATTCACCTTTGTTCAGTGTTTAAGTTTTATGTCATTTACTGTTATCTGTTCATTCTGAAGGTTGACAGTTTCATTCTCCAATTTTATATCATTAAAATTTGAGATTGCAATTCTCATACATTCATGGACAAATCTGTTGATGCTCCTCAACAAAAAAAATAAGAACCGACAATTGTCTCTGAAATAACTTGAAACTGACAAAGAGTAATTGGCACCCAACATTATTTATTCTCTATTTAACACAAAACACTTTTAAAGTTTTGATTAAACAGAATATTTCAAATAATAACACAAATTAATGGCACGGACAAAAATGATGGGACCCTTAACCTAAAATGTTGTTCTACAATCTTTAGCGACAGCCAGTGCAAACAAGCAATTCCTGGAGCTCTTCTTCAGACATCTGCACCTGTCCACAGGTCATCTGGCCCACTCTTCCTGAGCTAACTACTCCAGTTGTGTCAGGTTTGAAAGGGGTCTTCTCCAGATTCCGTGGTTCAGTTCTTTCCATAGATGTTCGATACAATTCAAATCAGGGCACAGAGAAGGCCACTTCAGAATAGCTCAATGTTTTGTTCTCAGCCACTCTTGGGTGATTTTTGCTGTGTATTTTGGCTCCTTATCTTGTTGGAGGACCCCATAACCGGTGACTGAGGCAGAGCTTTCTGACACTGGGCAGATTGTTTCACTCCAGAACGTCTTGATAGTCGTGAGATTTAATTGTTCCCTACGCAGACTAAACGCACCCCATGCCAGCTACACCAAAGCAGCTCCAAAACATAACAGAGCATTCTCCATGTTTCACTGCAGGTTTGGTGTTCTCTTCTTTGTAAGCTTCATTTTTTTTATCTGCGAACTTAGAACTGACACTTGTCAAAAAGCTCCAGTTGTATCTCATCTGTCCAAAGAACATTCTCCCATAAGATTGTGGCTTGTCAATAAGAATTTTAGAAAATTCCAGCCTGTTTTTTTTTTTTTTTTAAGTTTTTCTTTCAACAGTGGAGTCCTCCTGGGTCTTCTTCCAATGAGTCCACTGTCACTAAAAAAGTGATAGATGGTGTGATCAGACATTGATGAAACTAGACCTTGGAATTCAGCTTGTATTTGTTCGGAAGTTGTCCTTGGTTTTTTGCCTACCATTCTCACTATTCTTCTTCCCATTCTGGGGTTGATTTTCCTCTTGCAGCCGCATCCAGGGAGACTGGAAGTCTCACAGACCTTGAACTTCTTAATGATATTTGCAACTGTTTTCACACAAAAAAATTTTAAGCAGCTTGGGGTTGGGCTTCAAGCCCTTGCCTTTAACATGCTGGTCTATGATTTTCTTTCTGTGGTCCATGTTCAGTGTGGGACACATGATGACAACAAACAGCAGAGTGACTACTGCTCTCCATTTAAATTAGTTGAATGACAGATTGCACAACAGGAGACAGTCAATCAGTCAGTCATTGTCCAACCCGCTATATCCTAACACAGGGTCACAGGGGTCTGCTGGAGCCAATCCCAGCCAGCAAGGCGGGAAGAAGACCCAGGCAGGATGCCAGCTCACCGCAGGGCACACACACCCACACCCACATACCAAGCACACACTAGGGACAATTTAGGATCGCCAATGCACCTAACCTGCATGTCATTGGACTGTGGGAGAAATCGGAGCACCCAGAGGAAAACCGGAGCACCCCCTCCGGGAAGCAAACCCAGGTCTCCTTACTGTGAGGCAGCAGCGCTACCACTGCGCCACCGTGCCGCCCAACAGGAGACGTGATACAAATTCAAGAAAACAGCTAGTTCGAGAAATCCTTCGAATCCAATTACTGATTATCTTTTCTAGGGGTCCCAATAAATGTGTCCAGGTTCAAATTCTACAGCATAACCATGGATATCATCTCATCACAGGACTATGCAATTTTAATGGAAATGTAAGCTTGCAGAGAGGAAGAACAACAGACAGAGATGGAGCACAGACAGACAGACAAATACTGTATACAGTAATCCCTCGCTATATCGCGCTTCGACTTTCGCGGCTTCACTCTATCGCGGATTTTATATGAAAGCATAACTAAATATATAACATGGATTTTTCGCTGCTTCGCGGGTTCTGCGGACGTGTCTTTTTACTTCCTGTATATGCTTCCTCAGTTGGTTTGCCCAGTTGATTTCATACAAGGGACGCTATTGGCGGATGGCTGAGAAGCTAACCAATCAGAGCACGCAGTTAAGTTCTCCTGACTGAGAAGCTAACCAATCAGAGCATGCAGTTGAGCTCCTGCGTGCTGAATGCAGTGTTAACCAGGAACCAGGAAGTCTCATCTCGCTCATTCAGCATCAACGTGTTTCGCTGTGTAAAGAGTTGTGCTCTTTAGTGTTTATCTTTGTGCATAGTCAAGCCCTTCATTATGGCTCCAAAACGATCTGCTACTGCTTCAGGGGCCGTGCCCAAGCGCAAGAAGAAGATGTTAACGATTGCCGAAAAGGTAAACGTTTTGGATTTGTTGAAGGCTACGATTCTTTTTATTTAAAAAGCAGGAAAGGAATATAAGATCTACGGCTGCAGTGTCCTTTTAACCAGGGTGCAAAACGAGTTGTAAGTGGATGTAATAAGGCAGTAGTCTGGATGGAATCTGCTTTAGGGATTTGGATTGAAGACTGCCAGAAGAAGAACAACGGCAGTGCTACACAATCGCCTGAAGTGGCTCCTTTACAAGGGCTGCAACGCTCTCCTTTGTTGTGCAGTAAAATTAAACTCATTGTTATCGGACAAGTCATCGTGTCATTGTTGGTGAGTAACCATAATTAATTTTCTTCTTACAGTGCTTAGTACATGTACGTTCGTTTAGTGTCACTGTACACACATTTACTGTATACTATTTTTCTTGCATTGTACGTATTTATTGCTGGTGACCTGTCTATCGTAATGGCTGTAACATATGTGATATCGGAGACACTCAATATCTTTAAAATAATATTTAGGTTTTACTGTATATAAACAGTGTGTTTATATACATAATTTCAATGAATCTTACCTAATATCTAAGAGAATACAAAGGGATTATGCTGTATAACTCTGCGGGGAATATTTATAAACAGTGCGGGAGAGTTTATAAGGGCTTAAAATATATAAAAATAACCATACAAACATATGGTTTCTACTTCGCGGATTTTCACCTATCGCGGGGGGGTCTGGAACGCAACCCCCGCGATCGAGGAGGGATTACTGTATATGCATTACTAATTGAAATATGCGGGACATTAATACGTTTCCACACTTTTTTTTTAACTCAATAAATTACATCACTTTTCTACACAGTCACCTAGCAAGTGGATTGCTTTAAAAATAACATCAAGTTGAGTTCTGAATGTCCCATAAGCCCGACTGTTTACCACATTACTTGATAACTTAAAATATAACTCTATGTGTGTATAATTTTCCATGTGAAGAACCTCCTACCATTTGTGCAAATTTACTCTAAACAAGTTTCCAACTGTGCCTTGTATTCTTGTTGAATTCATTTTAAAATAGCAGTCTGGATCCAGTGTATGAATACTTTTCATAATTTTAAATACTTGATCATGTCACCTCTTAAACTCCTTTGGCTTAAAATGAAAAGATTCAACTCCTTTCACCTTTCGTCATAACTCATGCCCTGTAGCCCTGGAATTAACCTTGTTGCTCTTCTCTGGACTTTTTATTGCACTACTGTGTCCTTTTTTATAGCCTGGAAAGCAAACCTGCACAAAGTTGTCCAGTTGAAGCTTCAACAGTGCGTTGTACCGTTGCCCCGGAAGAACATCTAAACCCCGGGTTGCCGCACAATCAGAAAACTGCTGGAGCAAAGCAGTTCGATATCGAAAATCTTTCGGGGCAACGTGACCAACGCTCGTCCTTTAATTTGACCCTTTCACCACATGTCTTCAGCTCAGCATTAAACTACAAGCAATACCACAAATAAAGAAGAGGGGAAAAAAATATGCACATAAAGTGGAACCTCGGGTCACAAACGTCTTGAACTTTTGCATCTGTTCACGACCACACACTCTGGTGACGAACAAGCCAGTTTCCCTTCCGGTTCGTACGCACCCATGATTTCCACACGTGTTCAGTCTCTCCCTGTACATTGTTGTCAGTCAGACGTGCGTGCATGCATGCAAGGTTAGTTTTCTTGGTTGTTTATGGTTAGTTTTTTGTATAAATTAAGAATTTTTCAAATTTTTTATTTTTTTCCATGTGCTTAAAACTCATTAAAAAAAAAAAAGTGATTACAGTGAGCAGGTTCGTAAGGCTGTAGCGTGAACTCTTGCAATGTTAGTTTTCTCTGTTCAAGGTTTTCTCAGTGTTATTCAATCTTTTTACATTTAGTTTGCTATTACATTGTGCATTCGATGGTATAATTAACTATTTTTGTGTTTAAAAATATATTTACATACAGTTTGTACGGTCTGGGACAGATTAATTGTATTTACACACAATCCTATGGGGGAAATTAGTTTGGGTCACGACCAAATCAGGTTGCAACCAGAGTTTTGGAACGAATTACGGTCGTGACCCGAAGTTCCACTGTATATATTTTACATATAGACAAAAAACAAACAAACAAACAAGTACATAACATAGCAATCAAAACCACCTTTCCCGGTTTAGAAGCGAGATGTACTTGTTTAGGAGAAACCGGTTTTCCAAATAGGTTTACTGTCTTTACTGTTCATGGACAAAGTGAAAGTCTCCCAGAATACGCCGGCTGCCAAGCCGATAACAAAAAAGTTCAGTCCTACCGGTCCAAAGAATTGTCAACGAAACCAAAAAAAAGGTCCATCTTCAGAGACGCGTCTCCCTTGTGTCGCTGAGTGAGCAAAAAAAAAAACTTTTTCCAGCATTGGGTACTTCTTGGCACTACCTCGTCACTTCCCTTTGCTCCACCACAAGATGTCTCCCTCTCTCTCCTTCTTTTCCGGTTTTAAAGTCTTCAGAACCAACCGTCCTGCCCGTGTTATGACTTCCCCCTTAAACGTGTATTTACAGTATCCACTTTTCTTGAAATGCACCCTGCCAACAGGACAATAACACATGTGGCACCCGCTACAGTGTTATAAACTATAACCTCCTTGGACTTGTACTCTACACACTAGGGGTGCGATATAACCTAATATTCTGTTAGCCTTCTCATCAGGTGTACTTTCGATTTTCAGACCTCCCATTGTGTATTCAGACCTCATATTTTTACTTCCTATTTGTAATACTTTACATTTACTAACATTAAATTTCCTCTACCACAAATCTGCCCAAGCTTGTATATTGTCCAAGTCCCTCTTTAATGATTCAATGGATTCTTGATTATCTGCCAATCCACCTAGCTTGGTATCATGAGCAAATGTAACCAGCTTTTTGTTTACATTCCCACCCAAATCATTTTTATATATTAAAAATAGCAGTAGCCCTAAGCACTAACGAGTGTCAAACACCACTCTTAACATCAGCCAATTCTAATACTGTTCCCTACACCATTATCCTCTGCTTCCTGTGTCTGAGCCAATTCTGTACCCCACCTACACACCACACCCTGAACAGGCACTTCTTTTAGTTTGATACCCAACCTCTCATGTGGAAACTCATCGAATGCTTTCTGAAAATCAAGATAAAAAATATCATATGCTCCACTCTGATCATATTCTTTTGACTTCTACTCACATTGGTTTCTTCTAAGACGTCTTGAAGCTCTTGTGACTCTGCACCAGTCAGTGCTGCCCCCATGTCACTCAGGTAGATGGGGTTGTCAACAACTCTTTGCCCAGCCTGCATCATCTGTAGAACTGACTCCCTGCAAGAGAAAGAAAGACCTGAAAAATCTGTGTTTTTAAGGGAGGCCAATCTCATTTTGGTTTGCTTCTGTGTACTGTATAACATATATTTATTTATATACACACACACACACAAAACAGAGTAAATACACTAGATAGAAATACTCACATGTATATACACATGACTTACTACCAGAAACTTTCTTACCAGGCAGTTTGAAACTGTATTGATACTGTATAGATAGCAATTTCAATATTTATAAGATTAAATATATTGAGATGTTTAGCATATTCCAGCTTGGAATAAAATACGGCCTTCCCATATGCATTTTTAGTGGAATCATTCAATTAGGCCAGAAGGAGTCTACAGCGTATTGCTACCATTTCACAGAAGACATCCTGATAGGAGTTTTGGTATTAAATAGTCTTTAACATGACCTTACTTAGACACAGTGGCAAAAGTAATATACAGATTTGTGTTAAAAATTGCTTAGAATTACTTATGTGAATAATGGATCTACTTTTATTGACCCTTTGTATACTAGAACTACCCATGAATTTAATATTGTGTATGGAATGTTACAGTTGTAGCACTTTTGTTGGTATTAAAATGTCTTACACATTTTAACATTCTCTACACATACTGTTAAAAAACATATAGGTATATTATTAAGAGGGTGCTAAAATTCTTTCGCTGGTTTGTCAAATAATTCACAAATTTCAGGTATCCTTGTATTACTATTATTACTATGACTAGGGGGTTCTGCCCCCTGCTCACTTCGGTTGCCCACCCCCAGGTTTGGTTTACCGGATATACAATTTAAAGAGACTGTTATTTTCATGGGAATTGTTACATATGCATTATTTTCACTTTTACTTTAAAACTTTTGTAAAAGCAATATTTGGAATTAACTTTTCTTCAAGATCGCATTGAATTTTGATTCCGTATTTGGACTTACATCGTGACAACGCAACTTATAACGGAAATGAAGAGTTGTGGTGACGATGTTAAAAATGGTGCCTGTTAGTGACCAGTGTTGTGGTTACTGCTCTTTTTAGTATTCATAAATGATCTTGATAAGGAAATAAATAACAAGATGGTTAAGTTTGCGAATGATACTAAGAAAGGTCAAACGGAGCATAATGTAGAGTCAGCTGAATCGTTACAAAGGAACCCGGACAGAAAATGAGTTTTGGCAGGTATGTAGCAGATGTAAATTAAAAGTTTAGTATTACAAATAGGATGTAAAAATGTCAGATATAAATACAGAATGGAAGATATGAAACTTGAAAGAAGATTTTATGAGAAGGACCTCAAAGCATTAGTGGACTCTTTACTCTCTATATCCAGATAGTGGACAGACATTACTATGCAGGCTTTAAGGATATTAGGTTATATAGACTAATATGTTATATAAGAGTCAAGAGTAGTTACAATTAAGCTGTGTAATGCACTAGTGATACCCCATCTGACGTACTGTGTGCATTTTACAGAAGTCCAGAAAGGAGTGATTAGACTGGTTTTGGGACTACAAGGTACGAGCTATGAGGAAAGACTGAAGGAGTGGAATCTTTTAAGTTTAACCAAATGCAGATTAGGAAGTGACATGATTGAAAATTTTAAAATAATAAAAGAATTTAGCATAGAGGATACCAACTATTAATAAATCTACAATAATAACCTATATCAATAACAACAATAATAATCTAACAAACTAATAATAAATCTTAAAAAGGAACATGGAGACACAGACAGAAAGTTGTTAAGGTTAGAAAGTTTGCTTTTATGTAAACAAGTGAAGTATACAGTATTAATTTGATGACCACCAAAACTTGATTTGATGTTATATAGGAAAAATTAGTTCAGGAGGATTGACAAGCCTGTTGGGCTTAAAGACAATACTGTTCTAATGTTCTAGCAGCATACACTATGCTTATCTAGTGTGTTTATGGGTATAAATACGAGTGTGTCCTCTGATTTTTCTGGTATCTTGTCCAGGGTTGGCTCCAGCCTTGTGTTTGCTACAGCCAGGAAAGCCTTTGGCATTCAATCAACTTTCATTGGAAAATGCAGATTGTCACAGATGTCCGGGGACACTGCCCCATCGGGACGCCGGGAGATGGGAAGAACCGGGAGAGGGGCAGTATTTTCCCTGGAACATGAGAGGGCAGCCTTCCTGGGTTGGATGGGGGCCACGGAGCAGGGACGCTCAACCCTGTGGGAGGACATGGCCACCACCAGGGGGCGCCTGGACAGCTCCAGAACGGTGATTGACAGCACTTCCACCACAACAGGAAGTGCTGTCAGAAGAGGAGCTGAATCGTCATGCAGCACTTCCGCCACACCCAGAAGTGCTGTCAGATGCTAATCAAGAAGCACCTGGGGCACTTCTGGGTGCTGTATAAAGGTGGCCACCACACTCTACTTGGGGCTAGAGTCGGGAGGGAGAAGACAGGAGCCTAAGTAAGGAGGAGGAGGTGACCAGAGAGAGAGAGAGAGAGAGAGAGAGAAAGAGGGAGAGATAGAGAGAGAGAGAAAAAAGGGACTGAGAGCATTATTGCGGTTAATTGTGCACGATGTTGTTGTGCTGAAATAAAGCGTGTACATAATTGGGACATTCAGCATCTGTCTGTAGCCGGGCTAGTTTCTCACAAGATATAAAAAAATAAATAAAGACAGAGAAAGACCACTATCCAAAGTACCTGTATAATGGATTCAAGGCAATGATGTCCCGGATGGTTTTGACAATTTCTGCAGTCAGAGCCTAGAAAACAAAATGCCATCATCAAAGCAATTGACACCAATAATATCTCACACAAAAACTGTATGCACTTCACTTAAATACACTTACCTTGACTTCCTCAGTAACCTGAAAGTCCTCATGGACAACATTGTCTACTTCCACCATGAGAACCTCTGGGTTGGCTTGAGCTTCCACTGCTTCAATAACAAGTTCTACTTGTCGCACCTTCTCTTCCATGGCTTCTCCAAGGTCCTGTAATTCCTTTTTGGGGCGCTTGTTCTTCCTTCGTGCCTTTTGCTTGTTATCATCTGCATCCAGCTGCTGCTGTTCTTCTAGTTCAGGGTCCAGCTGCTTGTTGATGCGGATCCTGAAGGGCAAAAGGGATAAGACAACTAGGGTAATTGTCTTTTACCAAAGTAATATTATTTTAGTTAGTTAGTTGCTCAGATGCCTAAGCAATACTGAGCTTGCTCTGATGGCCGCTATGATGGTCCTTGGGATAAGATTCAGCTACATCCATGAAACTACGGAGGAATATTTTGGACAAAATTAAATAAATAAATAAATGTGCAAATAAATAAAAGTACTGTGAAATGTGAGCATAAATAAATAAATGTGTCATGAAATGAGAGCCTAAATAAATAAATATGTCACAAAATATGTTTTTTGTTGCTTATTTATTTATTTAATATTGTCCGTAACATTCCTCCAAACCATCATGAAATACGACTTGAAATAAAACTGCCACTTTCACTCGTCAAAGTTGAGAGGGTGAGCTCTAACACACCCTCTAGTTATGGATTGGTGAATAGATAGCACAAGAATTAATTAGAAAAATGCTTACTACTACAGATGAAATGGATTCTGCCGAAGAGATTATGTATTTCAGAGATAGAATTGATGATTTATCGAAAGAAATTACAATGTTGGCGGCTCTTTTAGACTCTGATATAGATTAAACTATTTTTGAAAATATCGAAGAACTGGTGGAAGGGACTCGACTACACTCCAGTTCAGGTGACACAGTTCCCTGCTCTGGACGTCCATCCCTTGACATTTCAGCTGAATCAATAGAACACATTCTGTTATGAGGTTTAAAAGTACAACAGATTGCAGATCTATACGAGTATGGTGTATCGAGGAAGACGATCACATGGCGAATGAGCCAGTTTTATATACGGTAAGCTGCAACGGCTGTATTAGTTTAGGTACTTTGACATGAAATGCCCAAAGCAGTACCAACTAATATTCTGAACTGAGTATTTGACCCTTGTTTTACGTGTATAAAGTCAGGAGCATATTCGCAGCTACTTTTTCAAACAACTTTGCAACTCTGATCTAAAAGAGTCTAAAAGAGCCGCCAACATTGTAATTTCTTCCGATAAATCTTCAGTTCTCTCTCTGAAATACTTAATATCTTTGGCAGAATCCATTTCATCGGCAGTAGTAAGCATTTTTCTAATTAATTCTTGTGCTATTGATTCACCAATCAATAACTAGAGGGTGTGTTAGAGCCCACCCTCTCAACTTTGACGAGTGAAAGTGACAGTTTTATTTCAAGTCGTATTTCATGATGGTTTGAAGGAATGTTACGGACAAAATTCAATAAATAAATAAGCAACAAAAAACATATTTCGTGACACATTTATTTATTTATGCTCTCATTTCATGACAAATTTATTTATTTAGGCTCTCATTTCATGACACATTTATTTATGCTCACATTTCACAGTACTTTTATTTATTTAATTTTGTCCAAAATATTCCTCCATATGAAACAGCTTCTTATACTTGTTTTATTAATCGTGTCTTGCAATCTTTATTGACTGTGTGACCACAGGGTGGTGCCACTGAGCTACAAACCCAAGACACAGCAACAGACGTTTTAGAATAAAAGATCTTTATTCTTCCAAACACCTCTTCGCAATCATCTCCAACAATCAGCCATTATAACAAGAGAAATTAAACAATAATAAACAATTCTACCTCCTTCCTTTCTCTCACTGAATGTTGCCCAATGCCTCCCAACTCTACGATGTGAGACAGCAGGCTTTTTTTAAGGCAGTCTACTTCCGGTGCCACAGCGCATCTTCCATAAGAACCTCTGGGCCATAAAGAAAGTAGGGAGGTCCTCCCCTGACAGTACCCACTGTCTGTATGTAGGCACCCCAACAGGGCTGTACTTCCACACCCCACCTCCCAAGCACCCCTGTGGGTGTCCCGACTGGGCTGCCATACGAGGACCACTGCCACCTGGTGTATGAGGATGGAACAACTCCTGATTGTTGGCTTCCATCGGACCATCAGTTACGCTGGCCAGGCACAAATTTGTATGTTGTTCCACCCTGGCCTCCCATCCAGGTAATAAATCATCCTCCTTCCCAGCCGGGATGCCCATTCTCCTCCTACAATCTGTTTTCCTGTCAGTATCAGTGGTAGGTGTCACATTCACATTCATATTCTTGATGGAGACTAAATAATTTTAATGGATCAAAATGAAAAGATCTTTCAAAACAAATTGTCCTTGTGGGCCACTACAGGGAAGTGGGGGCTGTTTAAAAAAGAAATTAAAAAAAAAATATTGTTTCTAAGGAAATCACGCCTACAATATCATATAGTAGAAGACAGTGAGGAAAAGGATCCATTCACTATCTAGAGAGGGATAAAGACCAGCACTCTCTACCGAAATATTACCAATTAAGAACACTGGCCTCAATAGTCACAAAGACAAATCTGACCAGTCCGCTACGAGGAACGACAAGAGGCTCAGAAATGTAATTTTTTTCCAGTAAAAAGCCATGAAGAAACATAAAAGATCATATGTTGGTGCTTGGGTTTTGAAACATTACTTAAACCAAAACACACATTAACATTATTCACATCTCTCCAGTAATGAATGAAAGATTAAGCCCACTGGTCACCTCCTCAGATGGCCGACTTCAGCACTAACTCAGATCTTCTACCCGTTTCAACACTTCTGATTTTGTCATAAATCCCTATCCCTCTTCCACCTGCACATCTTACTTTCTTATTCCATTTCAAATTCATATCTAACATAGGTTTACTGGTGGAAAAACTGTGTTTCTAACCTCCGCTGTCAGTGCAGAATTAACCTGCATTCCCATATTTTGTGTCTGTCTATAAAAAAGCAACTCCATTCTAAACAACATCTGCCAAATTAACTTTTACAGCACAGTTAAGCTATACAGTATCTACCAGCCACATCTCTGCCTCTACTAGCCAGCAAATCTGCTGATCTTCTTTTATCATTATTAACACTTATTTGGATGATGATTTTATCCAAGGTGACCTGCAACAGGGCGGCACAGTGGCACCATGGGTAGTGCTGCTGCCTCGCAGTTAGGAGACCTGGGTTCGCTTCCCAGATCTTCACTGCGTGGAGTTTGCATATTGTCTGTGTGGGTTATCTCCGGCTACTCCGGTTTCCTCCCACAGTCCAAAGACATTCAGGTTAGGTGCATTGGCAATCCTAAATTGTCCCTAGTGTGTGCTTGGTGTGTGCGTGTGTGTGCCCTGCGGAGGGCTGGCCCCCTTGCCCGGGGTTTGTTTCTTGCCTTGCGCCCTGTGTTGGCCGAGTTTGGCTCCAGCAGACCCTCGTGACCCTGTAGTTGGGATAATGGGATAAAGCGGGTTGGATAATGGATGGATGACCTGTAATATAATTGTTATTGTACATTTTTCACAACTGACACTAATAAAGTTTAAGCAACTTGCTCGACGTCACACTGTTGGTCCCAGCTGGAACTGAATCAGCACACTTATGGCAGAAATTAATTGCCTCTACTACACCACACAGAGAAGAAGAAATTGAAAATGCAAATGGTAGTCTGCTGGGCTCCCAGCTCTGCAAACTTGGTAGTCCAGGTATGCTTTCCGGTTGACCAGCTTTATACAGTCATATGAAAAAGTTTGGGAACCCCTCTTAATTCTTTGGACTTTTGTTTCTCATTGGCTGAGTTTTCAAAGTAGCAACTTCCTTTTAATATACGACATGCCTTATGGAAACAGTAGTATTTCAGCAGTGACATTAAGTTTATTGGATTAACAGAAAATATGCATCATAGCAAAATTAGACGAGTGCATAAATTTGGGCACCACAACAGAGATATGACATCAATACTTAGATGAGCTTCCTTTTGCAAATATAACAGCATCTAGATGCCTCCTATAGCCTTTGATGAGTGTCTGGATTCTGGATGGAGTTTTTTTTGACCATTCTTCCATAAAAAATCTCTCCAATTCAGTTAAATCTGATGGCTGCTGAGCATGGACAGCCTGCTTCAAATCATCCCATAGATTTTTCGATGATATTCAAGTCAGGGGACTGTGACGGCCATTCCAGAACATTGTACTTCTCCCTCTGCGTGAATGCCTTTGTAGATTTCAAACTGTTTTGGGTCATTGTTTGTTGGAATATCCAACCCCTGCGTAACTTCAACTTTGTGACTGATGCTTGAACATTATACTGAAGAATTTGTTGATATTGGGTTGAATTCATCTGACCCTCGACTTTAACAAGGGCCCCAGTCCCTGAACTAGCCACACAGACCCACAGCATGATTGAACCGCCACCAAATTTGACAGGAGGTAGCAGGTGTTTTTCTTGGAATGCGATGTTCTTCTTCCGCCATGCAAAGCGCTTTTTGTTATGACCAAATAACTCAATTTTTGTCTCATCAGTCCAAAGCACTTTGTTCCAAAATTAATCTGGCTTGTCTAAATGTGCATTTGCATACAACAAGCGACTCTGTTTGTGGCGTGAGTGCAGAAAGGGCTTCTTTCTCATCACCCTGCCATACAGATGTTCTTTGTGCAAATTGCGCTGAATTGTAGACCGATGTACAGATACACCATCTGCAGCGAGATGTTCTTGCAGGTCTTTGGAGGTGATCTGTGGGTTGTCCATAACCATTCTCACAATCCTGCGCATATGCCGCTCCTGTATTTTTCTTGGTCTGCCAGACCTGCTGGGTTTAACAGCAACTGTGCCTGTGGCCTTCCATTTCCTGATTCCATTCCTTACAGTTGAAACTGACAGTTTAAACATCTGAGAGAGCTTTTTGTAGCCTTCCCCTAAACCATGAGACTGAACAATCTTTGTTTTCAGATCTTTTGAGAGTTGCTTTGAGGATCCCATGCTGTCTGTCACTCTTCAGAGGAGAGTCAAAAGGAAGCACAACTTGCAATTGACCACCTTAAATACCTTTTCTCATGATTGGACACACCGTTCTATGAAGTTCAAGGCTTAACGAGCTAATCCAACCAATTTGGTAATCATATTGTGCAGTGACATGCATTCAAATCAGTAAAATAACAAGGGGACCCAAATTTTTGCACAGCCAGTTTTTCACATTTGATTTAATTTCATACAACTAAATACTGCTTCACTAAAAACCTTTGTTCGGAAAACACCCCAGTACTCAGATGTTCTTAGGAAATGAAAGACATACCACTGTTATCTTTTTTGTTGAAAGTAGAGTCAATTATTATGCAGGCTGAGAGGGGTTTACAAACTTTTTCATATAACTGTATATGGGGTGTATGTGGGGAGGTGATTACCTGCAACACTTACAAACTTTGCATTGTGGAGATACAGGTGTGCCTGCTGGCCAATCGGATGAGTAATACATAAACTACTACCACCTTTTTAGGGAGGGCATTGGAATGTTCTGGGATTAGTATTGGACACTGTTGTTTTGTTGAGAGTTCGGATTAAAGAATTATTATAACTAAACTATTTTCCTGAATTGTCACTCTGCACGTGACATTGTGTCAGACGTTTAGTCGCACCCACGCAGTCCTGGAAAGAGAAGAAAAAATGTCAAAGTTTACTGCACCAGAGGCTTTCGACTTTATGCAACCAGTGTCGTGGCCGATGTGGATTCAGTGCTTCATTCGTTTTCGCATCACTACGAAGCTAAACAAAGAGGAAGGTGAGGTGCAAGTTAATGCCCTGCTATATTCAATGGGCAAAGATGCCGAGATTATATACAGTGCATTTACTTTTGAGAGACTTCTCACGTGAATAATTACGAGGCTATTCGATAAATTTGAAGAACATTTCATATCTTGGAGAAATGTTATACATGAACGGGCTCTCTTCCACTAGCGGCAACAAAAAGCTGGAGAAGACAGTAGAAGCTTTTGTTAGAGGAGTCTGTATGAGCTAGCAGAATATTGTGAGTTCGGGGCGAGAAAAGGGGAACAAATAAGAGAAAGACTTCTTATCAGGATAGCAGATTGTGAAGTCTCCCAGAAATTGCAATTGGAAGCAGAATTAACTTTAGATAAAGCTATCCAGCTAATTAAGCAATGGAATGCAAGTGCGGAAATGTCGGCTGGAGTGAGTGAAGTTTGACTAGCAACAGTGCAGAGATAACAGACGCAGCGGTGGTCAGCAGAACAAAGTGAAGATGGGAGAGGGATAACTAGTTATAGCATGCACACACTGTAATTGCAGGCCCTGCACGAAACAAACGCTGTAGGAGATGCAATAAACCAGGCCAGTTTGCAGTTGCATGTAAAACTAAAAATATGAAAGAACTGGTAAGCAAGTGAAAATGACAATGGGTCAATAGCTGATGACAGAGACCTTGATGAAAGATGGTACATTTCACTACCCACACAAGGAAAGTCAATTAAAGTTAAAATTGACACAGGTGCCGATATCTCCATAATGAGGGCTCATCATATGAGACTACAGGGTGACCTCTGTTGGAGGAAACAGGCATCAACTTTAGAAGTCCTAGGGGAAAGGTGAAATGTGAAGGAAAGTTCCTGGCAAAGACTGAGAGAAAAAGAAAACAATTTGATTTCTGGATTTATGTTGTGGAAGAGCCATTCACAAACAATCTACTGAGCTGCGGTGTTACGTGTAAAATGGGCATTATACAGAGAGTGGATGAAGTCTCAGAGGATGTGTTTGGAGATACTGGCTTGCTGAACTGTAAACCAGTCACAATTGAGCTTAAGTCTGATGCTGCTCCATATATCATAGCCTCCCCCTCTGCGTGTGAAATGCACTGCTGTGAAGTATTGTGCACAGCACTCCATCTTCTATCACAGTATAATCACTACCTTGGAAAATAATATTTTAGTAAACAGATGATTTTTCGGGGATTATGCGATGTTAATGAGTTGTCTTTTTTCCAATGTATACAAAAGTATTTAATCAAAAATGAACTGAACACAGTATTAACATTGCATTCTGAAATTTTGTTTTCAGATCTCACTTAGACCCCACTAATTAATTTTAGTGTGAAAAACATCACTGTTTTCATCAGTATTATTCTGTACCGCGATATGTTCTTCTCAGTGTCATACACCTTTGAACACAGCCAGTGGCTTATGTATGCCTCTGAATTCTATATGAAAGTTTGCCACACTTGGACCATTGAGTTTTTAATAAGGATTCCCTTTATTTTCTCCATTAAGCGTGTCGCCAAGGGCTATATGACGTCTTAAGTTCACATCGTCATTTTAAAACATCCAATGATGCTTGATACCGTTGCCTCAGGTGGTTTGCACATAGAGAGAAGCCTGTAGATTGTGAATAATAAGCTGCTCTTACCCAAGTACTGTGGAAAGCGTCTTCACTAGGGTGCAGGTGTTTCATCAGTAGCTTGGGATGCAGAAGTCAGTTTTGTTGTCTCACAGATTGCTGCAGCTCAGCACACTTATCCATATTATGAAATGGTATTACGATGATGTAAAGGTGATTCATTCCAATTTTTTTTTTTTTTTTTAAATTGCTAAAAATCACAAAGGCATGAAACTAAAATTAGATCCAATTCATAAAATGGATCTGAATTAATGTCTACTATCAGGAATCCAGAAGTTACTATAATTACTTTTAATCACTCAAACATTTGCATCCTCAGTTGTTCTCTTGGCTGTTGACAATGATTTTTCATGTCTTAATCATCTCCCGGTTGTTTTGGTACTCACAATAATCCTTTGCACTCTGCGCGTCACAAAAATACACTCTTTGAGTCACATGTAAACCACTTGATTATACCTTAATATAGCATTTCTCAACCTTTAAGTATGCGACCCAAGTTTTCATAATAGTTTTAATCGCGCCCCCTTAACTTTTTTTGAAAGGAGCCCACTAATACCAATTTGTTCTTTTTTAATTAATAATATATCATAGATGCATATTTTATTATACCTACTTAACTTTTATCAACATTTATCTAACTCTATATTTATTTTTCTAGTATCAGAATGTAGTTTAAGTTAATTTGTTTTGGTTTCAATAGATGTATTTTTCATATTTTGGATTCTTGTTTTCTTTTTTTTCACATCTTTGCGCCCCCCTTTTTGTTACTTCACACCCCCCTAGGGGAGCCCGCCACACAGTTTGAGAACCACTGCCTTAATACATCCCTGTAACTTCATGATGTAACTTCAGCCATCTAAGATCCCAGAGTATTATGGTGACACACGGAGTGCTGAGCATTACTTCAGGCAAAACATCAATATAAGAAATTAATTCCTCATCAGTATAATATCAACAAATGTCACAGTAAAAAAAGTGTCTTTCTGCTTTATAAGAAAAACTAGCGACTGGGAGCCCCATTGAATCGGGCTACAAATTCTACGTTTGTGAAATCAATACTTTCTCTGCAAAGAATTATTTGTTTTTTTAAGTCCTCGAAATGATTTTGTTATCATGGCACTGATTTGTGCTTAAAATAGACCTTTTCAGCAAATGTAAATGAAGAGCTTCCTGTTTAAACGGGGCTGCAACACGTGAACTCAGGTCTTCGGTGCACCTCATTTGATTTTTTCCGGCAAACAAATTTTCAAAACAAACCGTATTTTATTACTCTAATCAGAGTCGGAGTAATAATTATATTGGCGTGGTGGATCATGTCCTGCCAGTCCCCGACTGGTGCATGGTTGATTAACGTCAACCACAATTCGTCCTCAATATCTGTGTGATTGCACATGGCAATGCTGTGCCGCTGAGCATTTTCACACCACAAGGCACGGGCTGCTCGATTTCTTTCAACCCGTGCTGCATTTGCAGCTGCTTGAGCTTCTTCAGTCACTTGTGCACGGCTGGCACGATTTCTTTCAGCGTTAGTAGTATTCTGTAGTGCACATTCTTCATCTGTCGTTTGTGTCCAATTTGCACGATTTCTTTAAGCGTTAGTAGCATTTGTAGCCGCATGGTGCTCATCCGTTTGTTGTGCACGTTGTGTACGTCTGGTCGCATTAGAAAGTCTACGTTCCTCGTCAGTCATGTGATTTAGTTTCCTACGCATCCTTTCCACGGCCGCTGTTCTTCTGGCTGCATTGCGATCATCACTCATTTTAGATTTGAGATCGGCTACAATTTAAACAATGACCATTGTTAATACCCAGCCGTCATTAATAAGTTTGCCAATAGATGTCAGAAGGACGGATGCCAAGTTGCATGGTTCTAACTTGTATTGAGTCGAGGTATTGACGCGAACACCATACATACGGATAGTATAAAATTATATATAAGGATAGTAGTGACCTAACTCTTCAGACACCGACTACTACAGCCTGAAATCCTGAGGTCTATAAACAGGCTACTGTGGCAAAGAATCTGTTCAATTTCTTTTAATGTTTTATTCAATGTATTTTGTAATTGTTTTATCTTCTTTATTTGAGTGTGCCAAAACAAAGTGTATATTTAATGCATTGGATTGTTTGTGGCTTTGAGAGCGAGTTACCTCATTGATTAGTATTTGTAGATAAACATCTGTGTAGTTCAGTGCTTGAGTCTAAGCACATAAACTATGAGACTTGCAAGTTGAGTCGGTTAAAAATCACACCAAGGAGCTAAATATGTAAATGAACCTACAGCAAGAATATAAATTGTATACACACAAACACCAGCCAGCCTCGTTTAAAATAAAAGAGTACTGTTGCAGCTTTCACATGCTATGGGAAACATGAGATTCCCAGTAGGAACTTTTATGAAAAAGCTCTTCCAAGTGGAAGCTTCTAGTAGGGCACTTTAGAGACAACTTTGTTAGGTGGATTTACTAAGTTGTGATGCACTAATGACCTCTTTCAATAGATAAAATTAGAAATAAAATTTGACAAAAAAAAAAAAATCGGGAGTGGTCACCCCTCGACTTTTTCGAATACTCAGATATGGGACTGGATATTTGAGTAGTAAACCACAAGACAATGATTATATCTTTATATTATGTACATTAAAGAACCATCAACAACAAATCAAATCAAATGAATAATATATTGAACAATTATTATAAAAGTAAAGTTGAATAAATTGGATTCCGCAGCTGCATGAATAAAAGGTAAAGTACTACTTCCGGTTAACCGAAATGGCCCAAAAATTGATAGAAATCTACATTTTGTACCAAACACTTGTATAAAAAATGTGATTGACCACCATGAAAGCATACTCGAGTTATCGTGTTTACATACACACACACACAAAATCTCGAAATGGAATTTTTGGAGGTTTCCAATACTTTCCTTATTACTTCGTAAACAAAAACGTCAGGGAGGTCTAAAACGTCGAAATTCATCAAAATCTCGACATCGAATCTTTGGACGATAACAATACTTTCCCTATACTTCATATACGAGAAAATAAAAAGACATTTTGTCTTTTGCCTTTAATTGGG
>JANRMT010062789.1:13397069-13418145 GCA_026402145.1 Polypterus bichir lapradei
CTCACCTCGATGATCTTGATGAAGCGAGGAAACACGGGGTTCCTGGAGACGGCAATTAGAGGCACGTTGGGGAAAACTTCAGGCACTGTCATCGGGGTTAGCGCTGTCATCACTGGGGCAGCATAGCCCCCTCCTTCTCCCGCGTCCCCCGATTCGTCCCCTCCGCTGCTATCAGGGTTGTCATCGCTTGAATAGGCGCTGCTACTGCTGCTGTTGTTGTTGTTACTACCTCCGCTCCTGTTCCCGAAGCCCCGAAGATGCCTCCGCTGGGTGCAGTGGGTAACATCGCCCGTTGCTGGACAGCTAAGCGTCCAACTACTGCCAGCTACTCGTCTCCAATGTCGTACAGAAGGACTACTCGTTGAGAAGTTACCAACGGAATAAAATTGCTTCGTTCGGGCGATGGTGCAACTGTTAAGGCGCCCCACTCCGGACGACCCCCTCAACAAAGAAACTGCCGTTCGGCAACAAACTCGTATCAACATGCTGCCAGCCATGCTGGATCTAGAGCTTTCGGCAGAAGCATCAGACTCTTCCGGCAGCAACTGATTACGACTGACACCAGACCACGCCCCCTACGCAAAGACTTTGCGTGAGGCGATTGCGTCATCAGCAGGCGTTGGAATTCGCCGGTGCGTTGAAGAATAATTGAATATCTCGATTAGCTTACCTGGCATTAACTACTTCTGTATGGTTTAAGAGAATTGATCGGTCCACGTTTGTGGTTTATATGGAGGAGTAAATTGCATAAGTTAAAATATCGTTGTTGTGATGTATTTATGCAAAGGGTTGACTTAGATGCTGTAGGTTTAAGTAGTTTACTGCATGCATTTCGAACTAAATCCGCGACCTTGCTTTCGATAAGCGAGTTAAGAAACTGGATGGGTGACTCATTTGAAAAGATTTTGATGCGTAAAGATCCAATTTGGACAAATATTCAAATAATAAAACCTTTAAAAGATACGGTGGCTTTAATTTTCTTAATGGGGGTGAATCTTTTATCAGATTTTTTCGCTAAAGACCCGAGAACTACAAAACTGTGTTTTTCACCATATAAATTGTATATGTGGAATAACTGATGTATTTTGTATAAAAATTAGTTTGTTTAAAAATGTTTGGTATTTATTTGATATTGATGGCAGTACAGTATTTTAGACACCAAATTCACATCCACATTTGGGTTTACAATATCTTATTATTTGAATTCAAATGGCATTCTAGTGAGATTGTTGTATTTATTTAAGCATTGAACAGGTCTGTAAACTTTATTGTGAATAGTTGTTTTTATTTGCATTAATTAGCACAATAAACAAATGTAATATAATTAGAGTGTTTCCATCATGTTACATTTAGATGGATATACAGTGGGTACGGAAAGTATTCAGACCCCCTTCAATTTTTCACTCTTTGTTATATTGCAGCCATTTGCTAAAATCATTTAAATTAATTTTTTTCCTCATTAATGTACACACAGCACCCCATATTGACAGAAAAAAAATAATTTTTTAAATTGTTGCAGATTTATTAAAAAAGAAAAACTGAAATATCAGATGGTCCTAAGTATTCAGACCCTTTGCTCAGTATTTAGTAGAAGCACCCTTTTGAGCTAATACAGCCATGAGTCTTCTTGGGAAGATGCAACAAGTTTTTCACACCTGGATTTGGGGATCCTCTGCCATTCCTCCTTGCAGATCCTCTCCAGTTCTGTCAAGTTGGATGGTAAACGTTGGTGGACAGCCATTTTTAGGTCTCTCCAGAGATGCTCAATTGGGTTTAATTTAGGGCTCTGGCTGGGCCATTCAAGAACAGTCACAGAGTTGTTTTGAAGCCACTCCTTCGTTATTTTAGCTGTGTGCTTAGGGTCATTGTCTTGTTGGAAGGTAAACCTTCGGCCCAGTCTGAGGTCCTTAGCACTCTGGAGAAGGTTTTTGTCCAGGATATCCCTGTACTTGGCCGCATTCATCTTTCCCTCGATTGCAACCAGTCGTCCTGTCCCTGCAGCTGAAAAACGATGCTGCCACCGCCATGCTTCACTGTGGGGACTATATTGGACAAGTGATGAGCAGTGCCTGGTTGTCTCCACACATACCGCTTAGAATTAAGGCCAAAAAGTTCTGTCTTGGTCTCATCAGACCAGAGAATCTTCTGGTGTCTTTTAGCAAACTCCATGCGGGCTGTCATGTGGCCTGCACTGAGGAGAGGCTTCCAACAGGCCACTCTGCCATAAAGCCCTGACTGGTGGAGGGCTGCAGTGATGGTTGACTTTCTACAACTTTCTCCCATCTCCTGACTGCATCTCTGGAGCTCAGCCAAAGTGATCTTTGGGTTCTTCTTTACCTCTCTCACCAAGGCTCTTCTCCCCCGGTAGCTCAGCTTGGCCGGACGGCCAGCTCTAGGAAGGGTTCTGGTCGTCCCAAACGTCTTCCATTTAAGGATTATGGAGTCTACTGTGCTCTTGGGAACCTTAAGTGCAGCAGAAATTTTTTTGTAACCTTGGCCACATCTGTGCCTTGCCACAATTCTGTCTCTGAGCTCTTCAGGCAGTTCCTTTGACCTCATGATTCTCATTTTGCTCTGACATGCATTGTGAGCTGTAAGGTCTTATATAGACAGGTGTGTGGCTTTCCTAATCAAGTCCAATCAGTATAATCAAACACAGCTGGACTCAAATGAAGGGGATCTCAAGGATGAACATGTAAACTCCACACAAATATAAATATATGAGTGTCACAGCAAAGGGTCTGAATACTTAGGACCATGTGATATTTCAGTTTTTCTTTTTTAATAAATCTGCAACAATTTCAAAAATTATTTTTTTTGTCTGTCAATATGGGGTGCTGTGTGTACATTAATGAGGAAAAAAATTAATTTAAATGATTTTAGCAAATGGCTGCAATATAACAAAGAGTGAAAAATTGAAGGGGGTCTGAATACTTTCCGTACCCACTGTATAGATAGAATATTTTTGTCCCCAGGGGGAAATATGTTTTTTTACAGAAGCTATTTAAATAAGTAAATAAATGAAGTGATAGATAAATGAATAAATGTGCACACACAATTACTAAAAAGCAATAAAAATTTTAAAAAAGAAAGAAAATAAATGTTGTGACTTGGCAGTCTCAGTCCCAGGTGTATTGCTGTTGGCAGAAAGGAGCCCCCATCGTGTTTCTTAACACACTTCTTCTGAATAATTTGTTGGCTGAAAGTCCTAAGTGTCAGTGTGTCAGAGAGAGGATGTGCAGCATTGTTGATAACTGCACTGAGATTTGTTCTAATTTGTTAAGATCTCCAGGGGGTCCTGAGTGCATCCCATAACTAAGCCTACCTTTTTAATTAGCATTTAGGTTTGCTGGGCCTCTCTTGAAGTGATGTTACCAGCCCAGCACACCTCAGCTTTGAAAATCACACTGACTATCATAGAGTTGCAGAAGACGTGAAGGATGTCACTTCCCACATTAAAGGAACACCATCTTCAAAGACAGGAGAGCCTGGAGAGCATGGATCGTGGACTATCTTACAGACCTCAGTATGTGCGTCTCGGGAACTGCAGGTCTGACATTGTGGTCAGCAACACAGGAGCACCGCAGGGGACTGGACTTTATCCGGTCCTGTTCAGCCAGCATACATCGGACTTCCAATACGATTCGGAGTCCTGCCACGTGCAAAAGTTTGCAGACGACACTGCTATCGTGGGCTGCATCAGGAGTGGGCAGGAGGAGGAGTACAGGAACCTAATCAAGGACTTTGTTAAATGGTGCGACTCAAACCACCTACAACTAAGCACCAGCAAAACCAAGGAACTGGTGGTGGATTTTAGGAGGCCCAGGCCCCTCATGGACCCCGTGATCATCAGGGGTGACTGTGTGCAGAGGGTGCAGAACTATAAATACCTGGGAGTGCAGCTGGATGATAAATTGGACTGGCCTGCCAATACCGATGCTCTGTGTAAGAAAGGTCAGAGCTGACTATACTTCCTTAGAAGGTTGGCGTCCTTCAACATCTGCAATAAGATGCTGCAGATGTTCTACCAGGCGGTTGTGGCGAGTGCCCTCTTCTACGCGGTGGTGTGCTGGGGAGGCAGCATAAAGAAGAAGGACGTCTCACGTCTGGACAAACTTGTTAGGATGGCAGGCTCTATTGTAGGAATGAAGCTGGACAGTTTAACATCTGTGGCAGAGCGACGGGCATTAAGCAAACTCCTGTCAATCATTAAGAATCCACTGCATCCACTAAACAGTGTCATCTCCAGGCAGAGGAGTAGCTTCAGTGACAGACTTTTGTCACTGTCTTGCTCCACTGACAGCCTGAGGAGATCTTTCCTCCCCCACACTATGCGACTCTTCAATTCCACCCGGGGGAGTAAATGCTAACATTATTCAAAGTCATTGTCTGCTTTTACATGCATTTTTATTACTCTTTAATTTAGTATTTTTTTTTTTTGTATCAGTATACTGCTGCTGGATTATGTGAATTTCCCCTTGGGATTAATAAAGTATCTATCTATCTATCTATCTATCTATCTATCTATCTATCTATCTATCTATCTATCTACCCTTTCTCCTATAGTTCCTCTGTGTTCTGAAACCAGTACAACCTGTCATTGATGTGGACCCCCAAATACTGGTAGAGGTGCCACACCTCTACATTCACTTCCTGAATAGTGACCAGACATAGAAGTTCTTTGGTGTTGGAAAAGTCACTACGTAGTTCTTTGATCTTTCTGATGTTTAGTTGCAAATGATTCACTTTGCACCAAGAAACAAAGTTCTCCACCTGACTCCTCCCGTCTGTTTCACCCCCTTATCAATACACCCCATAAATGCAGAATAATCTGCGGATTTCACCAGATGACATGACCTGCTGTTATATTTATAGTTGGAGCTGTACAGAGTGATGATAGAAGGAGACGGGCCTGTTCCTTGTGGTGCTCCAGTGTTGCTCACACAGTTCTTGAGTCTGACAAACTGTGGTCTGCCTGACACATAACCCGTTATGAGGACGCTGTGGGCTCATCCGCCTACATATCTCTGAGTTTACCCCTTAATAGAGATGGCTGGATGGTATTGAAGGTGCTGGTGAAATCAGAAAACAGAATCCTCTCAGTGCTGCCATCTTTGTCAAGGTAAGAATAAGCCTTGTGGAGCAGATAGGTCATTGTATGTTCCACTCCAATCTTTGTCTAATAGGCAAACTGCAGTGGGTCCAGGTGGTCTACCGTAAGAGGACACATATGGTCCAGGACCGGTCTCTTGAAGGTCTTCATCATGTGAGATGTAAGTGCCACTGGTCTGTAGTCACTGAGTGAAGAGGTGCCTGCTTTCATTAAAGAAACTTCATTATCCATCCTGCTATATCCTAACTACAGGGTCATGGGGGTCTGATGGAGCCAATCCCAGCCAAATACAGGGCGCAAGGCAGGAAACAAACCCCGGCAGGGTGCCAGCCCACCGCAGGGCACACACCAAGCATAATTTAGAATCGCCAATGCACCTAACCTACATGTCTTTGGACTGTGGGAGGAAACCCACGCAGACATGGAGAGAACATGCAAACTCCACGCAGGGAGGACCCGGGAAGCGAACCCGGGTTACCTAACTGCGAGGCAGCAGCACTACCCACTGCGCCACCATGCTGCCCAAAACTTCATTATATTTAACAAATGACACAATTTATTTGTATGTACAGCATTGTTCTAAATCAATTTAATATAAAATGTTTAGTCAATATAATTTTTTTATAAATTTAAGTAAATAAAACAATGCACTTTCATTGACTGACATAAAACTTCTCTAGTTTTTGCCACTTCTTGGTTTTTTTGATTTAAAGGCCCATCGTTTACCCATTTTGTTTTCTGTTGTGTCCCTATGAATCCTCCAGGGCTAGTCCACCATCCTACTGACATCTCAATGACTTTGTTACCTTCTTCCCATGTCTGTGATATTCCAAATCTTTCGCCCTGCTCTTCATTTACCACTCCCAAGATTTCCAGATAAAAATTCCAAAGGCATATCCAAAAAGTAAACATTGAGACTGATGTTGCAACCCACAGTTTCTTAATAATTTGGATTGTTGTTACTTCTTTGAATGATACCCAAGCGTCTTGTTCCAGGTTGGTCATCACACCATCAAATTTTGCACGAGGAATCAGTTTTCTTATACCTGTGCCCTTTTTTCAATTTCGCCTCAGACAAACTGCAGAAACTTTAATCAGAAATGTATGAATCAGGCTCCATCTTTTGATAGGGCTTTGACAAAGTGCTTCATTAAACCGAATTCAACATGAAGCGGTGGGAGCAGGAATTTATCTGGATCCACCAAATGAGGTCTGATGATGTTTTTGGCACCAAGCTGCTATCTTTTTTCTAGCTGGCTTTTCCCTCTGAACCCAATGTCAGTTCTTGGCTGCGGTGTGCCATCCACAGAGAAAGCGCCTTGACTGCTGACCCAGTGAGGTACTAAGAACTTTCAAGTCTCCACATATGGACCAATGGTGCTCATTTTAGTGAACTTTCTCAAGAAGATTTTCAAGCTATGAACACAGATTTTAATATCAGAAAAGAGTTAATTCAAACAAATGATTGTTTATATATACTGTATATACTAGCCGAAGCCCGCCGTAGCATACGGCGGTGTAAGAATAGGAATGGAAAACGGTGAGAAAGGAATTCAGAAATCAAGAAGAAATAAATACTTCTTGAAAGACGCAGGTGTGAATAGGTGTTTTGGTGGTGACGACAGATAATGAGTCGAAAGATCTAACCCTAGAAAAAGCCACGTACAACTGACCGGGGCTGAAGTCTGGTTGTTAGAATTATTGTGAAGAGTAAACAGCATGTGGGATATCAGGTCTGTGCTCCGGTATTTGGGTATCCGACAGTGCATGTAGAATTTCCGGCCAAGCAGGATTACATGTGAAAGTGATAAATAAATGAGGCTGTCCGAATTTACGTACTATGGCCATGGCATCCTGCTAGTTTTGTTGCATGTATCTTGGACTTCCTGGAAATGTGGACGGTAATATGATCATTTTGCCTACACATACGTTTTTATTTTCAGCGTTTGCTTGCAGTGTGTCTCACAGTCCTTTGTATTGTTCCAGGCGCAAATCTTGTTGATCTAATCTGAGATAGTTGAGACGTGCGCCCTCTGTTTTAACATACGTACCTATGACATACTGTTGGATTAGATCGCCGCTGGAGTGCAAAATACTAAATGTATTCCTCATTGCTAATGTGTACATGTAAAATTGGCATTGAGTAAGCCTTCTTCGCTTGGCGGTTCTTTTATCTGGAACATGTTGTAAATCTTTGTGCCAGCCAATATCTCCGTAAGGGAATAAAAGTGGGTAAACCATAGGATTGCAATTCATATTGAGTGTGGAAATCTGTCTACAGGAGTTGCCTATGGGACAGACGCAAATGTCCCTTTCGGCAGGCAGTTCACCATCTTCTCTGACGAAAATCGCTGCAACATTGGTGTGACATGTCGGGGCATTGTAGTGTCGTAAATTCTGCCTAGGGTTTTCCTCAAAAAGCATTCGTACAGCTGCTGTTGGACTGGACTGAGCAATTTCATGCATGGGTTTGTATGATTTAGCAAAGGGTTTGATGGTTCTGAGCATGGAATCTAGCTGGAGAAGTAAATTTTCGCTGCATGTAGAGTTTACTTTATTTTGTAAGCGTACTGCAGATGCTTGACGAGAAATGCCGTGTCGGCTGTGTGTGGGCGGGACTGGTTTCGAGGGTGGATGCGGGAGGAGAGTTAGAGTTGGCGGGCGGGAATCTGTTGTGTGTATCCCATGACGCGGTAGGAGGGTTAGAGTTGGCGGGCGGGGCTCTGTCGAGCGTATCCCATGGTCTTAGAGATGGCAGGCGGGGCTCTGTGAGTTGGCGGGCGAGTCTCTGTCTTGCTTGCGCTCACTGCTGTGCGTACCCTTAGTGAATTATATATATATATATAAAAGCCAAATACCACTGACTCACTCATCACGAAATCTCCTGAACCATGAGGACTTGGGACTTGAAATTTGGAATGTAGGTTACCTTTGGCCCATAGGTGCTCGCTAAGAAACGGTTTTAAAAATTTTGTGGTCCAAGCGCATTCTGTCTGTATGTCTGTCCACTTTTCACAAGAGAATTACTTAACGAATTTAGATCTGGTTGTTTTTTATAATTTGCTTGAACTTTCCGGTTGATTTTGTGACTTCTCTCATCACGCTAAGTATCAGAGTTCACTTGCGGTACCGATGTATTTATGCAAATCCAATAAAGTGGCTTTGGGCCGAGAGCAGGGAGGCTGGGCCTTCCTCATTCATTTGCCAGCCTCTGCTCGAGTTGGTCTACGTCTCGCCACGTGTTGGAGTGCACCTTGCCTCCGCTTTGCTAGCGATACCTATTTGTTCAACAGACATTATCGACTACAGATTGTTAAGGAGTAACATTTGATGTTTTTGAGAGAGAGATCAGAGCTACGTGTGTTTTAGAGCAGGGGTCACCAAGTCCGATCCTGGAGGACCACCATGGCTGCAGGTTTTCATTCTAACCCTTTTAAATTGAGTGCCTTGTTTGTGCTGTTAATTAACTTCTTGTAAATTCATTTGAATTGAATTGCCTTTTTAAGATTTGTTCTCCTGAATTTCTTCATCATTCCTCTGAATTGCTTCATTTCTTTCCATAAATGGCACCCAAACAGAAATGAAATGTGAAGTGAGGGAGCTAACAGAAGACCAACTAAGTCAGGGCCACAAACGCCAACCAATTTCACTCCAACCAGCTCCTTAATGAGGTGCCAATTCCTGTCGTTAATGAAACCCATTCTTTAATTTCATGGCTTGTTGCTGCTCTCGTGGTGCATTAGCAGACATTTCCAAAATAGTTGATTTTCTCTTTTCTAAGAGCACTATTAAAATGTTTTGTGGACCTAAGCAGATCAACATTCCTGAGACCTTCACCTTTCTTTATTTTCAGATATTGTATGATGGACACTAGTTGTTTTGTTTGGCTTCTATTTAAGGAAAAAGAAACAATTAAGGGGTCTGAGTCTTCAAGAGCAAATCAATTAAAATTAGTTCAAAAGACGTTAATTACATCTATTGCTTTTTAAAGTTTGTCCTGTTTCATTACTATGTGGGTGAAGCCATGGGGTACAGCTAGTCTTACATATAAACGTCTACGCGTGGAAGTGTGTCTGTCTGTCTGTCCAGCCCCGAAGTGTGAGGCTACAGCATGAAGCTCAAAGAGCTGGCAAGGCGCCTCCAAGTTAACGAGTCGGAAGAAGAATGAAGGACGAGGCTACAGCATGAAGCTGAAAGAAAGTGACTCCGTCGCCAAACTGAAAATGGCAAGGAAAGACAAACGAGAGAGAAACTCGCTTAGCCGCTGATAGACAAGGGAGACGAGCACATCTGCTAAACGAAACCGTCGACTCTGCATTTCAATTTTTTTTCTGACAATTTCAATTGTTTCTAGGAGCCCGGGCTTTTTACAGCATGCGCTTACACAGCTAGTATGAAATATTGATGATTATAGTTTGAAAACTATAAATGACAGCTAAAAATGTGTTTTATGAAAAAAGATTATGTGACAGAGGGAAATGATCTCCATATTTCAGTTTGGCTCCCCAAAATAAATGAAAATCACATGATATAATCCAAATTATTTTTTCATTGTATGTCTGTGCAATCACACAATTGCTACAATCCTTCCTAACCCATATACTGGATATCCATAACATTTTGGACTGAAATGGTATTAATAAATTTACCAGGATTCATTTCTTTTTATTAGTTTAATAGATTATACAGAGTGATTATTAAAGATAGAATTAATTATTGGAAGGCTTGGTTAATTGGTAAGGAATATTCATTCTTTTATTACCAAAGATTTTTAAAATCCAATACAAAATCCTTCTTACCCAATTCTAGGTAAAATGTTTTCAGATTTGCTGTAGATATTGATTTCACATTTTGTAATTTACAACCAGCTATATTTTGAATATCTCATCTCTAAAACCCTGTGGAAAGAATTGTCCAGTTGGATTACAAGAAACTTGGTTTTTTAATGTATTTTTTTTTATAAATTAAAGAGTATTTATTTTATGTGAACAGTTCAGGTCAGGCCAGGTTGGGCAGCATGCACTGATACAGCACGTTGCCACACCCACCACACGACAAAACAGCTCTGGGTTGGCAACCCCCCAGGCAGATACGCGGTCCAGTCCCACCATCTGGAAATGACCCTCTATCTGCCACAGCCAGGTGATACGTGGGCATCCCCTTGGCCTGGTCCAGCCACTCGGATCCCCAACAATGAGGATCTTACTAGGTGATCACCCTCAGGGAAACGCGCCACATGACCGTAGTGCCAAAATTGATGCTCCCTCACAATACAGGTCATGTGCCTTATTCAGGATTCCATGAGCAACACAAAGTCAAACCAGCGTCACCCAAGGATTCTCTGAAGAGACACATGAAGGAGTCCAGTCTTCATCTCAGGTCACTGGATAGCGCCCATGTCTCACAACCATATACCAAGACAGGGAGCACCAGGACTCTAAAGACTTGGACCTTCATCCTTTTGCAGATATCAGGAGCGACACACACCCCTTTCCATTGACTTCATGACCCACCCATGCTCTTCCAATCTGTCTACAGAATTCATAGGAAGAGTCACCAGAGACATGAATGTCACTGCTGAGGTAAGTAAACCTCTCGATGAGGTCGACACTCACTCCACAGATAGACACACTGCTGATGGTTGTGCCTAAGAGGTCATTAAAGGCCTGGATCTTGTTTTTTTATCAGGACACTTGCAAGCCCAGACACTCCAACTCCTCATTCTTGAGACGCCCAATCAGAGCCTCCATTGACTCCGTGAAGATCACAGCATCGTCAGCAAAGTCAAGATCAGTGAATCTCTCTTCACCAACAGATGCCCCACAGGACCCCACGACCCTGCCCAACACCCCAGTCCATACTATCATTGAACAGAGGAAGAGTAGAACAGACCCCTGATGAACCCCAGAATCAATTGGGAAAAACACAGAGGGTCTGCCTCCACTCTGCACAGCACTCACAGTACCAGTGTACAGGCCGGGATCCCCTCAAGGTTTATGTGAACAGTATATATTAATTATATTGTCTTATTCTTCACAAATGTGAATGAATCAAATGTAGTACATTGCTTATCCTTTTTCTTTCTCACTGTTTAGTATATAGCAATGGTAGAAAGTTTGTAAACCCTGCAGAATTTTCTCTGTTTTAGCTGTGAACCACTAGGGGGAGTTGCAGCACCCCAAACTGCAGACATAGTCGCACAGACACAGTTCAGATTCCACTCAAGAGACTAATTGCCACAAATACCTTAAAGTTTTCCGCTGTTCAGCAATAAGTCTCTTCCCATCTCCACTCCACCCAGGTGAGCTTCATTTGATTCTTCTCCTGGGTGAAGTGGAGCAGCTTCCTTTATGCTGAACCCAGGAGTATTGCTGGTGCTATCACATGATAAGAGAGTCTGCCTCCAACAGCACCCCCTAGAGGCACCTGAGAACCACAACAGGGCAGCACACCAAAACTACAACTCCCATGTAGCCCTGCGGGTGTCAAAACAGGATGCACGCCAAAGGGATGTCACCACCCAGTGTACTGGGAAAGCACATGGCTCTGGGAAGCAGTTTCCCCCTGTCCATCCATTATAATGGCTTCTCGACCAGGAAAGGTCAAACTAACCAACCAGATCAGGATGCCCTTCCTCCCACATCCTTCCATTAAAAGGGTCTCCCAGCCAGGTGAGGAACCTTGCATCCTGGCTGGAATGCCAGCCAACCCATGTTGCCCATTACACTGCATAACTATGACCTAAAACACGAGAAGATTTTGTCTCAGGCCTTGATCAAAGATTTCAGAGAGCTTCAGAAAAAAAGTTGTCGATGCTCACCAAGTTTACAAAACCCCATTTCTAAAGAGTTTGGACTCCAGCAGTCCACAGTCAGGCAGATCAACAGGCAGTATGGTTAGGGCTTTGGACTTCAAACCCTGAGGTTGTGGGTTCAAATCCCAGTACTGACACTGTGTGACCACAAGCAAGTCACTTGACCTGCCTGTGCTCCAATTGGAAAACCAAAAAAGAAATGGAACCAACTGTATCATCAATGCTGTAAGTCATCATGCTTGGATAAATCATCAGGCAAATATGTAAATGTCAATGAGATCATATGCACATGGAGAAAATTCAACACCATTGTTAGTGGTTGACAATCAAAGGTCACTCCAAGAACAAGGAAGTCACAAACAACCCCAGGGTAACATTTAAGGATCTAAAGGTCTCTAAAATTGGCTAAGGTCCAACAGGAGAACAATAAACAACAATGGTGTGCATGGCAGGGTTGATAGGAGAAAGCCACTACTCTCCAAGAAGAACCTTACTGCCCATCTAAAACTTGCTAAAGAGCACCACAAGGCTGTTAGAAGAATGTTCTGTGGGCAGCCTAATCTAGAATAGAACGTTTTGGCTTGAATGAAAAGCGTTATGTTTGGCAAAGCAGGGACGCCTCCGGGGACCCTAGATGGCAACCCCCCTGGATTGCAGTGGTGCCTCGGACTCCTGCAGGGCTTCATGGGAATGGGAGTTTGGTGCAGCCCTGTTGGGATCCGCAGGCGCCACCAGGGGGTGCTGCAGCAGGAGCTGTTGATCCCTTATGGGCAGTTCTTCCACCCTTCCGCACTTCCGGGTATAAAAGGAGCCAGCAGCCCCTACTCGGGAAGCCAGAGTCGGGTGGAGGAGCGACGAAGCTTGACCCTAGGAGTGGAGGAGAAAAGAGATAAAGAGAAGGACTGTGTTGGGCTTGTGGGAACGGGGAAGGCATTGCCCACAAGGTAAAAAAGAAAATAAAAATTCAGTGTGTGTCTTGAACTTGTGTCCCAAGCTTGTCTGTGTCAGGTTCTGGTGGCAGTGCCAGCCTGGGTGGTCCACACAGTTATAAAGTTTGAGTCTACTTTGCTGCCTCTGAACCAGGACAGCTTGCTATCCTGGTCCACTTCACTCCAGTGCAAATCCTGCCGACTACACCAAGTGTTTTATCATGGACTTGCACCTCGATCCATCCCAGGTCGCACATTTTGCACCATGGTAAGTGCAGATGGTCAGACACAAACCTGTGACGTTTGGATTACAGAGGTCCTCAGAAGTAGCTCCCCTTTCTGTAAAGCAATAGAATGACTCCCAATCTCACGAGCACATGGCCTGCCTGTAAGCAATGTAAATTGGAGCATATCCTGGTGACGTCTCTGTCATTCAGCCTCCGTTTTGGGCAGCAGCACCACTGCATGTTTTTGGGCCTAAAATGCACAATATTTTTATTACCGTTTTCAAAAATTAATCTGTATTTTGGTGGCTAGCTTTATGCAGATCTGATGAGGGGGCACTTTGGGGGTTGCAGGGCCGTGCCCTACACCAGTGATGGCTCCTGTCAACCATATCCTGTGCTAGTTTGTGAGTTAAATGGACCCTGTTATGTTTACATCAGAAAGTGACTTTTATTTTTGTAAATCTTAGATGTAAGGAGGAGACATTTCTATCCCAGGCTGCCTAGCAATGACTACACTGGGGGATTAAGCAGGTGAGCCACAGTGAGGCAAGGCGACTGGACAAGTTACATCTGTAAAATGGGCCGTGCACTGTACGTGGTGGTTCTGTCAGCATTATGCCTTTACTGTTCTGTTTCTGCCTGCAAGTAAGTGATTCAACTGTTTCATGAAAATTAAATGTGAGGGCACAATGGAGCAGTGATTAGGCTGTGGCCTCAAAGCTATGGAGTCCTGACATCAGATTCCAGCCTCGTCTCTCTCCTTGTGTCTTTGTGTGTTTTTTTTCTCTGATATTCGTCCCAAAGACATACATGTCAGGTCCATTGGTGACTCTAAACTAACCAAGTGTGAGTGCAGCCCACAATGGGGTTAGTTTCTGGTTTTCACCCAATTTTGCTGGGATGGGTACCAGCTCTTCACAACCCTCTGTCGGATTAGAATGCAATTGTACTCCTGTACTACAATTGGTATACAGACAGGTTATTCAACTCATTCAGGATCAAATGGATTGGGGGTTAAGTGCCAAATTAAACAAAAGCCAATGTATCCGATAATTGGTAGACATGTGCTGGCCCCAAACGACTTGAGTGTGGGTGTGTGATTGTGGAGGTCTTGTTTCTGATACAGCCCCTGCAACCATGAGCAGCATTAAATGTGTTCAGTAATAGATGGATGGCAAGACAGACAGACAGACGGATAGATAGATAGATAGATAGATAGATAGATAGATAGATAGATAGATAGATAGATAGATAGATAGATAGATAGATAGATAGATAGAAATTGATCAGTCTTGAGGACTCAGACAGCATTTCTATTATATATAAAAACATTTTAAAGTCCCTTCCTTTCCAAGATCCCAGAGTATGGTACATTTTAGAAAAGGAGTGGAAGGCAGCCATGCACAGAATTCACTTGAGCGCCATATGCACAAGGCATACAATTACTCAATTTAAAATCTTTTATCGAGCACATTTGTCTTGTTTAAAATTGTCCAAAATGTTTCTAGGGCAGGATCCATCCTGTGAACGTTGCAATAGAGTTCCAGCCTCACTAGGCCACCAAATTAATATCATGCTGGACCAAAATCTTTAACTGCCTATCGAACAGGTTTAGTGTCATAATCCCTCCTAATCCACTAATAGCTGTGTTTGGTGGCTCCCAGATGGGCTCAAAGTGGAAAAGGACAAACAAACTGTAATTGCTTTTACTTTACTGTTAGCATGTAGACTTATCTTGCTCAAATGGAAGAATCCTAGCCCACATGTTTTAAGTCAGTGGGTAACTGATGTTATATACTATTTGAAATTGGAAAAAATTCTCACTTAAAGGATCTGTTCCAAACTTTAAATGTCTAGATCTAATCAATAACATTATAGAATAAGCATTTACATTTGGGTGAGGGATTCTCCTACCTCTTTTCTACTCTTAAAGTTTTACGCTGGCTGCTGGCCTTCCTCTCTTTCTTTTGGGTAGGGGTTAAATTGAATTAATTTTGTTAAGTTTGATTTGTTTGTATGGAATGTTACTTGCTTTTAATAAACTGCTTGCCAACCCCCGGCCGGGCACTATGTGCTAGCCACTGCATGGCTCTGCCGCTTGCGTATGGGGAAACGGATGTACAATTTAAATAGATTTGTTATTTTCATGGGAATTGTTACATATGCATAATAGAATTAACTATTTTACATTACAGTGATTAATTAACCATAGTAAAAAATAGTAAAATGTAATAAATTGAAAGAAAATTATATTTCATATTGCGTTAGAGGTATTCGTTGTGTTTTACGTTTTCATTCTGTTTGGCTTTGAAATTAACACACAAATACTTTTTAAACTTACTAGGGGGCTCCGCCCCCTGCTTGCTCTGCTCGCCCACCCCTGGGTTTGGTTAAATGGATATACAATTTAAATAGATTTTTATTTTCATTTCATTCATTTTTCATTTCTTGATATTTGCTAGTAATAAAGCTGTAGTGAATGAGTTATTCCCCCTCTCCCCCCAGGACGCGCTATGTGCCTCTCGCGTTTTGAAGAGAGGGGGCTGAACGCACGCTAAGGAAATGCGGTCGCTCCTCGGAAACCCCCTCTTAAACGGTGATACAATGGGAAACAAACAGTTTTTTTTTACCTCCTCTATGCTCGATCAGCTGGCCTGCTGCTACTGCTTGTGTGTGCTGTGTGATCTGCATGTCACGTTGCACGTCGATCATTTAAAAGCCTGTACAGCAGCTGTCCTTTTGTCTCACTTCCTTGTCTCATGGGACGTTAAAGTGTCTCAGAGAAAATCACGTGTCGACCCAAGATTTTTTTATTAGAATAGAGAGACATTTTTACTGTAAAACTTTTATGATTTTGTTCTGTAAAAACAATATTTGGAGTTAATTATTTTGTCAATATTGCATTGAATTTTGATTCTGTGTTTGGACTTACA
Source organism: Polypterus bichir lapradei (assembly GCA_026402145.1). Taxonomy (NCBI): domain Eukaryota; kingdom Metazoa; phylum Chordata; class Cladistia; order Polypteriformes; family Polypteridae; genus Polypterus; species Polypterus bichir. The sequence continues at coordinate 13,413,086 of JANRMT010062789.1, forward strand.
TCGTGAGAACACAACGTATAACTGCCCTGAGTGAATTTCGTTTCTTTCTTTCTAATAAATAATCTGACTTTTTCGAATGTTTGTCCCTGTGATTTATTAATTGTCATAGAAAAAGCTATTCTAACAGGAAACTGTTAATGTTTTAATACAAATGGCATATCAAGAGCTCCTTTGGTGTCTGATGTTATCCGCAGAAGATGTACTACATTACCTTTTTTTGCTGCCTGTTAAAATTTTACATGTCAGAATTTTTCGACCAATTTTCCATACAACTAATCTTGTCCTATTGCATAGCCCATCATTCATACATAAATTACGCAATACCATTACGATACATCCTTCTTTCAACAGTAATGTGGCCAGTGGAAAACCAGACGGTGTTAACGGTTATAGATATTCTACGAGATATTGTAAGTTGATGTTTTCATCTTCCGCACCATTACCACCAAATTTTTCAGCATAGTCTATTGATACGCATTTAATCAATTTGCTGTGTAACCAATCGACAATGTTCACATTAATTCATTTGACTTTATCGTTTCTCGGTGCTAGGATTGCCAGTGTACTCATTTCTTCTGTTGATAACCCTTCGGGATAAAATTCTTTAATAAGATTTGGACATAATAAGTCTTCTTTTATTGGGTACTTAAAGTGAGGAAAACTGTTTATAAGAGCTGAGAGTGCAAGAACTGTGTCTGACAAAAACATTCACACGAATGAGACGTGAGAGGACCGTGGCCGTGGGCCATTAACCAGAAATGGAAGAGAGGAGGGCGGGAACCCCTCTACCAACTTGAAAAAATCTCTTGGCAATAGTCTCGTCTCGTCTCAAGATTTTCTTTTACAATAGAGAGATTCAATAAAAAAGATATGTTAGATCCAACAAGCCTTGTCTTAATCATGAGTTTCCTCCAGGGTCTCCTTCCACATTCCAAAAATTTCCAATGAGGTTGACTAATGACTATAATTTATAACCTGAGAGGGAGTGGAAGCCATTGCCCCATCTGGAGAAAGTCCGTACAATAACTTCAAACATGATATAGGGGTTGTGGCACAAGTTAACATTCCTAGCTTTTTATTGTGGAGTGAAGTTCTATCCATCCAAAAAATAAAATCCTAATATTTATTTTATTTTATTTGCAGAAAATCAAGACGGTCTTACTCTATGATTAAAAAATTTATCAAGCCACCATTGCAGGTAAGCATTACAGCTACACTAAATTAGAAGTTTTTATGAACTGACCAATGCAAATGAATATGACTATGAACATGAATGAAGGAATGACCAAGCACAGGAATACAAAAATAAAGAAGAATGAATGGCCGAGGCACATGTTGGAGAAATGAAACAGACCGTTTCATATTGAGCATTTCATGTTCATGTTCAGTTTCAAGTTCAGTCCGATCCTGAAGGGCAACCAAAGCAAGGAGCTGATCACAGACTTCAAGAAGTAGAAAGCAGACCGGACTGATACTGTATCAGAGGGGATGCTGTTAAACAGTGCCCTCCATGATATTTGGAACAAAGACACAACACGGTTTAAAATTACAAATCAGACAATTAAGACGTGATTAAAGTGCACATTGCAGACTTTCATTTAAGGGGATTTGCATACATTTTGGTCACACAGGACGTTTTCTACACAGCCCCCCCATTTCAGGGAGTCATAATGTTTGGACACAGCAATGGCCGGTCTATTAAAGCCGTCACACTTAGGACTTTGTCGCATATCCCTCACATGCAATGACTGCTTGAAGTCTGTGATTCACAGACATCAACAGGTACCTCGGATTTTCTCTGGTGATGTTCTGCCAGGCCTCTCATGCAGCCATCTTCAGCTCCTTCTTGTTTCGGGGGCTTGTTCCCTTAAGTTTTCTCTTCAGCATATGGACGGCCTGCTCCACTGGATTTAAATCGGGTGTCTTGTTTGACCATTTAAGAATCTTCAATTTTTTAGCTTTGACAAACTCCTGCGTTTCCTCAGCAGTCTGTTTGGTTCATTATCTTGCTGTAGGATGAAGCACCGTCCATTGAGTTTGGAGGCATCCGCTGGAACTAGAACTGATCAGATGTTTCTCTTCACCTCAGAATTCATTGTGCCGTCAGCAGTTTCATCATCCATGAAGAGATGTGTGCTAGGACCTGTGGCACCCATACATGCCCAAGCCATAATATCCCCAGCACCTTGTTTAACAGATGAGGTGGTCTGCTCTGGATCTTGTGCAGTTCCCTTTTTTCTCCACACTTTGTTCTCTTGCCATCACTCTGATCAGGCTCATCTTTGTCTCGTCTATCCATAAGAATGCTTTAGGCTCTTTTTAGTCCTTTTTTCACCCACTGTAATCTGGCCTTTCTGTTTTTGTGGTCTCCATCTTGCAGCGAGTCCTCTATGTTTCTGTTCATGTAGTCTTCTGCTGATAGTTGTCTCTGACACACACACATCGGCCTCCTGAAGACTATTTCTGGTCTGTCGGACAGTTGTTTGTTGCTTTTTGTTAATCATAGTGAGGATTCTTCCGTCGTCAGCAGTGGAGGTCTCCCTTGGCCCACCAGTCCCATTGCGATTATTTTGCCCACCAGTGGGTTCTTTCTTCTTCATGATATTCCAGACAGTTGATTTTGGTCATCCTAAGGCAGTGGTTCTCAAACTGTGGGGTGGGCCCCCCTAGGGCGGTGCAAAGTAACAAAAAGGGGGGCGTGAAGATGTGAAAAAAAGAAAACAAGAATCGAAAATATGAAAAATACATCTATTGAAACCAAAACAAATGAACTTAAACTAAATTCTAATACTAGAAAAATAAATATAGAGTTAGATAAATGTTGATAAAAGTTATGTAGGTATAATAAAATATGCATCTATGATATATCATTAATTAAAAAAGAACAAATTGGTATTAGTGGGCTCCTTTCAAAAAAAACTTAGGGGGGGCGCGATTAAAACTGCTATGAAAACTTGGGTCGCAAATACTTAAAGGTTGAGAATCGCTGTCCTAAGGTTTTCCCGATTTCTCTAATGATTTGATTCTTGTTCTTCAGCCTCATAGTGGCTTCTTTGACTTTCATTGGCACAGCACTTGTCCTCAAGTTGAACACTAGCAAACCTACCGCTTCCTTTCCACCCTCCTCACTTACTGATTGCATAGCAGAAAAGAAATCCTGGTTTTCTTCAAAATTAAATAGTGACAAAACTGAGGTTCTCCTCACTGGTACAAAATCATCATTATCCAAAACTGATCATTTTTCATTTGTTATTGATAATTCCTCTGTCTCCCATTCCCCACAGGTTAAGAGCCTTGACAGTTCTTTATCCTTTCAGTCCCACATCAATAACATCTCCCGGTCTGCATATTTCCACCTGCGTAACATTAATCATATCCGCCCCACACCACTACTATCGTTGTTCATAGCCTGGTCTGGATTATTGCAATTCCCTTTTCTTTGGTCTTTCTCGCAAATCTCTTTATAAGCTTCAACTGGTCCAGAATTCATTCATTACTAGAACCCCCTCATATTCACCATATCACTCCCGTCCTGCAGCAGCTTCGTTGGCTTCCAGTTCAGTTCCGAATTCAATTCAAAATTCTCCTACTGACTTTTAAGGCTCTCCACAACCTCGCCCCTCCATATCTTGTCCGACCTCCTCCATGTTGCCATTCCCTCCCATACCCTTAGATCATCTTCCTCCATTCACTTGACTGTCCCCTTCGTCCGTCTTACCACCATTCAGTTGCTCTGCTCCCCAGCTTTGGAACTCACTACCATCCGAGCTTAGAAATATTGAAACATTTTCACTTTTCAAATCTAAACTTAAAACTCATTTGTTTAAGACTGCTTTTTCTCTTTGATTACAATTGCTCTGTCTGATTTTAACTTTTGTATTTCACTTTTGTTTATACAGTAATCTGTATTTTGTCTATTGTTCGGTATCCTTGAGTGTTTAGGAAGGTGCCTACAAATAAATATAATGTATTATTATAATTATTAACTACAAACTCCAAAGGGTAGAAGCAACATGAGGTATCTTATGAGGCAATGAATCCCACCTGAGGAATCACAGACACCTGGGATGCCAATTGTCCCAAACACTATGGTTCCCTAACATGGGGGGACCATGTAGAAAAAGTGTTTTCATTTTTACATGATGAGAGTGAAATGCCTGCAGATCCTCTTAAATGAATGTCTACAATGTGTACTTTAATCACAATGTCTGAATTGTTTGGTTTGTAATTTTAAACTGTAGAGCGGGTTTGGGGAATGGGAGCGGGTAAATCAAAGGAAAATATGTCTTTGTTCCAAACATTATGGTGGGCGTTTTATTTGCCCGGCTCATGAGCCTCAAAACTAAAGCTTTGCTTCTAAACTGAAAACATACTGTTTTCATATGGTACTCCTTAAAAGCCAAGGTAAGCCCACCCCACCCAACTCAAGTAGCAGGCTTTCAAACTCTTATGTCTAAGACTGGGTTTTCTTCCCAGACTTGTAGTGGATTCAAAAACTATTCAGATCCCTTTACTTTCTGCACAGTTTATTGTTTTGTAGATTCAATTTTACAAAGAGAATTTTGCCATTTTTGCTCATTAATCTACACCCCATAACCCCTAAAGACAAAATGAAGGAATGTTCAAAAATGTTTGCAAACGTATTAAAAAATCAAAACAGAAATCTTTCATTTCATTCAAATCTGTCTGATGCATTGTTTTTTCGATTTCCTTGGATTGTTTTGCTTCAGTTGGGACTTGTTTGTTCTAAAATGCCTTTTCATGTCAGGCGTATGGAGGACTATTTCGGACAAAATTAAATAAATAAATAAATGCGCAAATAAATAAAAGTATTGTGAAATGTGAGCATAAATAAATAAATGTATCATAAAATGAAGCCTTAATAAATACAGTAAATGTATCATGAAATGAGAGCATAAATAAATAAATGTGTCACGAAATATGTTTTTCGTTGCTTATTTATTTATTTCATTTTGTTCGTAACATTCCTGCAAACCGTCATGAAATACGACTTGAAACAAAACTGTCACTTTCACTCGTCAAAGTTGAGAGGGTGGGCT